>OW051471.1:13000000-13354744 GCA_932521025.1 Oscheius onirici | reverse complement strand
GTAGTAGTCGTTCGTGGTCGCGGTGGTGGTGGTGGGCACCTATTGTGCCCCCATCGAGTTGACTTGGACTGAGGGATCAAAAATCAGAGTGAAGCCTAAGCCTATGTAGAATAATTTTCTCACATAGGCTCCAACTTTAATGTCGTAACTTTATGCCACCTTATTATGCTCTCTTCTTAAGTCTCCGCAATGACCCATACTTTCCCAACATAATATCCAACTTGATGTTCTACCTTTATGTCCTCCTGCTTAGGCTTAGTAGCCTAAGTCTATAGTAGTTGCCAGCCTCAAATTTTCTCACACTCTTTACCATCATTATTCTTTTCTCCATAGTAGTAGTCGTTCGTGGTCGCGGTGGTGGTGGTGGGCACCTATTGTGCCCCCATCGAGTTGACTTGGACTGAGGGATCAAAAATCAGAGTGAAGCCTAAGCCTATGTAGAATAATTTTCTCACATAGGCTCCAACTTTATGTCGTAACTTTATGCCACCTTATTATGCTCTCTTCTTAAGTCTCCGCAATGACCCATACTTTCCCAACATAATATCCAACTTGATGTTCTACCTTTATGTCCTCCTGCTTAGGCTTAGTAGCCTAAGTCTATAGTAGTTGCCAGCCTCAAATTTTCTCTCGAACATAATGTTCGAACATAAAGTAGGCGATAACAACCTTCTTGTTGTTCAATTCTTGCTTCGATGAACTGTCTCTCTCTCTGTGTTGAAAGCGCAGAAAAAACAAGTGAGAACAAAAAACGTTTATTGTTTCAAAAATGACGGAAAAGATGTAGGGGGACGAGAAAAGCAAATTATTGTTCCTTCTTTGTATCGTTTTGGGCAGTAAATACAGTGTTTGGGGGGACGGGGGTGCCGCGTAGCATCCGCGAATGAGGACGTCCTTCAGTTACCTGAAAACAACAACATTTCAGCACAAGTAATAATCATACTCTTTGCTCGTTCTCGTCTACGTCGTAGTGCAAGAGCATGGCCTCGTTGTTGAACTGGACCGAATCCGCCTGGCTTCTAGTGGGATTGGCGCAAGCTCTTTCCGATTTCGATATCCTCCTGCAAAAACATAGTAAATTATGTAAACAAATTATGTTCTCACATCACTGGAGTCGTTGACCCTTCGTCCTCCTCGCTTTTGACGAGCGGCAACTTGATTTTGAAACTGACGCTCGCAACGGGCAGCTCCGGTGACCGGGTTTATCATCACTTGCTCGTTAAGTGGCACAGCTTGCGGATAGAAGGCCAGTAGTCGGATTTCTATTTTCAAGCCCGGCAGTGGCAGAAGTGGAGAGGGACAAGCTTGTGGGGAGGAAAGATGTAGCCAGAGATGCTGCAGCTTGAGCTCCTCTACCTCCGCCGAAGATTGCATTCATGATCGACGATAGCATTGGCTTCTGTGTCGACGCCTTGGTCCTGAAGTAAAAGGCTGCTTGAAATCGATAAGTAGAGATGGAAGGAGAGCTCACCACCAGATGACCGGCAATGAATGATTGGTGGGAGAGCCAAGTAGCGACGCAATAATTCTCGCGTCGCGTTTCGCAAAGCAACGCAATAATTCTCGCGTCGCGTTTGGCAAAGCAACGCAACGCAACGCAAGTTGGCAACGGTCTTTGATCAACGACCTGATGATCATGATAGATCGACAATGATCATGATAGATTCCATCTTGATTTGGGAGAGAAAAGAAACGTCGTCAAAGCTAAGAAAATCGATAATAGACCGCAACCTATGCCGGAGAAAGGAGGGGTGTATAATGAGGTCAAGCTCAGCGGCTGGTATCGTTTGTTATATAACGCGATGTTGAGGGCCACAGAAAAAACAAGTAAGAAGCAACAAAATTTATTCAACATTCCCGCAAAATCACAATCGACACATGTTTTGTTGCTCTTGGTGGAAGCACAGGATAGTAAGTTAAACGATGATCGTCGAGCTCTACACAGGCGCCTCTTGAATCATGGCGTAGGGAAATGTAATGGCCGGCCAACCCGTAGCGCATATTTCCGGCCACTGCAGTACTCGCGACATCATAGGACACAAACATCGTAGGCATCCATTCCCGGCCGAATAGAGGAACTACCGTCTTTGGATGGACGTCCACCAACTGGTAGCCAGAGTTGACCTCTTTGTTGATGGCAACAATGACGTGCCGGGCTGTTGCTTCCATCTCGTAGCCGACTGAAGACAGCGTCATTGTTCCGCATCGGGGACAGGTGTCTCGACCATTTGCCCTTGCCTGATCGACCACTCCGACACTGTCCTAAAGTTTATGCATTACATAAAGTCCCGTATTAAACAAAATTCACCATCACTGCTTCCTCCAGAGTCATATTCCGTGTCAACAGAACATCCACACGGCATCGTGACCCGTCTTCGTCTACCGTGGCCTCGCCGCAGTTGTTGCAATCTCTCCTAATCAGCGTCTTGAAGCCAAAGAACGTCTCGAGGCGGATCATCTGTTGAAGATCAGTCTAAAATATGTATATATCAATACTGTTGGCTAAAAAGCTTAAACAAAACCTGATCAAGTAGAGCACTGCATGACGTCCACAATATCCTGGTGATTATTATTACCGCCAGTTCGAAGATGAAAACGTTCCGGCAGAAGCTTCCGGAGCGGGCTTACCGTCCCAATGACACCATCATCTTGAGGTCCAACCATACCTTTACCAGTCATGAAGATACGTCTTAGAGTGTGTCCGGCGCTGTCCCGATGAGCATACTTATCATACGAGTCGTGCAAAGCAGTCAGTGCATTTGCGAATGGTCGACAGGCAGCCAGAGCATAGACAACTCCAATGAGGAAACAGTCAGAACCTGTATTCATCAGACGAAGTCCAATATCGGCATCACTGATGAAGCGTAAACCACTCGGATACATCTCATAGTGCATGTCCAAAAACTCGAACTGGTAGCGGTCCCGGTACGACGTGCTGGAATGGAGGCGGCCAGACGTGGTGGATTGCGAGAACGTAGAGCAGGCCTAGCAGGAATAACCAGGAGGTCCGACAAGAGGAAGACGTGCAGGTGGCTCATTCGGCTTATAGCCGGGCATAGACTGCAATCCAGCTGCTCTAGCTGCAAAAGCAGCTTCCCGGTACGAGAGAAGGCGCACCATATAGTCAGAAGATGGACAATTGAAGGCCAGTTCTTCCTTCACACCTGTAGCCTTCTCTGTGGTGTTAAAACGCCATAGATGCTTCCCGGCGGTGCAAAGGCGAAGAATCTGTTCATAGACCGTTTCATCCTTCACAGCAATCGACACTTCTTGAACAGTCTAAAGTTTGTAATGAAGTCTCTAATCTTTACAGAAGCACTGACCCCTTGAATATGTTGCTCAAAGTACTTCAACGTAGCGAAGAGAGTCATGAAGCCAGCGAACATGAGATGCCACCCGAGATCTTGAGCAACTGTGAACGGAATCACCACTTTCGTGGCCTTCTTCTCGTCGGCCAGTTTCAGTACGTTGTAAATTGACAGCAAATACAAGTGGATCTCCTCTCCTGTCGGCTGTCGTCTATCTACGGCTATGGGACAACTGACGTAGAGCAAACCTGTAAAATCGAACATTATGTTATGATTATGTAGTATTATATTATGTCATGACATTATGTAACTTACAAGCATAATCAAATTTTCCGATTTTTTTTTGCATCAGCAAAGACATTTGTTGCACCAAGTCCCGTCATGGCCGGAAGAGAAGCTTTCCAGGTGGCCAACCGCGTCAGAAATTCTGGACCTCCTCTAGCTAGCACATCAGTATCTACTTTGTGAAACAGCGGATCAGCTATGACCACCAGGGCATCAGCTTCCAGCCTCCAAAACTTGTTGTTCTTGATGAACTGTACCGTCTTCCATCTGGTATCCTTTTTCAATGCCGGCAAATGACGTGCCAACGTCATGGAGAATGGAGCAGTCGGAACCAGCTTCATTTCAACTTCCATTGGCTCCACATCTGGATTCGGAGGCTCGTCGATTCGGGCAGCCGCAATTTGCGTGAACGTCTGCTTCAGATTCTTGGCCTTCGGCTTTCTCAGGTACTGCTTCTTCTTGAACACGTAAAGCATGGAGCGGCTCATCAGATCCTTGTCCAACTGCTTCCGCGTAGTGATCACTTCGTTATCCACATGTACGTAGCCGAGATCTTCTTGAGGAGACAAAAACCACCCGACTATATGCATTGCCATCTTTTCATACAGAGGAGCCGCCTTCTTTGTCTTCTCCCGCAGCTGATATTCCGCCAAACCAATCAGATGCCATCTCTCATTGAAAATTTGAAAGCCGTCTCGACGGAAAGGACCAATGGTAACGGGAGTCTTGACATCTGTTCCCTGTTGCGTAGCCTGGCGGAGCAGATCGCTGAATTGATCGTCGTGCCATTTGGGAGCTACCAGCAGATATTCCGTCTCTTCGAAGATCTCAATATTCTTCTTGTACAGCATTGAGTCCTTCTCCCCCTTGCCGCACTGAAAATTCGTAGGATCAGACATAGCCTAAAAACCTTACCTTTTGACAGAGTATCTTGTTCCGATGGCTTTCGATTACTTCAAATTGCCTATCGAAGGCCTGTTCTATCGTAACCTTACTGCCAGCATGGAAGAGCGTCAGGTCGAGGTCGAAGATGCACATTTCCAGTGGACGACGTCGAGGAAGTGCTTGTCTCTCACCACAAACCTTACAAATTACAAGCTCACTCTGCATAAAACTGTAGATCTTCCTCACATTGTCGTCCAGCACACTGATTTTCAGTAAATTCAGCAAAATATCCAGGATACTGCAATCTCCAGAATGCAAGTGTGCTGGAAGACATTGTCGGAGTGGTTCCAAACTAGCTGACAGCTTCTCGAGAACACGACGCAGTACCAGCAGCGTCTGTTCTTCCTTCTTCTTCGGATCCAATGCCATCTTCATCAAAGCGGCACGGAACGGCAGAATTTGTTGAATGACATTCACAGCAACATTCAGGGAGCCCAAGGTTCCGTCGGTGTTAGGGAAACCAAGGAACGTAGAGTGCATTTCCACCATTCGTCCTTTACGTTGTGTTTGAGTCTGCTGTGTGAGAGCACGACTAGCCACTTGCACATCCGGCAAACTATCAAGTCCAGACGAGGCGGATGACGACGGAGACCCAGCTTTTCGAATTGCCTTCTCAACACTGCCTTCGCCACTACTTTCCGGTGTGCCAGAAGAGGAGGACGAGCTTCCAAGACGCTGCGTAACGTAGGCACCGGGCTGGAGTCGAGGTCTGCAAAATATGACACTTTATGTACAGACTTTATGTACTCACCTCGGTGCAATGTCTAAAATTGGCGTGAGCAGCGCTTGATCACCACCGATACGCGGCTGCTTATTGAAATGCATGCGCTTCCGTGGCTCCGGAGGCATGTCGTAGGGCTCAAGCGGCGGCTCGTGGATGGAACGAAGGCGGTTAACTTCCATCAATGCCCTTCTATCCACACGAATCTTATCCGGGAAGTAGTCCATCAGATAGAGTCCGGCGAGAGCTTGAACACGTGACATCAGAACAAACATCTGGCCGTCAGCAAAGATGTTCATAGTGCTAGCAAAGACCGACGAGAACGTTTGTCCCTGACTGCAAAAAATGTATAATACATAAAGACGCAACATGTTATACCTCTTATGAATTGTGGCAGCAAAGCACATCTGGACTGGGAACTGCGTACGCTTGCGAATTTCCCTGGCAGTCTGCGTATAGATGTGACTGCTGCGACGAATATCTGCATTTATTATTTTTAGAAGTGAGAGAAAGAACAGAGACTTACCAAAAATATCTCCAGTATCAAATTGAATTCGCAACCTCTCAGGCTTGTCGTAACGGTTCGTGATAATCTTCAGCAATACTCCGCGGCTACCGTTCACCAGCTTACGAGCAAAGTTGATGTTTCGCGTCAACATTACTCTTGAGCCTACGGCAATGGTGAGCTCATTCAGAAGGCCACCACAGATATCCGGTAGTTTGCCTGGTCTTCTCGACGTAGCCGCAACACGACGTTCCTTCTTCCTCTTGTCATCAACGTTTGACGGCTCATCAATGGCAAACCGCGACTCAGCCCATGGATGGCGCTTTCTTCTTGCAGCATCTTCGGCCTCTTCCTGGACCGTTCGTGACACTCGTCCTTGCATTTGCATGACGAGTTCACGGGCGCTTCGAATGGCCTCCTCTGAAGCGATAATTACCTCACATTTCTTCCCAAGAGCTTGGCAGATTAGATAGTTGAAGTGAGTGGCTTCCTCCACCAGCGGGAACAGAGCAACTACAGTATCGTCAACCTTCGTCATCACTTCCAGAAACGCCTTGACGATCTCTTGCTCCGTAGGAAGGCTGCCGCGTTTTTTCGAGGCAGTAGGCAGCATACGGCTTTCGAAGAGCTTGTGATCATCATCAGTCATCTGTCCGACTCGCATGCGAGCCAGAGCTTCAGCCAGCTTCTTGTCTCCTCCCTGCCTTTGGTTGATCAGCAACTCCCTGTAGTCGAAGAGCAGCCAGAGGGGCGCTTGAACCTGTAGAGGCAGTCCGAATTTTTCCTTCACGACTCCCGGTGGAAGCTTCACGAAACAATGCTTGGCTTTGACGGGGGGCAATTGAAGGAGGTCGCCAAATACAAGAGTCTGCACATAAAAATGTTAACACATAAAAAAAGCATAAACATACCGTGAGAAGGGGGCAGGATCTCGAGCAATGTAGGCTGCGATATTGTTCGCATTCACTTGTCCTGGCTGAAGATTGTGCAGCTTTGCGTACAAATTATGCATGTCCTTCCATTCCTTGATGGCGGGATTCAGTGTGAGGAACCACGTAGGAGAGCCGAAAGAGACCAGATGAGAGCGAAGTTTCATTTTTACCACGTGCCTGCAAAAAGAGTTGTTTTTACAGTTTAAAAAACACTATACCAGTAAGGTGGGAAGTTTCGCAGTTTTCCAAAAATGGACGTCAGATTGTCTGCTGTGAACTGGGGATCGCCGAGTTTTTCCAGTAGGTATTCACCACTCGTTCCTTCCCCAATACGAGCCTGGACTCCCAGTAACGACGTGAGATCCTAAAAAGAAACTTTATGTTAAAACATTATGTATGTACTTACTTTCTGTAGATGGTATTGGTACATAAAGATGATCCACGCATTGCTGAGAGCCCAGCGGCGATCCCGGTTCAGTAAACGAGCACGTCCATAAGCAGCCAGGTCCATCTTTCTGCTACGGTTGCGATGATGGAAGCCATAATTTCCGTCTGGGAAAAGTTCCGGAAAGACCATGCAATCGGCAAACTCCGTATCCACGGATAGCGGCTTGAACGGATGCTTCTTTAGGAGATAGTCTTGAGGCTGCGGTGGTGCTGCTGCTCCTCCTCCTGCGGGTTGCATTCCTGCGCCAACTCTTCCTCTACGCGGTGCCGGGACAGGTGGCGGCGGTGGCTGAATGTCCATGGCGTCATCTTCCTCACCCAAAAGCGGACGATCTCTAGAGGCAACTGGCGGCACATCTGTCCGTTTGCCAATATAATTTTCAATCTGATCCATAGTAGTAGCGGCTACGGCCGCATCTCTCAACGGTCTAATGTGAAAATCGGCCTAGAAAGGTCTCTTATTATGTCGGCAAATTATGCTTACCTGAGTCAGCAGATGTCCTTTGTCCGGCTGTACGTGTCGTTGAATCAGAGCCTCTACGTCAGCTTCCGTGGCGTTTCGGCTCTCAAAGAAAACGTTTTGGCCCAGAGCAAATTTGAACTGGTCATCGATTTCGATGTCAAAGTAGTGCTCATTGTTTTTCTTCAGCCAGTTGAGAGCATTCAAGACGACTGGAAGTCTGACAATCTTCTTCTCTCCAAAAGTCGTAGACACCTGGATCGTCAATCCATCGGCACAAGGCAATCGCATTGTTTTCGCTACGTGAGACACAGTAGCCTCAATGGCAACTGGGACCATAACCATAGCTCCAGATGTGGCCTAAATTATGTACCATTATTATACGTGAAAAAAAAACCAACTCTCATAGGAGTCTTCACTCCGGCGTTACTCATCAGGCAAACAACCGACTGAATTGGCCGGATGAGCTGAATAAGCATCCTCTCGATCCAGTTTAGGCCACGTAGACATGACGGAATATCAGTCGTTCTCATTCCATTCAAAATGGCACCAGCTGGCATTCTAAAAATTACTTTATGTATGAACATTGGCAAAATACCTATTGGCCGTAATATCCTTGATGCAACGTCTGCAAATTCCATAGAACTTTCTTGTGGCTTCTTCTTCTTCATCTACGGGAGCCGTTGGATCAGCAAAAACTGGCCGGGACGTCCGCTCCCTAACAATAGGCCGATCGTCCTCATCATACTCAAAACCGGGCGTCGGAGAGGCATCACGCAGACGAATGAGAGAACGACGTCTTGGATCAGGTCCGTCATATTCGGGTTCCGTGTCTGGCGGCAAGTAATCACTCCTGATCCTTTCCAACGTAGACCGCTGCCTTTCATTTTCGGTTTCGGGATCGAAAAACTGCATCGAATTCGGCACCGTGAACTGGCTGCAGCACTGGCACGGCAGATACTCCAGCTGCAACATCGTCTTTCGGAAAGCCTTGATTGCTTGTTGATATTGAGCACGAGCAGATGCTTCCGTATGACGTTGGCGATTTAGCAGATCTTCTTCCTTCAACGACGACACGGATTGATAGAGGAACATCATACTCAGTCTCTGGGGCAGTTCTTCGAAAGCAAGGCACGATTCCAACGCCTCCAAATTGCTCTCTTTCAAGACAATCTCCAACCTGGCCGAGTATGCTAGCAGCCATCGGATGTCCTGCATTCGTCGGTAGATACTTCGCAATCCTTGGAAGTGCTCACGAAAGTTTCTCACATACCAGTAGGCAGAATCCTCATTTTCCGCATCCCACATCTTATTGAAGGCCGTCAGCGATGTTAGTCCAACCGACTTGTGCTTTTCCAGAAAGTCCAGCAGTTTTTGATGAACACTCACAGCATCCCTTTCGTATGTTCTATCGGCGAAACACTCGTCGTCACAGCACTTGATAAACGTCATTCCGCGTAGTCCAACTCTTCCAAACTCGTCATACACTTCCGCCATTGCATCATCACCATAGATCTCCTCAACTTCTCTTTCGACTCTTCTCTCCATATCCGGATGCAATAGCTCATCGTCCGCTCCTGTAGTACCATTTTCTTCTATATCTTCGATTCCGGCAGTTACTTGGAGATGAACATTGCGCATTGCGTCTTCCAGAACACCGATATCCGCATCAACTTCTACATTATGTAATAACATTATCTGTTAAAAAACTTGCCTTTCATTCCCGGCTCAAACGGCAGCGGCTCCATCTCCTCCGTCTCCATATCAATGTCTTGATTGGCAGGTCGCTCATCGTAAACTTGAACATCGGCACCAGCAACCCTCATGATATCCTGTTGAGCTCTGCGCAATTCCATCCTCTCCCTATCTTCTGCCTCATCGAAGCCGTCAATGTCCATATTGTAATCCAGCTGTGCCATATCACCGTCCTTATGCTGTCTCAACTTGTCCACTTCCGCCATAAATTGCTTGTGAAGTTTCGGGTAGAGCTTCTCAATGGGATGCCAGTATACTTCTCCCGTCTCCACATTAGCAACCATCGAGTCTTCTTCTCTTACATGATAGCGGAGACGACACAGCTACATGCGAGCCAGATCAGCCGGTGTCATATGCTCGTGGCCGATAATTTTCTTCTTCAGTTGACGAATCAAGTTCTTCTTCAAAACGTAATATTCGTCCTTGACCAGCTGCAGGAGAAGCTTCACTTGATCCGGTACAGCACAAGCTCGTTCGAATACTTCAAATGGAGTCGCCTGAAAATTATGTAGTGAATTTATGTTTTGTCTTTATGGCTCACCAAATCGGTTTGGTCCGTTTTTCTGTCTTCCTTTGCAAGCATCTTGACAAACAGATCCTTTACCATAGTTCCATACGTCCTGTTGTCACCTTCGCTCAGAGCTTTCCACAATAAACAATCCTAAAATTGAAAAACATGTACATAATAAGAAAATACTTACTTTCAACATTTCGACGATTTTGTCATTGATTGCCTTGAAGATCCTATCTTGCTCTCCTTTATTGCCATCCACTCCTGTAGTGACAAATTGTTGCGCTAGATTTTCGAAGACTCGATGAAGTAGCCGCAATTTGTTCATTTTCGTTTTTGAATCTTGTTGCACTGCAAGATATTCGCGGTAGCCAATGAACATGCCTCCTGGACCGCGCAACTGTCCTTGCAGAAACCAGAATAATCAGATCCGGTTCTTCTGGATTTCTCGCTCTAAAAATTTAAACATAAAAAGTCAACATAAATATGTACCTTAAATTTCTCGCATAATAACGGTCCTTGTACGCACTTTGAGGAGTTGTCTGTTCAGAAGAGGGAGAGCTGTATTCTCCTCCGCTCTAAAATTGATGGCTAAGGACTAACAGGAAAGAATGAAAAATACCCTATGAACTCGTACTGACGAGTCTATAGACCTTCTATTACGTAAATTGCTCTCCGGTGTACGGAACATGGCTTCCATAACCTGCTGATTAGCAGAAAGTCGTCTTCGTGGAGTCACTTGAGCAAGTCCAGTAGCCAGAACAGGAGCTTGCATAACTATATCTTCTATCGGAGGACTGTTCGTCGAAGCAACAATCTTCCGTCTTGAGGACCCTTTCTTGAAAAGATTGTAATTAAAAACTTCATTTTGAAAAAAACGTACCACATCCCTTTGCGGTGTGACATTCAATCCTCGATTTCCTTCCATTTTCCTCTTTGCAGTAGTAGTTGCAGCAGCTGCAGCAGTAGTAGCAGAAGCAGCCTTCTTCTTCGGTTGAACCAACTCCTCAAAACTCAAAGAAGATGACTGACTCATTGCAAAACTGAAAAATAGCAAAAAATGTAAGTTTTGTAAAAGCAGTGTTGGAGAAATCGATAGGTAGAGGTGAAGTGCACACAACCAGGGAGCCAATAATGAACTATTGGCGAGAAGGTCAACAAGCGACGCATCAATTCTCGCGTCGCGTTAGGCAACGCAAATTAAGGTTCGCTTTTTTTCGCTTTTTTTGAGTTCTGACCGCATTCCGCGACTCACTGACGGCTTCGAGCTTCGCTCTCCGCCGTCAGCGAGCGCGGCTCGCAGCCAAAGGCTGCTCGCTGCCGGGCTCTTCTTATACTTTCAACATAAATTTATGTATAATACCCGCATACTAGCTACTCATAACGGATGTTCTCTTTATGTTCTGATTTTATGTTTCGATACTATGTTCCCTCTTCGCTAGCTCTCCTTCTCATCCCAACTTCCTTTTTTTTGAGTTCTGACCACATTCCGCGACTCACTGACGGCTTTGAGCTTCGCTCTCCGCCGTCAGCGAGCGCGGCTCGCAGCCAAAGGCTGCTCGCCGCCGGGCTTTTTTTATACTTTCCCGACATTTCTCTGCCTCCATAACTTTCTCACATAAGCTTCCTACATTACCTCTCACGCATAATCTCTACACATAATCTCGCGCGCGTTCAGTTGTTCAGTGTCCGCGTGCGGTTGTTCGGCGTCCACGTGCAGTTGTTAGATGAACGGATCTAGTTGTTAGGCGCGTGCGTGCGGTTGTTACGCGTGCGCGCCCGGTTGTTAGGCGTCCGCGTGCGGTTGTTTGGTGTTCGCGTGCGGTTGTTTGGTGCGCGTGCGTTTCGTGGTTTACGCGTGGAGATTATGTGCGAGTTCCAAAATTTTATGCGCGAGATTCTGCGAGACTTTATACGCGCGTTTCGTGGTTTACGCGCGGAGATTATGCGCGAGTTCCGAGACTTTTTGCGCGAGATTTTTCGAGATTTTATGCGCGAGATTTTGCGAGATTTGTTGCGCGAGATTATGCGAGACTTTATGTTGCATGAAATTCAAAATTTTTCAAAAAAAATTCAAAAAAAAAAAATTTCAGTTCAAAAAAAAAAAAATTTCAGTTCAAAAAAAAAAATTTTTTTTTCGATTCTGAATGCATAGCGTTACTCAGCGTGGCCGACTTGTTACGCCTGTCATACTCCGGGACCTTATCTATGACGGTTTGTGCTCAGGTCCGTTACAGCCTCAGCCCAAGTATATCCAGCGAAGCTGGAATTAAGCCTAAGCCGTAAGCCTAAGCCTAAGCCTAAGCCTAAGCCTAAGCCTAAGCGCCTGTCACACTCCGGGACCTTATCTATGACGGTTTGTCGCCACCCCCGTTTCAGCCTCAGCCCAAGTATATCCAGCGAAGCTGGAAGCCTTACGGGCTTGGCTTTTTTTATGTTGCCGTACTATGTCCATTCTTTATGCATAATTTCATCACATACTTTCCCTACGTAATCTCTACACATAATCTCGCGCGCGCCCGGTTGTTAGGCGTCCGCGTGCAGTTGTTCGGCGTTCGCGTGCGGTTATTTGGTGCGCGCGCGTTTCGTGGTTTACGCATGGAAATTATGTGCGAGTTCCGAGGTTTGTTGCGCGAGATTATGCGAGACTTTATGTCGTCAGCAATACCTCAGCCCAAGTATATCCAGCGAAGCTGGAATTAAGCCTAAGCCTAAGATACCCCCATCATGGATTTTTCACCGCGCATGCCAAAAGTTTATGCGATCAAAACTGGGGTAAGAAAAAACTTTTCAGCTTTATGATATTCTACAATCTGATAGCTCTTGACAAGCTCTTTCCAATGCCGTCAGAAAATCGAAGCTAACTTTTCATCACTGAGATATGCGACTTTTAAAATGCTGAATTTCGCCAAAAATGACGAGATAGGGGGTGGGGGGATTTAAACTTTTTAACCACAAAACTCTACAAGTTGATACTGTGCAGGGAGATTGGGTATATAATACTGCTTGGCGGCATCGTATAGACAATCCTGGAGATTACCTTTTAAAAAGTTATAGGCAAAATATACATATAATATATATGGCAATATATACAATAGTAGACCAGCCGATAAAAACAACTCCAAGAGAAGCGCGGGTTAGAAATACGGGGGAATAAATGGCAATTTAATTAAATCCTCGTACTGTATGCAGTAAGTTTTTTGGGTCGGGCTGAGCCTTAGCCAAAATTTCAGATTGCAGAAAAACAGAAAATGAAATTAGTATCGGTCGCTTGTATTTCATCTCCATTTTTAACTACTGCTCTAGTAATCTGTCGGAGTCAAAGGTATCAAAATTTTTCTTTGCCCCCTTGGATTTCGTACTCATTTCCAGTTTTTTATCAATCTTTTTTGTGTGAAGATAATTATCAAACGACTGATTCTTACAAAAAAACGGTGATTTGGGAGAAAATGCGTAAAATGTTCGAGATGTGCTTGTGTTCGCATGTTCGCGAACGAACATTGCGACGTTGGACGGACAAACGGACGCAACTTTGGGATTGGAGAAAGAAAATACTCTGGCTGAAGCTACTCTGGTCTGACAAGATTGCCAAAATGGAAGAAACCCGATGGACAAGAACAACTACCAAATGGACACCGCTCGAAGGAAAAAGAACAAGAGGCGGACAACGACAAAAGTGGGCAGAGGATACTCGGGCAGTGGCTGGAACAGACTGGTATCGGACGTCAGTTGAATAGAAAACTTTGAGATCCACATTCGTCAGGGGCGTGAATTTGTGAATAAATCTAATTGGGACGGCGAACAGTTCGTGTTCGGTCCGCAAGCGAACAAAAAGTGAGTTGTACTTTAGCTGGCACCTACGTTCGATCTGACAAGTCGGCGGTTTTACGCGGGTTATTACTGCATTCAAATTTTTTACGTTTTTCTTCTATTTTCTTCATTTTTCTTCTCGTTTTCATTTCTTTTTCGTTCCTTTTTCGACATTAAACCAATAAAAATGCAAACTCTGCAAATCTTATACGTTTTCAACACTTTTCGGCCGATAAAAACATAAATTCTTCAAATATTCGCTCTTTTCTACACTTTTCGAGCAATAATCTTCAGAGAATAGGATCAATTATGGCTAGAACTGATCCTAGCCTTATCGAATTGTATGAATCGATAAAAACTCCGGAAAAACTCCATGACTTTCTGCAGGAGCACGAGCTGATAGCGAAGCCTGTTCCAATTGGAGTCAACCGTCTCGGAACTCCGTATTTCGCTCAATGCTGCACAAAGCCGTTCAATCCGAAAAAGCCTCAATGCACGGGAGTTATCGTTGAGTCATTGAGGAAGGATTCTCCCAAGTACAGGTGCACTTCCTGTAAGAACGAGGTTTCCGCTCACCACGACGCTTATGATCCCAATTGTTGAGATCGACGAGGCCTATATGAGAGGACCCAGAAAAGCGAATCGTGGCCGTTATCTGGCCGGCAACAGGGTTGAACATCAGGGCCATCGTCGAAATAACTATTTGGCTCGTTCCCAAGGTATCGGTTGTGTTTCTTCCTTGAGGATGTCCACTATTCGCTCTCGTCTGGCCAAGTTCTGGTGGCTGTCAATCAATGGACGCCAAGTTTGCCAAGATCCCTTCCAGAGGGACAGAGTGACAGAGGGACAGGGGGGATTGAGGGACAGAGAGACAAAGAGACAGAGTGACAGAGGGACAGAGGGACAGGGGGACAAAGTGACAGAGGGACAGAGGGACAGAGTGACAAAGTGACAGAGGGACAGAGGGACAGGGGGATTGAGGGAGAGTGGGACAGAGGGGCAAAGAGACAGAGGCACAGAGGGACAGGTGGACAGAGGGACAGAGAGACAGAGGGGCAAGGAGACAGAGGGATAGAGGGACAGAGTGATAGACTGTTAACTGCTATCTGTTTTGAAAAGAACAGAGCTAAGGCACTTAGCCCCGGAGGGGCGTAGCACAACTTGTTTGTAAAAAAGCGGCCGCGAAAATAAAGGTGGTTTGGACTTCACAAAAACAGTGCAGTACAGTACAAAACGGGGCAACATTATTTTGGCTCAAACCTAACCCTAACTCCGTCGAATCAACCCTAACTCCGTCTGAACAAAGTTGGCAGCAAGACGTTGTTTGTGGTATTGTCACAGTACGACAAATCGTGTCCAAAAAAGTTTTCAGTGTTTTTTAAAACGTGTGGAGTTGCAGCGCCACACTCTCAAAAAAGAAGAAAATAGAGAAGGTCTTACCCTGAAGACCCGAACTCTGTTTTTGAACTTTTTTTTTCATCAACACACTTTTGAAAAATATTTTTTTATTGAGGACGGCCATGTTTCAACCAATCACATTTAGCATTCCACAATAGTCGGCTATTCCTCTGAAAAATGAACTATCTTTTTTTATGTGCAAAAACTTACGACACTCCTGATTTGCTCGCACATTTGCAAAGCTCCCCAATTTCGTTCTTCCAATTTATCTGCTTGGCACACTGATGAATTGCATTTTTAGCATTGCGATCTGATATGTTGGGTTCACAACTGAAAATTTACAACTAACATCTATAGGAAAATATACCAAACTCACCCCTTTCTGTCAAAACAGAAGCCATCGCGATTCTTTTCCACGAAACACTGTTTAACACATTGACCAAGTTTAGCACCGGCTCCAATTAGCCCCTAAATGGCATGTTCTTTTCAGTTGGGGATTACTTACTCGGACAACGTGGGAGGTGACACTTTGAAGAAATTTGTTGATTTGTTTTTCGATTACATCTTCCACTTTGTTAACCATCTCTACATAGTCATATTTATGGACTCGCACTTTCTCGGCCTTTTCGATTGTTGGCGCACAGCTGAACTTTATAGTTTGTTCTAAGACAATCTGTGGAGTAATTCAAAGATTAGCCGCAAATCAGTATTTTTTCATTTTTCGACGTTTTGCACTCGTTTTATTGGTTTCAAACCATGTTCGATTCGGCCAACTTTTACATCAGTTACGTCTATTCCGACATTAAAATTACTGTGCTTAGGAAAGAAAAACATAGGAAAGACAGAAACACTGTTTTTGCCTTTTCCTTTTAGTTTTACTATATTTTTGCTATCGGAATGTATGTATCTGTTGTAAAATTTGATATCGAATCGATTAAACATGGTTTAGAAACGCAAAAACGAGTAAAATGTCGAAAGAGCGAAAATTTAAAAATTTGGGATGAAAACGTGTCGGGTCCTGCGTGATGGAACCTTTTTCATAGCCGGACACACGCTTTTAAAGCTTCTTTGCATCTCACAACTCACGCTCTGAATCGTATTTTAAAACAGTTCACTAGGTCATCGATAAATCCTCTTCTTTGATCGAAACAGCTTTTCAATCCTGCAGTGTTGGTTGCAACACGAACTCCCTCCTGAAAGTGGTGGTTTGTGAAAATGCTAAAGTGTATTTACCGCATCAAGTTGTTTCCAACACGGCTCAAAGCAGTCTAAAGCTTCTCGTTTACCGTCGTCGTAGCAATCGCCCATCTCCTGGCAGAGACATTGTCTAACTGTTCCAGTTTTTTGAGATCCGTGTAGAACTTCAACAGCTTGATTTGACAGCTAAATGGTCAGCATCACTGAGCGCCGTTTTAAAAGCTCTCTACGCCAATAAATGTTATTTGTTCGTTAGCAGATTTGGCTAGAAAGAGCTTAGCAAAGTAGCTCACAAATAGTTTGGCAGAAAACAAGAATAGGGAACTACACTGCTCTTGGTACAGGAGATCCTGGCCTCACTTTTTGTCAGGTCAAGACCCTTTTTGGGTTTTGAAGACCTGGAATTTTGGTACTTCATCCGAAATATATGCTTTGCAGTAGAACCTAACATGAAGAAGGCAAAGAGGCGCTTTTCTGGACTTTGCGGCAGTGCTCAATAAAACTTTCGAAAAACGCAGAAATCCTGTTTCCTAACTACTCGAAAGGAAAAGTTGAAAAAAAGGAATTTAACTAACCTGGTCAATGAATTTCACAGCATTAACAGGCAGACTCAGTCCAAAAAGGAATAAAAATAGACAGCGCATTGTGTTTGGCGCTGTCAGCGCTCAATTGTTACTGCCTTTCAGCCAGTTGAAGAAGAACGCACAAAACCTGTCCGTCAAAATATGTCTCTCCCCCTCTTCTTGCGGCCTTTTCTAGCTGTGTACCGTGCCTATTGTAACAGTTCGTCTCGCGTCTTCTTGCCTTCAGGGCAAAAAACATAATGAAATATGCAGAACGAACAATTTATTGACCATCCGGTTTTCGTCGGTTCAGAAACGTGAAAAGCCATTCTGAACAAACTAAAAAACTGAACGATACGGATATTTGCGTGACTTACTGGCCCACTAGTCAAAACTCCAATTCGATTGTTCCCCTGAATGTTTTCATTCTAGGCTGAGTAGAACGGAAATACCTGTTCACCGATGCCCTGTCCACTTGGAATGCCGCCATTTCCAGAAGGGAAAACGCCGGTACCAGGAAAACCACCATTGTTGTTACCTATTTGTGCAAACTTTTTAACGCATTTATACAAGAAGGTACCGTTGAAACCAGATCTTGGAGAGCCTCCATTTCCGTTTCCAAAGAATCCATTAGCTAAACCGAATTATATTATATGACATCATTTAGTCCACCGCCCAGCCCGTTTCCCGAAAACCCAACTGTGTAAGAACACGTGTTATGTCTTACCATTGTTCCCATTGCCGGAAAATCCATTGTTGTTGTTGTTCCCCGGAAAAATTCCATTGTTTCCTAGGATTCTCGCTTTGTATATATTATTTTTACAAACCGTTCTGTCCATTTCCTAAATTGTTTCCTAAATTTTCGATACTTGTTGTATGAAACTGTTTCTCACCATTATTACCGTTGTTGTTGTTTCCCGAGAAACCACCGTTGTTATTTCCTGATCAATAATCATATCAAGCAAGCAAAAGAAAGAAAAGGTACCGTTATTAGGAAAACCGTCGTTTGAACCTGGCATACCGTTTCCATTGCCTAAGACTTGTAATTAATCCGAGATTTAGGCACAAACCATTATTGTTCAGACCTCCAGGAAAAAATCCGTTTCCGTTTCCTAAAAAAATATATCAAAAAATATAATCAGACTACCGTTGTTGTTTCCGTTGCCAAATCCGGTTCCGGAAAAACCTCCATTGTTGTTTCCTCAAACTGATTTTATCGGCACAGCAAGTTCTTACCATTGTTGTTTCCGGGGAAAACACCGTTATTTCCTGGAAATCCATTTCCATTCTGTCCTGGCTGAAAACATAGCTAAAGTTATCGAAAACGTTTTCTCACAATCCAGTTCTCATGGTTTCCAGTTTGTCCATTGCTGCCAAAAAGGTAATCAACAAAGTTGTTCAAGGCCGTTCCGACGCCCTGTGTCAGTATGGCAAAAACGCCACCCATTCGCTGGAGCGCTTGGTTTTGACTGAGGGCCTGAATCGCCAGTTTTGTAGTATGTACCATTTTATACCATATCGTTGTCATTCTGAATAATTTCTTCAAAAGCGCTCGGAAGCTTGCTAAACATTGTTCTTAGAGACGCAATGAGCTCTGTCTTTTTAGCGTTCACACCAGCTTTGAAATTGCTCCATTGATACTGTAATCAGGAATGATGTTAAAAAACAATATCTTTTTGTAATCTCGACGATAAGTGTAATAAAGTTTTTTTTAACAGTTAACATCCTTACTATAACATTGTTCCTCACAGCCCATGAATCAAGCTGATTTAGAAGTTCTCCTCTAGGTGTGTCCATGTTCTTAAACAATTTTTGCCAACTTCACACTGCACTAAATCACCATCGCAATTGTGAGAAATTCCGTTTGAGCCGGAACATTGACGTTTTTAAAGAATGACATTTGTTGCATAGCTTGCTGTACCTCGTACTGAAACAGAAAAAAAGGTTCATTCAGCAGATCTGACTCACAATTGACGGATCTTGCCCGTTTGAAGAAACTTGCTGTCTGAATGGTAAAGCAAAGATTCCTGTGCTGCATAGGGTTATGAAATGAAGGAATCGCATTACTGAAAAGCCACCAGAGGGATAGGCAACTGAAAAATGGTTTGATTTGCACAACTGACGGCTATTATAGGAGCCACGCAACTTATTTGAACATCCCTATGATTTTTCGTAGACCTCGGGATGACTGGCCACATGTTTGATCAGGCGGATCACCGGCAAGCAAATTTCTGAAACTAGTATTGTACAGGAGAGGGACAAAAGTAGTCGAGTTGTCATGACAAAGCTAGCTCCTACTAAAATCTAAACCATCTAAAGCGCAATGGTGTCTGTCGTGGACTCTGTTTGAATGTTTGTTTGTTTCTCCGGGACCTGGTGTATTGTTAAGAGTCGCCGTCTTCACCCAGACAACCCGGGTTCGACTCCTCTCCTCGGCAAATATTTTTGCTAAATTGTTTTGAGTAGGAAATCGAGTGAGGGTAACCGGTAGGGGATTAGAAGAGGTCGGTTGATCTGATTAGGGATCAGCAGGGATCGGTTGAGTGGGGAAGGGATCAGAAGAGATAAGATAGTTAGCTTTGAACAGAGCTGAAACTAACTTTGTTCCTGTTGCCACAAGCTAGATAGGAAATGATCGGGTAGGAGATAGAAAGAGACCGGTTGAACGGGAGGGGATAAGCAGTGACCAGAATCAGTAAGTAATAGGTGCAAATAATGGAGTAGGGATAGTAAAGATCCGGTTAATCGAGAAAGGATAGAAAGGGAGCCAGTTGACCGAGATAGCGATAAATTCACATCTTCGCCTCGCTACATGATGGGTTGCTACGAGGACGCTATGGCAATAACAAGCCGATACGGAAAGCCCGACATTTTCCTGACATTCACTTCAAATCCCAAATGGACGGAGATCACCGAGAACTTGGAGTCAGAACAGTCCGCAACTGATCGTCCAGACATTGTTGCACGAGTTTTCCGTCTCAAGCTAATGGATCTAAATGGATTCCGCCGGAAACCAATGGGTAGTACCTTACAGTCCTTTCTTGCTCCTGAAGTACAATGCACATGTCAACGTGGAGGTCTGCTCGGTCATCCAAGCCGTGAAATACTTATACAAGTATGTATACAAGGGCAGTGACCGCTCTAGACTCCTTCTTCGACAAGAACGTCGTGACTTGAACGGAGATATTGTTGACGAGGTGGAAGAGTTTTTGGATGCTCGATATCTATGCCCTCCCGAAGCCTTCCATCGACTGTTACGTTTGAACTTCACGGAAAATCGAACGCCGTCATTGATCTGGCCGTTCACGAAGAGAATCAGCAAGTGGTGGTCTTTCAACAAGGAAACGAGCAAGATGCAGCAGATAGAAACAGAGCTACTACTCTCATTGTATATTTCGCCTTTAACAAAGAAGCCCGTGATTTGGAAGTCCTTGGCAGAATACACGAATTGGGACTAGTTGACCCCCGGACGGTTCCATATCCAATTTCCAGAACATTTCACATTTGTCAAGGTTACTCTTATTCAAAATTTTTTTTTTGTAACACTTCTGATTTCAGTCCTCTGGAAAATGGAAGAGAAAGGCTGCCCATAACAACAACATTGGCCGTGTCCATGCTGTTACTCCGAAGCAACGGGAGCGCTATTGTATTCGCCTTCTTCTCCACAGCACAGTCGGAGCGACCACCTATGCCGAGCTGTTCACCGTAAATGGCCAGTCCTACCCGAGCGCATTTGAAGCGGCTAAAGAACTTGGACTCATTCACACGAACGACCATTTTGACAGGGCCATGAGAGATGCAGACTTTTTCCGGATGCCGGCTGCTCTTCGCAGTGTCTTTTGCACTCTACTTGCTTTTGATGAGCCCCAGAATGTCCCAGAAGTCTGGGAATAGTGGAAGACAAAAATGTCTGAAGACTATGTCAATCGTGGCCGATCTTCTTCCGATGCAGAAGCTCTATGCTATTACGACATTATCGAGATGTGTCTGCCTCTCAACATTCGGTTCGATCAACTGCTCGGCATCAACTACGCGAGGCCCGCTCCGATGGCTGACAGAACAGTTGACCACAATGCAATCGGTCGCAAAATGTACCACAAATTAAATCCGAAGCAGAAAGAGGCCGTCGATGATGTTCTGTCTGGAAGAACCAAAATGCTCTATTTGGACGGACCCGGAGGTTCTGGGAAAACGTACTGCTATCAGACGCTCTACCACAAGCTGACTGGAATGGGCAAAAAAGTAATGTGCACATCTTGGACTGGAATTGCTTCGAATCTTTTGCCCGAAGGACGAACGATTGCTTCCTACTTCAAGCTAAACATCTCGGCCAATTGCGAAAGCAGCAGCTCAAAGCCCAACTCCGTGGAAGGGCAGAGGATGAAGGAAGTGGATATTTTTGTCTTGGATGAATGTTCCATGCTCTCCGACAAGGTACTGAACACGATCGATGCCCTTCTTCGAGATTTGATGAATCAGTTAACGATTCCTTTTGGAGGCAAAACCATATTAATGGGAGGCGATTTTCGCCAGGTTTGTATACTTTAGTCTTCTGTAACAGTTTTAATTTAGGTGCTGCCAATTCCGAATAAGATTTGCGGATCCGATCCTTTTTGTGCTGCCTGAAAGTCTCGCCTCTGTTCAACTCCTTTACTCGGATCACTTTGACCGAGAACATGCGAGCAGCCAATGGTTCCGATAGCTTCAAGAAGTTTCTTCTCGACGTCGGTGAAGACAAGATTGTCAAGGATACGGAGGGCAAGATTCACATTCCACAGGCACTGCTCAGTTCCGGAAGTTTGGTTCGAGAGGTCTTCGAAGGAGTTTTTGACAGCCACATGAGCGAGAGAGCCATCCTCTGTCCTCTCAACGTCAATGTCGACAAGATGAACCAATTCGTTCTTGATTAGATGTCCGGAGCAGAGCGCATTTTCTTCAGTGCCGACAAGATTGAGAAGGAGAGTCAGATTGATCAGCTGTCCTATCCAGCCGAATTTCTAAACTCTCTCAATCCAACAAGCTCCTCATCGCCTCAAGATAAAAATCGGATGTATCGTGATGCTGTTAAGAAATCTGAATGTCTCGAGGGGACTCTGCAACGGGACAAGGCTACAGGTTGTAGAATTTGGTGGAAATTACGGAATCAAATGTGCATTTATCAATGGCCCCAGGAAAGGCGAACTGACTGTCATCCCGAGGATTGAGCTATTGTCCAACAAGCAGAAAGGTTAGTTTATCCACCGACGACTTTTAAATCAAGCATTCAGGAATGTCCTTCATGCTGCGCCGGACGCAGTTCCCTCTAAAGCTCGCATTTGCGATGACTGTGAATAAGTCTCAAGGACAGTCTTTCGACAAGGTCGGCGTCTACCTCCCTCAAGATGTCTTCAGTCATGGGCAACTGTATGTCGCGCTTTCTCGAGCCAGAAGTATGGATGGAATCAATGTCCTGATCAGGCACAACGGCAGCAAGACGGCGAACATTGTGGACACAAGAGCGCTTGGCTGAGTTCAGTACCTACAGAGCGTCTTCTACTTCAAATAGGTTTATTTCTTTACCCCCCCCCCCCTCTTTCCTCTATTACCGTAGCTATGTTTCTTTTCTCTTTTACCCCTTTAGTCTGTGGTTTTCTTAACCGAAATGTGTTGTTTTTCAGTACAGTATGAATCGTATTTATCTTTGCCGTGTTATTTAGAAAGTTTCCTAATTTGAAAATGAAAAGTTAACGGGCGACGAAGTCGCCGCAGGCGGCTGGTAATATATATATATATATATATATATATAGCCCTTTTCTACATCGTGTAGATTTATCCAGACAGCGAAATGACCAACGTCTTCAAATTGAAAAATCATATTACCGTAAATATTCGGATAGAGGCACTGCGCTACTATTTTTCAGTACCCTTTTTGTTTTGGTGCGCCACTATTCGAGTATTTACGATTCTCATGCTTTGAAAGAGGAAATAACTGTCTGATTGTCGTTTTCCGAGACCGTTGGGGTCACGACGCTGATAAACCCAGGCCAGACCGGCCTGTTGCTCTGCTCACTTGTAGCATCTTAAACAGTTGAAAGTTGTAGGGTCCAAATAATCCTGATGGCACAGCAAAACACAAGGAGCTACCAGACAAACCATCAAAAAAACGGGACATCATGTACTTTTTGTCAGACTTCAACGCGTACCATTTACTGTCAAAAGAGGAAGTTTCACAACTGTTTGTCAGCGATCCTGTAGCTAACAATATGCAGCTTTTCTTTACAACTATTTTGACTTGGTAACTGCTTCACCTCACTGATAGGTAAGTTCGAAAAAATTTCGGTCGGGCAAGGTCTCCTCAGTGGGAAGTGAAAACTATTAGAGCGTGTCAGAAGTCGTGTCCCGTAGTACTACAGCTACCCTTCAAATTGATCGGATCGGTCTGGGATTGTTCCTGGGGGTAATAGACCTCGAAATAAATTTTCGCGATAACTTTTTGAGGTTAGGAGATACAAAAAAATCACCTCATCGAGACGCATCTTTCTTTTTTGAAAAACGTATTTTACTCTTTCGCGCAAAAAGTTATTCGATTTTCCATTTTTCGACAAAATGGCGCAGTGCCTGTGCGTTAACCACGCTGGAGCAACCAGGGTTCGAGTCCGCCGAGAGGAATTTTTTTTGTTTTTTAACAGTAGCATTTTACTGGGCTAAATATTACTCCTGTAAATAATCTTTTGGCTAAGCCTTTGGAATCCTAACTCTGAAAATTATCTGTAGGGGAAGTAGGTCATATAATTTTTTACTCGAGAATTCTTCATCTATCCAACATCTGCTTGAATTTTTCGATACCAGCAGGTTTCCCCATCTGTGCGGAGGCCGTCCCGTTGCTCGTGTCCGTCTCGGCGTTCATTCCTCTACCATTTTTGCCTTGAACACTTTTGACATCTCAATTAAATGAACTCTCTGTTGAATTCATGAAATATACTTCTTTCATTTTTTCAAGTTCTTCAAGTTCTTTATGTCAAAATCAATTGTCTGTGTCATCCACTACTTCCATTTCTTCCACCGTTTCTTCAATTTCATTTACCACAGTTAGCAATCGGATCTTTTCAAAGCACTCGTTCATACGTGCCTGAAATATATTTTTTTGATACAGAGTTAGAAAACCTACAATCGCGTCGACAAATCTGATGCAGTCGGGACTTTTGAAAAATTCCAAGTTTTGGACTTCCATTATTCGTTGAAGATCAGATAGTTGGGAATCCAGCTCTAAAACGCGAATTATGTTGTCTCGGATTTTGTTCTGAACGGCTTCAAAATCGATCGTAAACAGATCATCAACCTGATAACTTTGTATCGTTTTTTAACGCCAAAAATTATATAAATGGACTGAAATTAGAGAAGAAGTACCTCGGCAGCGAACCACACTCTGTTTGGCTCTGGCAGTAATTCTTTTGTCGTCCAGCTTTGTGCTGTTAAGATCAGAGACGTTGTCTTTTAAGATGTTCAAGTACATTTCCAGTTCATTTATTTGCGCTGATGCAGCCGGCTCTTCTCTATAATTGGGCTGGTTTAGTTGTTTTTTTAAAACATACGTTTTGGAGAATTTGTTTGCCAATTTTGAATTCACATAGGTTATGTTGTCCGTTATAGAAATGAGCTGAAAAAAGAATGATGTTAGCGTTGGCAACTCACTTTGTTCAGTGAATGAGAAAACATTTTTTGCTCCAAAAACTGTGAAAGAGTCGGTGACACGGTGTACTTACCACCCCAATAGGAATGGTCCCGTTCTTTCTAAATTTTAATCGGTTTGGAAGGTACGTTGAAAAACGTACTTCACAGTCAGCCAGAAATTTTTTAGCTGGAAGTAATCGAACCAACGACAGATCTAATAGCTGCTTGTCCTTTTTCAAAAAAATTTTAGCACTTTCTCTATTTCTGTTTATATTAAACAGTCTGTAAAAGGGATTGCAATAAAATATAATAAATCACTCACTTCGCCAACAGCTGCTCTCTACCCATTGCAAGTAGTTCTTCTTTGCTACATATTGATGGTATATTGGATATTTTCCAAGGCGTTGGTAAATCGTGAAAGTTCATTCTAGCGATGCCCGATAATTTTTGCAAGACAACTTCAAATATTGAGCGTACGCATTTACGTACAAGCCGAACGCAAAAAAAATTGCTCCAGAATAAATACAGAGACTGGAACCCCTTGCAGTTTTTTCTCTAAGAAGAAAGTTTTTTAAAACTTATGTTCTCCAAAATTTTAATTTGAAAAAAATTTATCAAGAAACGCAATCAAAAAGCGATATTGCTAGCGATATTTGGATAAAGTTAAAAAATAGCGGTTGGAAGCCTCGGTAAGTAAGGAGACTTGATTCGAAAAAAATTGGATTATTAAAAATTTAATTTGTTCTTCAAGAAGATGCCATTATCACAAAAACCTCTGGTAGTTGTTCTTTCTACAAAAGAGGAGCAAATGTTTGTTAGTCGGCTTACTAAGTTCGGCAGTGCTCGGACAATTCTCGGTCAATTGGCTCTACATGGACGTCTATTGTTTGGGAGAACAAAGAAATCAAACAAGCGCAGGGCTACTACGTGATGAGGACAAACAAGTACTTCTCTTTCTGGCCCACGTGCCTCACTCTCTGCTAACACTATATTGTTACTCGTAATCCCGCCATTGTTTTCCAATTTGTTTTGTTCCTGTGGTGAAAATTCGCTTTAGCACATTGTTGTTAGGTAGTTATAAACTCTTCTTTTCTTTTTTTTGGCAAACCAACAATGAACGGAGGCGTTGTGAATGGCGGCTTGGCCGCTTCCGCCCCACTCCTGACCTCCCGCCGCTATTTGACTGAGACCCAGCTCTCAATTATGTTCCTAATCTTTCAAGCTCTCTTCAGAAAGGTGCCATTTTCCTTTGTACTTTGACTACGTTACCCAGAGTGACGGCCTTTTTTCCACATCAAAGTAGCCCCTTCAACTAATCCTCCCCTCCTAACGAAAGACAGTAATCTCAACAAGTGTCAGATGGTAGCCAATTAGGCTCTTTTTTTTTCTTATCAAAAGTTGTTGCAGGGGGCTGAAAACACGAGATTCAACATAACTGACAAGTAGTGCCTAGGGACCCAACATGTTTTCAAAAGCGAGTGTTGTTCTCTACGTATTGAAGGCAGATCTATCAGGAACAAGCTCTGTTATACTGTTTCCTAGGAACCCCCGTGTTAGAACATGATATGAATTATATTTGCGCAATTATAATAGTCAGTCGTGATCGTTTGTTTAACCCGTTTAAAGTCCACCGAAAACTTTTCATGAATATATTAGGTTTTGTGAGGGGGCACACTTGAGTGAACACGGCAGTGTCACGATTTGGTTTGCCGGAATTCGGAGCAAAAACTTCCCCTGAGGGAAGGCTCTGTTGACTGCCGACACACGTCTTTTCTTTTAACCAGCCTCATTCATAATGTTATTTTTTGAAAACACAACGGTCCAGGCGGTTTTTCTCTTATTATGACCAGAAGAGGGAGGAGCGAGAAGGGGGAGAAATAATTTGAGCAAACGGCGAGCAATGAGCTCAATTCTCCTAGATAGACGCCGTCAAGACACGTTGCCCTCAATTTTAGGGGGCATTCACTCCACTTTTTGGAAGCAGTCAGCTATAGTCTCTCAGTTCCTCCTTCCTAATCTCACGAGGTAACTACCGGCCTCGTCTCCAAGGGGACGGTAATAAATCCGAGCAATTATGTTCCCAAATAAATCTTCGCTACCTCACTAATTGAAATCGTCTCGAAGTTCAGAGTAAAGTTTCAGTATACGAATGATTCTATGCGTCTCCTAATCACCAGTTTGTTCTTACTGTCATCTGCTTGGGCAGTGGCTCGTTTTGAGCCGAACACAATTTCCGACACGTCTCTAGTCATAAAAATGATCAAGGGAAACAATGTCAGCTCCTTCGATATGACTGTTCAGGTAAAATCCACAATCTTTTTTTCATTTTCCCTTTTTCAGATTTTTGATCTGGACAAGCTTATAGAGTATCGAAAAACAGAGTTACGGGACTCGACAAAGGATCAGGTAAGAGTATTTCCAATCTGTCATTACGTCCGCCTTCACTTGGAAAGATTGTGCGCCTCTTACTTGCTCATTTATTAATACGAATCGTGGGAGAGCAGCTCCGTTCGGTGGGATAGACGGCGCTGACCTCTGAAAAGTAGATGTTTGTGATTTTATTCACCGGGTTGTGACCTTTCTCTCATACACAAGTGAACCAGTTCAATTGACACTAATCCCAATTCGCGACCCGAGTGTCATTTGGTAATTGTACTGATGACCGCTGCCGCTTGGACCAAAATGATTCAGTCGCATTGAGTTACTGCTTGTTTGCATCGACCCAACGAGCCGTCATTACTATGATTGACATGTTGCACCCAAACAGCCAAGACGACAGTTCGAGGACCCACTCGAGACTGGATTCAAGAATAGTCTGAAAAAAGTCCTTTGTCCGAAGCGTTTCGCAACAAAGGAATTCTCATAACGAAATTTAGCTCTTCTCCTTTGATGGACTAACAAAGTCCACCTGGTTCGCCTTCAGAATCCACTATCACCTTTACTACGATAAGCGAGCCACTGAGAAAACAACAGGTTATTTGAAGACGAAACAAGTGAGGATAAGGATTCACTGGAAACATATTATGATGCTTCAGGAACTTATCGTCAGAACTAAGGACTCCGCTCGAGAAGATCCGACCAAAATCAACGACACAGTGGCCTACATTGATGATCTTTTCATCACAAAAGATAATGTTTACATTGGAGTGGCATCTGTATTCAAGGACACAAAAAAGGTCGGTTCAAAAAAAGAATGAGTGATGAGCGTCAGACTAGCCTCTAAAACATATCTCTAGCTGATTCAAGTGTTTCATGGCACTACCTCCCTCCTTTCCCTGTAGTAACTGTCTCTCTCAGACTGGAAAAAAATACCCAACAAGATGGCTTTTCAAGCACTTGGTTTCGCGTCTTACTCCTTACAACTCCATAACTTTTTAATGTTCCCCGATTAACGACCCTAGCCCTAATAAAAGAGCGCATAATGTAAGCAGTCCACCACCCCACAAGGGCGCCTTCACGACACCCGAGGGTCTTATTACTTTCTTCCCGATTATGAGACATCTTCCAATGGACACTTTTCAGGTCAGCACCATTATAGTCCCAGAAATGCGGTGCAGCAATGGAATTCTGAAACCGGTGACACAGCAGGTACGTTGTGCAGTGAAAATAACGCGAAAAAATCTCAGGTGATTCATCACGCATCCTTCCATTTCGATCTGACAATATTGGGCGACTCGAACAAATCGTGCAGCAAAATTTGTGTTTATCCATACGTTCGAGTGACCATTCAAAATCATACGAGTGAGACGTTTCGAGCCAAAGAATGGTGTGGTGGCGTAGAAGAAGCAAAACGTCTAGTTCAATTCTCAACACGTATATTCACCACTTTTTCGCTGGTATTATCATTTATCGTCTACTCTTTATGATCACGGGTTCTATTTATTTGAAGAAGTCAGGAATAAATCAGCTTTTCATGTAGGATTTGCAGATAAATGTGGGCTGTGTTGCATCGTGACAAGTGAACGAATACCATTGTCCTATTCCTCCAAAGTTTGGGTAAACCGAAAGCTGAAAGAATTAAAAATGATTTGGCTGTGTTTTCGGTTCAAACATTGCAACAAACTATCTATACATGGCTCCGGGCTGGACCTGGGCCCAATATTGTTATATTTTCCTTACCTTTTTTACTAAAAAGGACGAAAAATGCAGATTTTGCTAAAAAAACACCTCTTTTTCCAAAATTTCCCCGCGGGCCGAGTTTTTTTCAGTTCAAATTTCAGGCCCAGGCCCGGCCCGTCAGCCATGTCAGCCAAAACTATCAATAAAAAACGTACCACCGTGCACCCAGCTGAAGTCTGATTTATTGGTTCTCCGAACCCCCAATTAGTGTAGTTGGAGATACTGTTATCTACCCAATCGAAAACGTTGCCATCTTTTGAAGTGAATCCTATCCATGCAGCATATCGTCCTTTCGGGTAAAGTGTGATTATCAAGGCTGAAAAATAAATGAGGACCTGTTTTTTATGTAAATATATTTACTGCAGAAGGCGCCTCAGTTCGTTCAAACTTCCTTCAAGTTCCTTTTTTCATCATTTTTCTTTTATTTTTCACATTTCCAAGCAAGTTTATCGAATTCTGCATGCAAAAAAAACCTCTCGGATGTGAATATTGGTCGAAATTAACATGAAAAAGGCGTTTTCCCTTCATAAGCCGTTCTCAGAAATTTTCCTTCTATTTCTGAATATTTTCGACCAATCTGAACACCAAATTGGTTGTTTTACACGCTGCATCGTTTAAACATGGTTACAAACGTGAAAAATGAAAGTAAATCGGTGAAAAACTTACAAATAATAAAATCATTTTCCTCTTCCGTCAGAATCGAAACTAAGGTACAGTTGTACTTTTTCTGGCAGTATCCAGCTGCCGTTACTTGATCCACACCTACTTGAGTATCGGCAAAGGACGCAATCTAGACATCTATTATTACAAACTCTGTCAACTTACAAAATAGCAGTGGTCTTTGAAAAAGTACCAACCGTCCATACATACTAAATTTTTAAAATTATTTTGCTTTTAATTGTTGTACCTTGAAAAATGTCGTAGAGACAAACAAAAGGCAAGCCGAGGTCACAATCTTCTCGTATCCATTTTCCATCCTGTCTCAATGTGGTACAGTCCCCATTTGTGGGAGCACCTTTTTCTTTAAAAAAAAGTTTTAAGAGTTTGTGGGCAAACCCCAATAGAAAAAGTTGCTCTTGCAGGACTGATCACTATCATCGTTTGCAAGCCATGTGGCGAAGGTATTAGAACAACCAAACCCTAAATTCTGTAATGAATGAAAGTAAAAACTCTACCAGAAAATGTTGACTGAATTGCCTCATTTTGGTCATAACTTCTGATGCAAGGTAACACTCCTTTCATTACGGCACAGCTGTTTTTAGCCTGAAAAAAACGCACATATGCCTTTACCACTGTCAAAAATACCTGTAGATAGTTTGTGGAATACATGTTCCTCACGCATTTTCCAAATCTGAAACTTGTTATTAATATAGCTGACATCCCCCCCTCGTTCAAATATTTTGGCGCGCAATGACTGAAATCGGAATATTCACCATTTTTCCGTTTTTTCCCGTTCTAGACGTGTTTATCGAACTCGGCGTCAATTATAACCTCCGGGATGCCAAAATACTTGAAAAATTAGACGAAATACTTCAGAAAAAGCAACATCGTTCACGTATTGCACTCCCGATAGTTTCCCGAGATTTTTCACTATTTTTTTTTCGATTTGATACTCACACTAGGTGTAGTTTTTGATGCTGAGTTCGATAAATGCAGCGAGAACGTAAAATAATACTGAAAAATGGTGAAAAACGCGAATTTAGTTAATCTATGGCTTGCGCGCCAAAATAATTGAATGGAGAGGTGCCTGCTACAGTATTACCTGAAACTTTTCGAAACAAAAACTAAAAAACCTACAACTGATTGTATTCGCCTCCATAGCGACAGACCGAGTTGCTTGTAACCATAGACCCGTGGATTTGCAGAAGGAAACATGGTGGAATCCAGAGTGATAGAAAGTACAAAGAATAAAACATTGTTCTATTGAAGACAACTTGAATTGGCGAGAACAAATGACGAGAGGTGTGAACAAACTGATAACGACGGATTAAAATAGTTCCGATTTCATTTTTCTGAAGCGATTTTATTTGTTGGGTCGATCGGCCCCTATTAATCGCAAAACTTTCTGATATACGCGGGGAATCCGGGGCTTAATCTGAGAAGCCGCTCAGTAAGATCTTCATCTGGCCACACTACTAGTCAATCATCCTCCTCTGAGACCGGTGCTTCTCTCTTCTTCTCTCTCTGATTATGGCAGATGTACAATATTTTACGAAAGAACTTTCCCGTCTGACAGAAGATGAACGGGAGAAGATTGTCGCCTCTTTCAATGCGATGCTGAAGCAGATGCCCGACTATGCCAACAAAATCTTTGTTGGGTACGTTTATCACCATTATAATACCAAATTTTGCAGTTTTTTCTCAGAATACCCCGAGTATAAAGACATTTGGCCGCAGTTCAGGGCTGTCCCTGACAGTTCTCTTATTTCTTGCAATGCTCTACAGAAGCATACGGAGGTCTATTCTGCTGGTCTCAAGGTAACAAGAACCCATTTCTTCAAAGGTTTTCAGGGCATCGTTGACAACATCGAATCCAAAAACAACGACGGATTGAAGGCTTGCACCAAGAAGATAGCTGTCAGTCATAAAAAGCTAGGTGTTACCAAGTTTCACATGGAGGTGACATTAGTATTTAAGCTTGAACAAAAAATGGCTTCAGAAAATGCTTCCTGAAATCTTGAGCGTCATTCGTCGCTCCACAGGTGACTCTTCTTCCGAAACTGCGGCCGCCTGGAAGAAGCTCTGCGACGTTTTGGGAAATCTCATCAACTATCAAATGACCCATTGAGTTTATTGGAAAAAAAGTTATCAAGTCCTTCTCAAGTAGTAGTAATTTTCTTCTCGTTCGTAAACTGTCTTTGAAGGTTCCACAGTCTGTAATAAAACTATTTTAACCACACTACTACGACTACAATTTGGTGGCGTCTTTTTCCAGAAGAAAATGAAGAAAGCATCTTGCCCTGAGAAGTGTAGTCTTGATCTCTAACAGGCAGATTCATGTACTTTCTGTACGGAAAAAATGTGAGTTCGTTGCTAAACATAATAGTTAGTCTTTGAAATGAACTGACGAGCTTGAAACCTTAGCGGTACTGTCGATTTGCGGAATTATACAGTTGACAGCGATAAAGAGAAGAAAAGTTAGAAGAATAATCATCGTGTATCAGCAACCACTGTTAGACAACACAACTTATGTACCCGAGAACAGGTTCGCGCGTAATCAACAAGTTGCAGACTCTGTTAGGTTCTTGGAGAAAATGACCAGGATCTCATCAAACATTGGGAAAATTTTATCAGAATAAAATTTGATCATGTCAAAGATAAAGTATTGTCGTTCAGTCATCATCTTTTCCGGCTTTTAGCTTATCGTGATGACCTTCTTTCTCGTCCAACTCCATGTCCATCTCGTCCAGAGCTCTCATTCGATCATCTTTTTCGTATTCGGTGTCCGAGGGTCTCAAATTGTACTTGCCACAAGTTGCACAGTAGCAAAGAAGCAGCAAAATGAGACCGGTGACTTCAACTACCGAAATAACCGAGAGTCCTAGCCACAGCCCGGCATGTCCTCCAAGATCGTTAATCAAATCTTGCATTGTGTAGCTACAGTCTTCAGTGTACTTTTCGTACTTTAGACTCTCGAAGTATACCTTAAATTATTGTTTTCAAGTTATACTCTGGAGAAGAAGCTATAATCTCGAAAACTGGGTTGAGAAACACTCGTTTCGCCCTCTCTTCTGCTATTGAGCTAACGGTATAGTCCGTCCAATTTCTACGGACAATTTCTGGACCTTTTAAAAGTTAGCTGCGAGGCCCGTATACCATGCAAACGTTAGATTCAAATTTTTAGGACAAGTTTTCCCTGCGTAATTTTTTCTGAGTATCCAAGCGAACTTTTTAAAGGTTCAGAAATTCTCCGTAGAAATTGGACGGACTATAAAAGCTTACTATTAGCTGAACGGCATTGGCTGCATACCAGCTACGACAGCGGTCGATTCCACTTGTAAATGGCTTAGATACTCCGTCACAGGAAGGATTCTGAAAACATGCTATTTTTTTTGAAAATGTACCCACATTGGCATTTCCCGTCACCACATTATACATTGTAGCCGGGAATTTGGCCAAACTCTTCGTAACACCGAAATCATTCTCTTGACACGGAGGCGTGCAACCGCAAGTCTTCTTCATATCCGGATTAGGATTAGCCGTATTTGCCTGGTCCCCCTGGAGTGTCATCATGCAATCAACTGAAATTGGATCTGTTCGATTCAGAAGCTAATCTACCTTGACTGTTTGTTGTGCAATAGGAGTCAGTACTCTTTTTCAGATACCGTGGGTTGCTGCAACTGCATGTTTTTTCATTCACAAGCTGTTTGCACGTGTCAAAGCAAGTTTCCATGTTGTAAACGTAATCCTGGTAATAGTTGACAGCTCCATTGTCATCGTTGCATTCACCACAAGGCGGTGGAGCTCTCACTATTTTCGACTGACGACATTGTAAGCTTAGAAATGTTACTTACTGACGACAGAGCAAGAATTGCTTGGTATCCCACGGCCAGATCCGTTCCAGAGCCATATATTTGTGGATAAGCAGTAGCTGATCCGATAAACACACGGGCTCCTGATAACCAAGTAGTGGCGATGTAGTCTTGTGTAGTTGATTGTCCATCGGAATTTGGAAGACTTTGCTGAAAAATAGGGTGGTAGCATTAACGTTAGAACGTCCAACTTTTGGAGTGATAATCAGCTTTAAGCCAAACTTCATTCCAGCTCTGTTTGTCGTATAGTTCAGGCTTTTGTCGTTGTTGAACGAATAGCAGTAGCCATAGATTGGATCTACAGATTGAGTAAAGTCGCTAGCAGAGCAACTTTGCCCATTAAATTTGCACTCTGCAATGAGATCGTCGTACGAATACATGGCCGAAGAAAGATCAGACATGCTCATTTCTGCTGCAAGCATGGAGAGCCAAGTGGTGCCGCGCCACTGCAACAGATAGTCGTCGTTTTGAACAGCCTGAAAATCGTCCATAACACAAGAACTAGATTTTCAGCTACTTTTTAAAACTGTGATAGTCGGAATAATATATCAATTTTTTCAAGTTTATCGAATTCAGAGTGTAAAGCAACCCTCAGGACGTGAAAACTAGTCGAAAATATCCTGAAGCCGACGCTTGCTCCCGTCCTCGGATATTTGTCGTTCATTTCTGGCTATTTCGACCAATTTCTACATCTAGGGGGATTGTTTTCCACGCTGAATTCATTTAAAAAAACTGTTTAAAAGACAGTTCATTCGGTTTTCACGGTAGTTCACCTGACCGAGCCTTCGAGCCAAAAATGTTTGAACGAAGGGAGGCGCATACTGCAGTACAACCAAAATGTTAATCAACTTACTGCAAAGCCATATGGATCACCAGAAGCCAATGTTTTGTACGAAGCATTGTGGTAATTATTCAGCATTGTCACAATTTCTCCAAATGCTGGGTTGGAACTCAGGACGGATCGCTTGTAAGGGTTCTGATTGCAGATGGTAACGACAGGAAAGCGTTGTTCTTCGTACAGAATCTCAGTGGCGACTGCGGATGGATATGAAAGAAGAGTACTGATCATCAACCATAGTTCGTAGCAGAAAACACCAAGCAAAATGAGAAAGACAGCTGACCAGAATAGAAGCCACTTTTTGTTGTTAGCGCTTGCAATATGCGGTAATCCGACAACAGTAGACCAGCAGGCGAAATCAGCAAAAAGGGTGAGCAGTCCCATCTTTGGCGCTCTGTTTGCAAAAGATCGTCTTGAATAATTTCCCGGTCTCTCCGGGAGACAACATCTTGCTCGTCAGCAAAGTGAATATATTCATTCTTTGAACAATAAGCACCAATGTTTACAAAGAACAATGAAATAGTTTGAGCAGTTTTTACGGTAATAGTGGCAGCAAACAAAAGTAGATAGAAGATCACTGGTAGTTTTGGGCAGACCCGCCTGTAGGAGAAGAAGTTTGTTTTTGGGGACAATCACAGTTTCAAATGAGAAAGTTGCGAATATTAAATATTGGTGGGAGGACCCGAGTTGACTAGGCTAAGACCCTGGTTTTTTTTCGTAAATTGCAATATACTACATTCGTTCTCTGGGCATCAGTCGGCTATTGGAATTGTAGCCAAGACCGAGTGTTGAACTCTCATAATCCGTCCTGGCTGGATCCTGTTCCATCAGGGCCAAAAGATCTTGAAGACGACCGGGAAGACGGCTTGCCTGGGCGTACTCGTTTGCTTCGAGGGCTTCCATCACATCGTCCTTAACATTTTTGATTACTACCATCAATCTCAAAATCACGCTAATTGAAAAAACTTAACTGACCTTGTACTGATCCAGATACTTGTACAGCTCGTTCAAAGCGGAGAAAACGTGAAACTGTCCTCTGTGACTGTTAGACTCTTGAATCAAAATTTTCCCCATATCTTGATCAGAAATTGGAGGCATCCGCGATATTTCAGTATAGTAGCTGAACGAACTATTTGAGAATATATTTCCGCATTCTTTACCTGTCCACCCAGTCTCGATACTGGTACATATCTTTGGCAAAGAGCAACTTGCTAGACGGAGAGTCTTTCGTAAGCTGATGGTCTTGCGTTGAGCACGCATCCATCAGGGTCTGAGCGACAACTGAAAGGCATCCCTCGACCTAAAAACATTCCGCTAAATGCCCCCAAACTGTTTCTCACCTTGGTCGGTTTCTGAATATCAAACACAAAGTGAGGGTTTTTGATCAAGTTGACCCAGAATCGAAGCGGCAGCGCATTCGATTTCCAAGCATGGACAACTTCCGGATCAGTTATTCCGTGTTCTACTGCCTGGTTGTCCATAAAATCAAACATGTATTTGATGGCGTGCGGAAGAGGCGCAGAAGGCGATGTAGAGAAAATGGCTTCCAGAATGTCATTGATGAATTTCTGGAGTGTTCCTTTCATCATGAGCAGTCTGAGTTTCAATTAAAAGCAGATTACAAATCTGTTCTACCGGGTAAGATAAATCTCTGTGACCATCTTTTCTTGCGTTTCCGACGGTCCGTGCTCTGTCGGCTTGACCAAGTGATACGACTTGAAGCCCGCTTCCGTATCCTTGTTTGAATTACTGCTACTCGTCGTTCCACCCCATGGTCTGTTCATCGTTGGACTATTTTTCAAGCTCACTCCAGACTTTTCGCTTCTTTCAGACATTAGCGACTGAAAAATGGACATGAAAGGATATTTTGACCTGGTATAAAAATGGAAAATTCATGCATTGACTTGAAGCAATATGTTGGTACGACATTCGTTCCACTTGCATGAAGTCACCATTTTGTGAGAGCCGTAAATCACCAGATTGTAAAGAGACGAGTTTTGTTTCGTGGTGAGCATCAGAACGGCATTGTTGGGAACGTTGTAATGAGCCAGGGTGTTCAATCTTTTCCATCCTCCAGGTTCTAACTTGGAGGTCGAATCAATGTCCTAAATTTTTTTTTGATATAATAAGTTTTAGAAGAAAAATTAATGCGAAATGGCTCACCTGCAAAACCATTCTCCCGTTCACTCCCGTCCTCCATTCAACATCCAATTCGGAAGCAGATGGTCTTTCAGAGTATGGAACAGTCCGATACTTGGCGTCCAGGCACTTTTCCTTCACCTGTCGAAGAATTAATCTTCGTAAAAAAAGATTCGTACCTGATTAATAGTATCACAGTCCAAAACTCTCACTGGTACATCAGCATGAGAGTAGTGCGACTCACTGCTAACGAAAACTGTCAGCTCTTTGTAGTCAAAAGTCGAGCGGAGAAGCTTCTCCTCTGAGAGAGAATATCGTGCTTCGAGAGTCAGCGCATCTTGTGGTCCCTTCTCCATCTGTTGCTTGATTCCCCAGTACAGATCATAAAGTCTTTTGCCTGCGTAATTCTACGAAAAATTTACAATTACTGCAAAAAACATACCCTGAGATAGTCATGCATGAGGAAGGTAAACCAAGCTGCCAGCATCCTTTCCGCTACACTTTCACTCCGTCGGAACAGGATTTTCGGTTGGAATTTCTTTTCAACTGTTCTGTCAATAAGTTCTCTGAGCAGCTGCTTCAACATCTCTGTGCAGTATCCCATTTTCTCCTGAGGTTTGATGTTTAACAGGATGGTTTTTAATTATCACCTGTAACACGACCATCAACAACGAGCCGACATAAACGCGATCTTTTCCAAGGAAGTATTTGTTGGCTTCCATCGTTCTAACCATTGTCAGGAAGAAAGTCTGCAGAGTTTTTTTTGGCTTTTTATATTTCATACCTTGTTCATCAACATTTTGTGGAATTCTCTCAGACCAGCTTCAATAGAACTTGCTCGACTACTATCCACTTCCAGGTCTCTCAGCACAGGGTGGTTTTGAGAGTTGTTGGGGAAGAGAACTCGTGCGCAATAATCCTTGTACTCCAAGAAGGGAACAATAGGCGTTCCCAGAGGTAAGTCGGCTGTGTACTGATTGAGAGATGTTTGTAATTCAGCAAAGGCTTCTTTGCATTCTGTTGCCACTTTCATCTCAATGGTATCCATTTGATTCTTGAGCACTTTCATCTGCCGTTTGTGCGATGACGAATTTTTTCTTGAAAGGTAAAAAATTAAAAAAAACCGCAAGCGTAAGCTCACTTGTAACAGATGAAGACTACGACCAGAATGATGATAATCAGAAAGAGAAGAGCAAGAATGGCCATGATGGCACCAGATGAAATCGATGGAGTGTCATATGAGAGCTCTCCGGCAGTATATCTGGAAAAAGAATAAAGACAATCTATTTGTATATCTAGACACTATGCTTGAATACCAGACAAAACAGGTTTCTTTACCCCCCTAAACTTGGATTTTTGGGTGCGGTAACTTATATTTTCCAGCTTTCGTTTGCATTTTCCAGCTTTGTACCAGAGAGCAAAGTTGTAGCCCTGATCAAGCTCTAAAACTTTGCAAAACACTGCAAAGCGTAAAAATGCTGGTATCACTATGAAAAGCAGACATTTGCCTTGGCTGACAAGTTTTGGCTTAGAATCATTTTTTCACAGGGATAACAGCATTTTCATGCTTCACAATGTTTTGCAAAGTTGTAGAGCTTGATCAGGGCTACAACTTTGCTCACTGAGACAACGCTGAAAAATGCAAACGATAGCTGGAAAATTTAGATTTCCCCCGCCGACCCCCAAAAACCCAAGTTTGGGCGTAAAGATACCGCCCGGACAAAACTGTGGAGAAACTTACTTGACTCCTCCAATTTTCACTACAATTTCTGGCTGAACTCCAGAGGGCAGGTCAGGTTTCTCATCGGGAGGCTTGCAGGTTACAACTTTGTTGGCCATTGCAGTCAAGGGACAGTCTACTCCTCCCACCTGCAGTTTTTGAGTGAAAAATTATACTCTATCAATTACCGTAATTTTAATATCTCTTTCTGACGCTCCGACGTTCAAATTGTTTCCATTGATTGTCAATGAATTCTCGCCAGGTCTGTAGAAGCGAGTTTCCGTGAAAGGATCAACAACTGGATTGGGATATACTCTCATTTGATGAACTCTGAAACGATTCTTGCACAACAAGTGTGAATGTACATACTGCGTGAAAGCTCCGTCAAAATCAAAGCCATAGTTCCGAAGAATGGGAATCGGAGATTGTGATGCTTTCTCTCCCGTTGGCATTGAAGGCGTCTCACAGACTAGAAGGGAGTCCGAACTTTTCTGACAATCACGACCTGCTTGTCTTACGCCTCTGAAATTTTAGTTAAACTTTGAAAGCTAAAAGATATACCTGTCGGAAATGAAAACCATTTTCGGTCTTTGGAGCAGATCGAAACCATGACCTTGCACATCGACAAGAGTACCACCAGAAGCTATTGTTGTGTTTGGGTTGATTCTAGCGACCCAAGGATTGGACTTGTACGTGAACTGTGGAATATAGGAGGGTAGTGCATGTTTCAAAAAGCTTCCGTCGAACGAGATGTTCAACTTGAACGTTCCGTCCAAATCTCCAGCTGAGCTGGTCCGACAGGCCAAGTGAGTCATGTTTCTCGATTGAACCTAAAATCAGCACTTTTCTCTCAGCTTCTAATCTTCCCACCTGGCAAGGTATGTTTCCAAAAGCGACAGCAACGTCTGTCCCAGCATCTAGATCCTTACCGCTGAGCGTTACATCAGTTCCTCCAGCTTGTGGACCGATCTTTGGCGTAACAGAATGAACAGCAGGTTCGACGTAGACAAAGTCCTGTTTTGAGACAGCCACATAGTTTGTGTCATCTGATCGTAGTCTCACAACAATTGGCCCTTTGCTGTCTCTGACGGGTTTGCCTGTCTCACAGACAATCTCAGACGCTGGTTCATATTCGGACGGAAGAACCGTGCACTGCACGTTGGCAACCACTACTGAGCCCACCACATCCGAGTACTTTCGACCGAGATTTGCTCCCAAGATTCGCAGCTGAACAAATATTCAAAAAGCGATTATAAGTTCTCAAACCTTTGTTTTGCCACCAACAGGCCCCTTTTTTGGGCTGAAGTCATCTATGCTAGGGTTGGCACAAAGCTGGGTGCTGTTAAGCCAGTCACCGGGTCCCTTTGCACGACAGGCCATTGGTCGAACACAACGATCATCGGCTGAACACCATCCACAATCAAACTTTGTCGGATCTAATGTCAAGCAGCGACCACAGTTTAAGGCCAACGATTCACATTTGTAGATCTAGATGTAAAGATAAAGTGATTGTTGAAAAAATAACCTCAACGGAAAGAGCATCTACATTGTCCAAAACATGTCGAATCGGTGCCTCATTTGATGACCAAAGAACATTGAATCCAACTGCAGCAATTCCACCGGACAGGCTGATGCCATAATGATCGAACTGCATTTCGTCACAGCTTAAACCAATTTATTTTTTTACGGATTTTGTTAGCAGAACTCACACAATGTTGTCATCCCCTGTTCTTGTGGCCAGCTTTTCGTGAACGGTTGTTCCGATGCGAAATTCACAACGAAATTCGGACATGAAACCAGGATCCAAGTTTTGCACTCTAACGGCAATGCTCTTTTTCTCACCAGCTGCGACAAAGAGTTTTGACTGCGGAGCAATAATGTGAGGACATTTTGAGGGCCCTTTTCGTCGAGAATGACCTTCTCTCTAAAATATTAAGCTTCTATCTTTAGAAAGAGAAAAAAAAACTCACATTCAATCCGTTCACAATGTGTTGTTTCCGGCATTTGTCTTCGGTCAGTTTGCCAGCAACACATTCGTTCGATTCGAGGCACCAGTCGCATGGGTAGGCACTTTTGGCACACTGAGAACAAGTAGTGTGACGACCGCAGTCGTAGAAGGAAAAGTTGGTCGAGGCAAGGGGAGTATTATGGCCGCTGGCTACAACACTGAGAGTCGCTTCGAGAGCTGACGCGTTTTGAGCCATCAATGGAAGGCGATTCATGGAAGGAGTCGGACAACGCAATGTCCTGAACAAGACAATTTAAAAAACATTGTTTTTGATGATTACCCATCTATTGGAAAACCCGGTTCACTGTCGACGATTCTTCCGTCAGAGAAGCGAAAAGAACACTTCAGTGGTCCTTTTGTATCACCCATGTTCTCTAGTGAGACGTTCAAAAAATCGGCTGTCGTGATTTGGATCTTATCCGGCGTAACAGATCGAATGCTAAAAATTTCATGAAATGAGAGTTTTGGGCAATAAACTCACTTGGGACAGAGATTGTTCTGAAAGTCCAACCATCCACTGATTGTCTTAGGAATGACCTTCTCACAAGTGTCTTCCTCAATGCAGATACTATTTCTGACACACCAGCCGCAGTACGGATCCTTTTTAGCCAAACAAGTATCACATGTTGAAGCCCTCTCCTCACAGGAAGCAGTTCTCAGCTTGATTAGCTAAAATATTTCCATTTCTTGTGTGGTCCAAAGTCTGGCCTATCCCTAATTTAGGGATGCGGGTCAATTAGAGCGTTTCTAACGTGGTTCCTCGGAGAAAGTGCACTCAAGAGGATATCCGGTGTCTTTGAATTGCTAATTAGAGGACTTTGGAAGAGTTACTTATACCCTTCAACGACCTTGGACTGAAGCGTCCCTAATGAAGTAGACCCACCCAAAACTAACCTTGCTTGGAGTCAGTATAAATGTGTATTTGCCGTCCTCACTAAATTCCAGATCTTGCAAAATGGGCTCATTTTTCGTCACGTATTCGGAATCGTAAATCTGAGCCTTGTTGGCCTCTGTGATGAGAATCTGAAATAGCATAATCAGATCCTCGTCGGACACAATTGCATTCAAAAGACCAAATGTGGAAGCTGACCTTCATTAGCCGGCCGTCATCTGTCCCAACAAAGGCTACGGTATTTCCACGAGTTGTGTTGGCGGCTATTGAAGTGAGTCGAGCGTCATCGAGCACGAGTACCGGCTCTGCTGTTATGGGCTTGCCACCTCCAATGATCGTGTTAACGTCTTTGCCACATTGGACATCTGACCATTGCATTCGAGTTGGCTCGCATTTTCCGGCAGATTTAAACCATGGAAGTTGCTGAACAGAGAAATTTCAGAAACTTTCTTCAATGAGAAGAAGCAAACTATGTTTCAGAACACTCACCTTGCTGACTTCTCCTTGGTAGCAGTCCATGATGTTAGTCCGGAACTTGGCTTCAATGTCCTGTTTGACAGGATAGACGCAGATTGCCGACTTCAGTGTTGGAAGTGATCGTCTGGCCGAGTTTGAATCTCCCGCAATGAAAACTGCGTACAGTACAGGATCTTCTTCTCTATAGCAAAAGTTTTTGTAGTACTATGACAGGCACCACGACTCGATTTGACGCAAAATTGCGTACTGCGTATATTTGGCAAATTTAGTGTTTTTCAGCTAGTTTTTGGTTTTCTAGCTCAGCTCATTGTTCTTACCACAATAAATAAACCTGAAAACATTTTTTCGAAAAGTGAAAATATGAAAGATGTGATATTTCTAGTTTTTCATCAATTTTCACCAATTTTGCCCTGAAATGCTTGTTTTCTAGGTTATTTTAAACGCTGGTTAGCATAAACTTAGTAGGACAACCAAAAACTAGGTGAAAAACAACTAAAAACACTAAATTCACCAAATACACGCAGTACGCAATTTTGCGTCAAATCGAGTCGTGTTGGCAATGTGAGGCTACTCACCCAATTCCCAAAGATCTAGCAAGAGTATATCCAGCCGTGGAAATATAAGCATCTTGAAGGAGATTGTAGTCCACGTCATCTTTTGAGCATTCCAGAGGAACCTACAATGGATAGAAAATTGAGATTATTTTGTAAACTCACTTCTGTGTAGCTGTAAAATTGTGCATCGCCGGTGCAGACTCGAACTAGTCTGGACTGAATGTCAGAGTCCTCACTGACAGTTTTTCCTTGTCTTGTTGCAAAGTATGCAAACCCGCCACTTTCGAATCCGTTTACATAATCAATTCTAGAGAGCTTAATGAAGAGAACACAATAACTTGCTTACCTGTATGTGGAACGATGCCTCCTCTCCAAATAGATAGCCGTCGAAGTAGCTAGATCTTTGGCGGCAAACTCAAATTCGGATCCCTTTTTAAGTTTTCGTGAGCTGATAGCTGGCAGCTCGTCGCGAAACTGAAACCACTCTTGAACATCTTGTTACCAAAAATCTCACAGATCCTCGGACAAACGTCGACGCCACATACAGCACAGGATCTTCACCTGGCCCACTGCCAACAAAAACGACAGAACTTGAATCTTTGTCATTTGCTAGCATAGGATCCCCAGATTCCACCTGTGTCTGTGTAATATTGTGAAGGTTTCTTAGACGACATCGTCCCTAAAAATTCCTTTCATTAGAGTGCAAGAAGATTGTGAAACCTGGAAGAGACTGGAACACTCTATCAACTGTGATGTTCTATCGTAAACAGCCAACGATTTCAGATACGAGTTGGTGCGATGCTTTCCCACAGTACAGGGATCGTTGCGTCCTGAAAAAAAGACGATCATTACTATTCCCGTGCGGTCTCTGCCATCTCTCGCCGACTAACGACTCAATTTGTGGGAAGTTCGAGGCTGATTGACCCTACAAAACGGCGGTCACTCTGTCAGCTCATTGACCCGTACTCTCTGCGCACGACTTGTGTGTAATCATGCTAGAGATACTAGCAAGCACCCGATCTGAGTAATCTCAAATAGATCCGCAGATTAACCCTTCTCATTTTGCAGGTGCATTCTGAGCGTATTAATCAGCTTTACGGCTGAAATAAAGAGCGCCAGTTTTGTGACTCCCGCCCAAAATTGTACGGCCGAAAATGAGGTCAATGCACTGCCTAAAAAGTTTAAAGGACGTTGCGAGATCGGCTGGCAATGAGGCATTTGTATGGCTGAAAAACTGACTAAAGCATCTAAATTAGGAGAGACGGCGCTCTGATAATTATAGTGTCCTCTCGTGGTCATGGCCATAGCAGCAGGGTACATTAGAACAACAAACCCAGAAAGGATTCTTGGGCAGTATAATCCTTAGATTTTCCAAAGATTATCCGTAAAAGATGGAAGGATTTTGTAGCAGCTGGACGCTCTATTTTTCTCTCCCTCAGCCCCTACAGTTTACTCCCGCGTGTCTGGTAGAAAATGCACAAAAGAGAGGAGGCATAATAATGGAAACCATTTGGTCTCGTCGGAAAAGCAAACAAACCTTTACACTCGTCAGAATCCTCCTCGGGTCCCGTGATGACATGAAATCGCTCCCACAGACGATGGTCTGCCTCGTCAAAACCGACGTCGTACAGATGGTTTACTCCACCGACAAAAATTCGCTTGGTCGAAGGGTCGACGACCTGAAATGTCGTATTGGAATAAAAAAGAACATGAAAGGTTTTGACTCACCATTTTTTCGAAAGGGAATTCATGAGCGTAACGGTTCGGAAATACGTCAACATCAAGCCCGTAGCCTGTACTCGTCCCTGGCAGTAGTACCAGCAAAAGATAGAAGAAACTATAAGCAGCTGACAGATCGATTCTCCAGCCTTTCCTCCTCCTCATTCCAATAGGAGGCACGGTACAAAATTCTGCCCGATAGTACATCCCAGCTGTTCATCTCATTGAGAAGAGATCATGCAAAATGCTGGAGCTACGAGTAATATAGACGCCTGTAATGGATATGGGTTGATCAAAAGAGAAAGCATGAATAAGCCACCGGAAGAGGCAGCAAGTATCGATCTGATAGCGTACAAGGAGACTCACTCTCTCTCCGTCCCGCTGTGGGGTACCTCTGAATATTACGCAATGGCTTTGTGTGCCAGAATAACTGCTTATCGTGGAAAAATGTTCAGCGGAAATGAACGAAATAAAAGGCTAGACATTCGTGAACAGAAATCGATAAGAACTGTGAAAAGCGGAGAAGACTTTTTCAAAAGAGTGGACTGATGGAAATTGCTAAACGGCCGGAAAATTGAGGTAAAAAGAAGAAGCAGCTGGGCCAGATGGCCGAACAAAAAACTGGACGGAGGGCCAAGACAACAATTGTTTCAAAAGAAATTTAAATCTCGAAATTTGAAGAAGCTAACCGAAGACAATTTCTATCAAAACTCTTGAATCTTAAAATAAAAGGGATGCACTCTTCAAATTTTAAAATAGTTCTAAGATATTAAGTCAAAAACGGCTGTGTGGATAGGAGAATGATAATCAATTCTTGGGAGAGAGGGTGAGTCGAGTTTGAATTGGGTAGGGCGGGTCACTAGCCCCCTGTTGCCAGAAATAGCGCGAGATAGCGGAGAGGCCAGAGATAGGCCGGTCATCTACCAAACACAAAAGGCGTTGCACACTTTTTGGCATCCTCTGAGTCTTTTCAGGCTCAGGACAAAAAATTCTAGAGACAGAGTAAAGGAAAAGAGATGATCCGATCTAAGCAATGGGCTACGAGATTATCTTATGGGTCCACAAAAAGGCGACGGACATCATATTACATCCGGCTCTAATACGCGAACAGCAGCGAACGTCCCATCTCTCCCCGGGTGATTAATTGTGAGCACGCAAGGATGCTTGTCCTACCCCCGGTGCTGTAATTTTATCCAGGTGATAGTGAAAATAGGCTTGTTTCGTTCCGAAAGAGCACTGTGTTTTTCACTGTTCAAGACGAAACAGAAGAGAAGCAGAGGTCATCGCTTATTCACAGACAGACACAATAACCAGTAGGGCAGCCCCTTTGTCCCATGCTATAGCAGAAAAAACATGCCCTGATTGCAAAAGTTAGTTCGGGGGCTCTCTCTCTTCCCCTCTCTCTCAAACCAAAAATCGAACAAGCGGCCAGATAATGGCCGGATGACCGAGTTGCTGTCGCGTGCATGATTGAGGAAAGTCACCAAATTAGGCTCAATTGAACACGCTCTCTCACTTCAAAATTCGCAACTGCAAAAAGAAGAGGGGTCCTGTCAGTTTTGGAGAAAAGCGGTGCAATGTCGCAAAGAGAGTGTGATGGCGCACTCGTAAGCGCAGACAAATGATTCCATGGGGAGGTTTCGTGGCCAATGGACATTCGTCTTTTCATGCATAATTTCCGTCATTTAGATTCGGAATTTTTTTTCTTATGGAAATCATGCCAGCATGACGAGGCACCAGATACGAAAGTAGGAGCGACTAGCATAGTCCCTCGGGCCTGATTGGGACGATACACACAGCAGATTGCTAAAATAAGGCACAAGGAAATCCCGTTCGGATTGTGAAGGGCTCTTGTGGCGTTTATACGGTGTGACAACCATAGAAAGGCATGCCTTCTGGCAAAAGCCGGTTAAGGGCCGATTACTTTCGATCGTTTGAAACGGCCATCTTTTTGCTTAATGCTATACTGTACTTGCAAAATTTATCAAAAGTTCTGATTGAAACCACGAGAAAATAAATACTTTTGTTTGGAACCTACCTGAAAATTTTCTCATTAGCAAACTTTCACAAAAGGTGAAACTGATGTCAATAGACTTTTCCGCACGCTTCCAAGACTATCATGATTTGATTCAAATAAGAAGCTATAAATGTTGTGTAGACATAGAATCAGTTTAAAGGAACAAAGAAGCGCTGTCTAATGGAATAAGTTGGGAGAAAGACGGAAAAATGAGGATAAGTAGAGACGAAACCCTAATCTGACCGACTTTCCTTTCTTTCTGACCCAGACTCTTTAAAATAGATTTGTTGTGTTTTATCAGTAAAGGGTCGAACGGCTAGAATGAGGGGTATCTGCCGGTCAATGCGGATATCCTCCTATCACTGTTTGGGTAATCGATATCTCCCTCTCGCGCGAACTCCTATAAAAATCTCGAGAGAAAAAGGTTCTACTTTACTGTCAACAAATTGGAGACGCTTGTAAGCTTCGTATTAAAGGGGAAGGACTACACGATTAAGGTCGGGGGCACCGGCGGTAACGCGGCTGGGTACAAACAGACGGCGAGAAAACACGAAACAGTCTCGAGAGAGAGAAGGAGCGCGACTGCTGGGACAGCCTGTACAGCCCGAACTGCGCTAAAGGATGCCGCAGGACTTCAAAGAGACCGCATGGAAAGAAGAAAAGTTTTTCAGCCTTTTTGTCCTTTACAAGATCTACTATCGGACTATATTAAAAGTAGACGAAGCGTCCGCTTTGAACAGTTTAAAAACCAAAAGAGAGAAAGTGTTTAAAAATATGGTGGCGGAACTCAGGGGTTTCTGTTGTTTCTTTCGTGTCAGGGAGGTAAGAATGTAAAAAAAAGTTCTATCTAATTCTCGCGGATATCGATTAAAAACGATCTCTAATGCGTTTTAGCCACATTCCAGGGAGGACGAGTTCATAAAATTGGTACTCTTCTCGAGGAAGGGTTTTTCAAACATTTCCAACTACTGCTTTCAAAGTCGGGTTTTTCTAACACTGCAGAAATTTAAACTTATAAAAAGTTAAAAACAATGATTTTCCTACGAGGTCATAATCCAATCACGACGACACGATACTGGTGTGACCGGGGTCCCCATGGCCTAGTGGTTAACATCGTTGCTTGGCAATCGAACGGCACCAGGGGGTTGTTGGTTCGATCCCCGCCGCAAAAAATCTTTTTGCTTTTTAGTTCCTAGGGTTTTCGAGGGTCCAGAACACGATGGTAATGTCCATTTTAATTTTTGTTGCTTCAAAAACGGCCGAGCGTAATATTGAATAGGTGGAAAAACGGTGAAAATGCTTGAATTTACAACCTTATACTGTGTTTTTTCGAGAAAGAGGTACTGAACACTATTATGATCGTCTTGTTGTTTCGTAACTGGTTTATAGTAACAGGAATACAAAGCTTCGCTAAATTTCCACAACCCATGTTCCAGACATCACTTTCTCTTTGCTTCTCTGCTCTTTACAACATCCCATTCCTTCTTTTTAGGTCCCTAAAGGTTCAATAGACTAAAGATGCTTTTGTAACAAAGAGAAGAAGGAAGATGTCCAGCATTAACGAGCCAGTGGAGTGAGGAAAGAAAGAACCGAGTCTTGTGAATAGGGCAGCTCGCCAAAAACAAGCAACAGATCGTATTGCAACTCGACCGAAGAAATGTTCCGGTCCTCGGACCTCTAACATCTTCATGCCTTTCTCAGGTTCCCAGAGCCGAAAAACAGCAACCACTCGTTGCTTTCTCCCGGCACATCTGGTGACCCTTGCTATCAATTATGCTTGGGGAAATAAACTGTCACTCAATCTGTGTGTGCGTGCGTGCGACCACAGCTACTGCTTAGTGCCGTGGGAGAGTAGACTACTGATACTCGAAAGTGTGTCTCCCTGTCTTACTCCTTTTTGGAACTCGACTTTCACCTTCTCCTGATTCACAATGACATAGGTATTCGAAGATTCGTAGAGCCTCTGCAGCATCAGTACCAATTCCACGTCAATCCCGGCAGACGTCAGAGTACTCCAAACTGCGTTCCATTCAATAGAGTCGAAGGCTTTACAGAAGTCCACAAATGCGAGATAAATCGGAATACAGTACTCCGCGCATTTCTCTGCTACTTGCTTGATAGTATGAACGTGATCCATTGTTGTTCGCCTTTCGGAATCCACTTTGACTTGAATCCTCGAACTCTTCCAGCTTCTTCTCCATCCGTAGAAGAACAGCTTTGGTACACGTTTTGAGAACCGTCAACAGTAAGGATATCGGCCGGAAATTGCCCAGGTCTTCAGAACTTCCACCTTTGTGCAGCAATTTCATCCAGGACTCACATAACTCGGTGGGTACGGCATCTCCTCGTGACACCCATTGAGGAGTGTTGCAACAGCTGGTGAAAGTTGTTCAGCGGCAAGGTTCAGCATATCAAGAAGTATATAATCCGGTCCGGGTGAATGTCCAACTTTCAAGGACTTCATTGCAAACTTGGCTTCATCTCTTGTGAAAGATAGGAATGGATCTGCCGATGGGACGATGTACGTAGGTATAGGGATTGAGCAGCGGTAGAGATTGTCATAGTACTCTTTGACCATGTGACATGTGTTAGACTGAGATATGGTTCCAGTGGCAGCGTCTCGTATTAATAGCATAGAGTTCATGTGAGTTGTGCATCTTTTGGCCCGATTCGTCCCCTGTCCTCTCATTACAGCATTTCGAATCTCCTTGTCCTTCTTTTGTTCAATATCACTGCGCAAACTATTCCTCGCCAAAGAACAAGCCTCTTTGTACGGTTGTGTCATAGATGGATTTCCTTTGAATATATGTCGTCTTGCTAGTAGATCCTTTGTATGTTCGGAGAGCCAGGGGATCTTTGGTATCTGTTCCCAGCAGTTCGACGAAGCAGTCTCAGTGTAGGTACGTATAACATTGTAGGAGTCAATAGCAGAGCTATCTTCTGTACTACCAGGCAAATCAAGGATATGATCATTCCTGACGTATTCTCGTGGATTGAATCGTAGCTGCGGCCGATGCGGTCTTCTTTTCCTTTGTGTCTTTCCGTCCTTGATCTTGGCTACCAGAAGTCGATGATCAGAGTCGAAGAGAAATGAGTGATGAACAAAACAATTGAGTACTTTGACTCTTGTAGTCGTCATTATAAAATCGATCTGGTTGAACGTCTGACCATTGGGGCTCCTCCACGTCCATAACTTGCTTCTCTTTCGGGGGAACATCGTATTCCAAAGTTTCAAATTGTTCCTCATAGCCATTTCCGTCAATATGGTTCCTCATTGATTGCCTTGACCAGGAGAATAGCCGCCAACAGCAAATTCATTCCCGTCCTGCCTCTGTACTTTGCAGTTAAAGTCACCAGCAATGAATGGAGTAGCTTCCTTGGGACATTTTCGGATTTCCTGTTCTACTTGGTCCAGGAAAGTATCAAATTCTTCGTCCGTGTAAGTGCTTGTAGGAGCGTAACATCCAATAATGTAGAGCTGATGTGCTTTCAAGTGTAGAGCTGCAAACCTTTCATTCCGTGGGAAAAACTTAGCTGATTTGGCAACGTCCGAGCTGGTGATAAATGCAATTCCATGAGCAGCAGATCGTCCTCCAGAATGAAATACTACTCGCTTAGACGACGATAGAATGAAAGATACCTTCCCGACAATTCGTGCTTCAGATGTTACAAGTACGTCGCAATTGAACTTGTTGAGGGCTTCTTCTATTTCTAACTGCCTGGCTGTAGACGCTAGTGTTCTGGTGTTCATGGCTCCAATGGTGAGCAGTGGCTTTGAAGGCATTGAAATGGGGTAGAACCACGCGTTCCCAGGCGATCCTCGTGGGCGATCTGTATTCTTCTTTCCCTGTGGTAGATATTTTCCAGTTGTCTGCACTTTGGAAGAGCAATTAATTAGAACAACATTCCACAAAACGAGTAGAAGCATAAGATGATTTTAGATTTCTCATAATAGCTCTCAGCAAATTGGCGGAGAACCGGAACTCAAAACTGTCAAAATCTCACCATGGCCATGTCAAGCAATGAAAATATTTGCAGTTCGCTCCCGCTGACATCTCCTACGGGGACACTAATCCTATGAGCAAATGCTACCGCCAGAGGGGTGGTGCCGTTCACACACAGCTAATGGAACTTGAAGACGAGACACAAACAGGCTCCGGGTGCAACCTTAATAGCCCAAAATCAAATCCACACTCAGGATCGTTAACCATAGCCTGCGCAAGACATATTACGAGAGGGCGGGCATGCGGAATAATCGTGGAGTTGTTAAAATTCGAAACTCTTATAAATACATTCGTGTAAATAAAGAAAAAACCTAAAGTACAAAAGAATGTCTGGTTGACCAAAATCACGTTGAAGGGACGACTTTGTAGGACACTTCCGCGAGAACTGGCCCAGAACGGCAAGGGAGAGCCCCGATATATGGAGAAGAAGTATGGAGCGACATATAGAAATTATATGATCATCGCTAATAAACATAAACATAAATGAAGAAATCAGCGATTGATGGGAAGATTGAGGCAAGGAAACGGTCCGGGGGGCAGAGCGCGAGTTGCTGAGCGAAAGCGATAGGGAGCGCTCACCCCGTTCGGCCAAGGTCAGGCGCTGTCGAAAACAAAGATGGATATCGGTGGAAAGAGGGATGAGAGGCGAACCGATTCTAAAGAGGTATGGTCACTGGGGGTCAAATAGCCGCCAGCACTCAAACATCTGTCACGTTCAAAGCGCACTAGACATCTGTTGCCGCCTTTGTTTTGTCCTTTTAGAAGTTTTTTTTTTCGTCAGTAAGCCTGTCTCTTTCAGTGACTTTTGCTGATTAATATTTCTGATACTGAAATATTTATCAGTTGAAGATTGTGAAAACTTTATTAGGAATGAGGTAAATATCGAGCTCATCGTGAGTTCCAGGTAGAAGTTGCCATAGTAGAACGTGCAATCCGAGTAATCTGAGTCTGGCTCGGCGACTTTCTTTTCTCGAAAACGAACAACGATTTTCTGATTCGCTTGTTAACCAGAATGACGAACCATGGCAAAGGTAGAAAACAGAAATCGGCAACAATTACTATTATTTTTGCGCATACTCCGAGAATAAATGATCTACTCACTTCTGTAATATACAACCTGATTGATAGCGAGATCATCCTTTAGAATAAATCGAGAATAGAAGAGGAAAATCTGGTAGACTCCGAAGATTAGAGAGGAGCAGCACATAAAGCAAGCAACGAGGAAAACCCTCATTTGAACTCTTTGGTCGCAGATGAAGCACATTCGAACCACAGAGGCTAAGGTGCACAGAGAAATTAAGATAAACGAGACTGTTCCGGCTATTGAATTCATTAATGGGGCAGTCATCTGAACAAATTTACTTCTCGAACCGAGATTAAAACTGACAAAGTCGATTTGCGGAAAGAAATGATCCACTTTGATGTAGATGGTTCCATTTGGCATAGGGATTATCATCATATAGCCAAGAATGATATGTGTTCCCATTACCGATGGGATGACGATTGTTAGAATCGTGACCCAGTTTCGTAGCTTTGTCCAAACCTAAAACTTGGTTAAAGTTATATATTTCATAATTTTATTGTCGTGAGTTACTAACGGTTTTCATCATTCTCAACTCTCTCGCTAACAAATGGAAGTTATGAGTCTTATTCGAGATTATTCAATTTTCATGTTCACAACAAGCTATAGGTCTTTCTAAAATGAAATTCAAGTTTTGGTTCCGCGCGCAAAAACCATTTTTCACTATTTTTCTGGTTTTAGCAAATTTTTTGTCATTTTTGTTCTTCCAGTATCACAAACGGGTAAAACCCTCGATACTGTAACAAAAAAGCTGGTAAAAATCCGTGGTAAAACCCGTAAAAAGTGAAAATATTTGAAGGTGATTTTGGCGAGACCTATAAAGCATTGTCTCGATACTCAGAAGAACAGGAAAACCTGCCTATTGACCTCAAAAACACCTACCACATCAACTTTCAGAGGCCTGAAAACAGCCGTCAATTGATGCAGAGCAATGGCAATTGAACAAATAAAGTTGGCAACCGGGAAGAAATTGTACATGAAATAAGGGATGGACAGATAGTACGTGTGGTTAAGGCCGACCAACGGCTCGCAAAGAGGCGAATATCCGAAAACGGTACTAAAAGTGAAGTCTCCTGTCCAGCAGAGAATGTTCTGAATTGATTTGCCATTACCCATAACCATTGGAACTCACATATACACAACTTAATGAGAATAGGTGGACGAAAGTGGTCGAAAAGTAAGATTTCTTGAGCTGGATGGCAGTGAGGACTAATCCGTAGAGTATAATTGATGGAATAGCGTACAGAAGGCCCTTGAACTCCCAGAGGAACTCCATAAGCAGACTTTGATTACTTTTGAGACATTGAAAGTTGTACATGTTGGCGTCGATGACTTCCTGAAAATGTTTCCGTAAATAATTGATCAGCTACGTTTGTCTTCCTCGAAAAACAGTTGGCTTTCGACCTTTGTAACACTTTGGAAAATACTGATTGCTCGCTTCCGCTTGGAAACGTAAGCTAATTTGCTGTGAATCAGGGAAATTTTCTCAGTATGCCGATACTTTTGATACCTACCTCTGGGAGAGCAAAATCTTCCATCTGGAGGGAACTAATTTTGAGGAAAAGGTTGCCTAAAAGAAAGAACAAAAAAGAGATCAAAGTATAGTGGAACAAGAAGTTAAAGAAGGAACTAATGAGCGGTTTTCTAACAAGAATATTTTTTGTTCACCTAAAACAGTTGAACCCACACACACATTTTTGAGATTCATTGGGCTGGATAAAAGAGTACTGAAGTCATATTTTACACACGATTTGCGATTTTTTTTAAAAAGATCTCTTTTCAGTATTAACCTACATGTAACACGGAGAGGTTCAACATGGAGAGGGAAGCTGACAATACTGGGCAAATGGACAGCTGGTCTTACGCGCAAATTCAATAAAAACACTAGTATGAAGAAAAATTAACTGCTGACTCTACTTCCACGCTCACAGACTAATTACCGTATTCCCAGGATGAGTAGCTTCTTTCCGAGGAAGTTCACTATGATTGGACGTGAACCCTGTGTGACAGAGATCTTGGGAAATTGGAAACTCGTGTATTTCCGTGAGATTTTTGCTGTCATTGAAGACTTAAGAATATCGGTGCCGACCGAAATTATACCGAATCATCTTGAAAACCGAATAAACAGTTTTTCACAGCTCCATCTTTTTAAATATTGTGATTTTATTGAACTCACGTCGAACAGAACGGAAGCGCTGACAGCATCCTGCATCGACGTTGTTCCCATATTGAGAGGGTCTGTGACTGCTCTGAAACAAAACGAATGACTTTCGTAAAAACAAAAGCCGAAGAGGAAGGAGAAAAGATAATTGATGTTGTTACTCACTGCTCGAAAGATTGCAGGCTATAACTATGCTAACTGATGTATTCAAACAAGTGGTTTTCTGGCTAAACGAGGTCCAAGTAAACGGATACTGATTACGGGTTGATCGAATGTTTACAGTTTGAAAACCAGTATCTTACAAAGCATGCATATGCATAATATGAACAGCTTCATTTTTGTTCTGATTCCGGTCCGACGGCCAAGTCAGGGGGGCCAGGCCAAGGCGGGCCGGCCCGGGCCTGGAATCTCCGGCGCGGCCCGGAGCCATGCCTAGCTCGCAATCTGGGCGGCCCTGACCGCGGCAAAAATAATAGGAATGTATGCTACCCAAAATGGTAGCAGCGTCATCAGCACACCCTCACGACAAAAATGAAGAAACTGAATAAAGTTTGAAGTCATTCGTATTCTTATCAGAATAAATCTCTGTTGAGAAAATCTTGTTGTCTTGTCCTCAGTCTTGACGCGTCCGGGATCGCTCCCGGATCGCACCCAGGCCCAATCGCGCTCCCAGACATATCTGAAAGCATGTGAAGTCCTAAAGAAACATCTTTCTAGAGACAGGCTGAATCGAAAGGGCATGTCACCGATTAGCTAAGATCAAATGAAAACTTTTAGACCGGAAGTAACTCGTCATTCGTTAAAGACAACAAGCCGGAAAGAGCCCAGAAACAAGCCGGAAAGAGCCCAGAAAATCAAATAATTATATCTTCAGTAACTCTTCGGCCATAGGAAATGTATTTCTTTGAGTCGTGCAGTAGAGTACTTTCGCAGGACATTCCCCCATGCACAAGAGGAAGCTGTCATGATGAGAGAAATAATCTGAAAAATGAATAGATCTGATGTCTGGACAAGTGAAAAAGTAATTCACAAAAGCAGGGCTGCCAAAATGAGACTTTAATTTCAGGGACAAAACTGGGTAAGCTAAAGGTATCCACATTCAGATTTAACTGTGCTTTTGTTAAAACTATGCAAATGGCTAAAATAGTCAGATTACGTCGTCAAAGCCAGGCCAATTGACATTCTTCCAGTTAATCAAATAGTTGAAAGCTTCAGATCAAATATAGACAGTTAAATTTTTGAAACTCTTTACTTTTCTACTGAAATTTCGTGAATTTTGTTTGTTCTGTTGTCACAGTGTCCCTTTTTTGCCAGACTCAACTTTTTTAGTTTCCCTTCTCGCACTACAATAAAAACGAAAATTAATGACTCTCATCTGTCGAATTTAATGTGGGAACTCCCATTAGCTAATAGTGATTACGGTCTTCATTTTTCCGAATCAGTTTTGACAAGTTGATAGTACGGCTGTTTACTATTCTAAAGTGACAGTTGTTTCATCGTGCTCGCAGGGCGCCAAATCACCTGCTCCGCTTCTCATTTATTATGTTTTTGGATCGGATTTCGTGTAGTTTCTCCCATGACTTTTTTTTTGCAAAAAGAGGATAGCCCTTGGAGACATTCCGGGGACACTGGTCTAGCAGCTGAAATGATGCTGTGTCTCGTTGTAAAATGCCAGCGGGCTCCGAAAGGCATCGATCGCATCTAGTAGATCACGAGGTTCCTCGTTGTGACTCACACCTTTTCATCCCAAAAATTTCTCTCGGTTTCCTAATTGACAATTTGCCGGACAAGGTCAGCCGGGTTGCCTCACCGCAAAAGATGCCGCCACATGAAGGACGGAAATATGCGCGAGATTTGCCACTTGGAACTGAACGATCTTGGGAAAGTACAGACCATTTCGAATGACTAAATTTTTTAATCAGCTTTTCTCTTTTCTTGATGAAAAACTTACAATTTGTATAGTTTAAACTTGAAAAGTTTCAGATGTCTGGAGAGGAAGACGACGGCGACAGAACAACTCCGAAAGGTTGGTTTTTGTTTAATCACGCTTGCCCTCTAGCCCTTGTTTGACCATTCGCTTCCACGTTTCCCGTGCCCCCGGGATGGCTCTTTCACATGCGACCCGCCTGCTCAAACTGATCATTCAATCAATTTTATGTCTACCCTCAGTTATATTCGTTTACTTGGAAAACGGATAACAACACTGTCAACTTGTAGACGGTGCCAAGTCCCAATAATATGTAACAAATTTCACCTGTCTGCATCCTTCTTCGAACTTTGCACTTTTTGAATCGTAGAAATTTTTTCAACATTCTAGAAACTCTTATTTCTTACTAGAAATACTACAATTTTTTTTAAATTCTTTTAAATTTTCTAGTTTTCATAGTTTCAAAATCCCTAACCTGTTTCTTCGGCTTTTTCCCGTCTTCCTACAGTTAAAACAAAAGTTTTCCAATTGTTTATCATTATTTACTATCCCACTCCTTTTCTATCTGTAACATTCTGTTCCCAGAACCGTTCTCGGATATCCCCTTCCATTCCTACGCACCCCTTGGTGACAGCTGTTTCCAAGCTCACATATCCTCCTTCAAACCAGTTTGCCTTTTTTTCTCTTCAAAAATGTTCGTCAGTTCGCTTTTTACGCGATTCCGTAATTAAAAAGAGACAGGTGCCTGCCGCTGCCCTTGGCACAAACTACTGCTAATGATGACCGCCTTTTTACGAGCAGGGCGCTCCTTTTGCGCGTTGTGCAATTTACGGATTACAACAGTACAAGAAGGGAGTCAACCAAATGGACACAAGATTATCACCTCACTTCCTCTTTGTCTTTGTTCTCTTCTCCTTTTACGAGTCTCCGAGCTCATCTGGCCAAAAGTTTACACTTAGAACCAAACTACCGAACGTCCCTCCCCAAAATGTTTTGACAGTCTGTTTATACGAGAAGTCCATTCAGTATATATCTCCCTCAATCTAGTCCCCCTATTCGAACACCCTGAATCAACAGTGGGGGAGCTTTTCCGGACGTTTGGGGGAAGGTTAATTTCTCATGGTATTAATTTTCAGGAGAAATACCATGAGTGACTCTAGAATGTTAACTGATGTCAGTGAACTACTGTAGGAAACGCGACCAAACATCTTGAGACAGTCCCAGTCGTTACAAATTTACAGTATACTGTAGACGTTTTGCCCCCTTCTTCCTCTGGCAGATTATTTTTTGTAGTGTCGAACAAAGACATCTCAGAGCCTGCCTCTTGACCGTCGACCGGCAGCCGTCCTTCCGGATAATCCTCCCGCTCCTTCTTTTTGTTCTCCTCCAAACAGCCGCCTACTTGCTGACAGTCGCGCATTAGCATATACCGTATTCAGATTTTGTTTTTCAGGCCAGAAGGGTACAAATGAGATTGTAGTTTCGCGTGGGGAATCATAAACTGGCCGGAAGGTCGTTAATCAACAGAAGTCCTCTGTGCTGACCCCTTTTATACAAGCTTTTGCTGTAATAACAATATTTATTCGTGAGTCGGGCAGCTGCTGCGCGGCTTAAGATTACCGTAACGGACATTTGTTGCTCTTTTCTTTGGCTCAGCCGCGCAGAAAGTCTCACTTGTTGTCTGTTTTGGCACCCATAGGTGCGTCTTAATCACCTCATTTGAATGGCCCGAGCGGAAGAGACGACTTGACCCAAAATGGTCGCCAATCTGTGGGACAGATTAGTTCGCCAGCCCCTAAGATTTACGCACCTTTGTTTCTCCATCCAAAACTTTTTTTTGAAACATTCCCGCTCCCATGACCCTTCTGAAACAGACTCAGTTTTGCCGGACGCATGCGCGAAACGTCGTGTGATTCAAATCCGAAAACAAAGACAGTACGTTGGGGAAAGGAAGTTGACGAGAGCGTAAAATGAGTAATCCGACTTGCGGTGTCCATCCGGGAGGAAGTCAACTTCCTAAAACTTTTTTACTTTCTTATTTCTTTTCTCTTCTGCCAGTTTTTAAAGCTACACTCACTTAGTCAAAATTTTTGCCTGAAAGTTAGACAGCGGACTGCCAATAAATCAGTATGGTCCTTCTTATTTCTTCAACATTTGGCTCTCCTCCTGCCTAATGGCCGTTTTTGCCCTAAGGTCGGGTGGTTTTTCCCTTTGCTACGCGTCATTCTTCTTCACCTTTTGGCATGCCGCGCTTTGACCAGAACTTAGGGCCAATGAGCCATTTCGATGCGAAAACAGTGACCTTTGCTCACACTTTGCTTCGACTGTTTTATCACTCTGACCCCCTTCCCGTAATAAATAGGGCTGACGGTTTTATAGTCTCAGCAACTTATTCTTTATGGCTCTCCTCCGGTGGCTGCCAGCCAACTGACAAAAAGATATGACTGACCACCCGCGGGCCGTCTTCAATTGTCTTCTCCCCGTCTGTCTTGCCACCGTGACCCGGAAAGCGGGCAATATTTGTACAAAGTCCTAATCCACTTAGGGTCATGTTAGACGATTGTGGCAACCGCCAATTAGCACATTTCTCTACAGTTACGTAAGAACAGTAATCCCCTGAGTTCTAGCTGGAAACCTTTTTGTCAAGTTGGTTGTTCTCTATCCCATTAGATAAGCGGCAAGGATATATATCCCAAGCGGATCTTCTTTAAGTTGACGCGACCAGGTGATGGATCACTTCGGATGCGGAGGTCTCTCTCTGCCTCTGTGCGAAGGTCAAGAAGTGGAGGAAACTTTCCTGATGAGGATGCCCTCTTCTTACCGTTAAACATAGTGTCATGGCGCCACATTGGATTCAATGACACTTTATAATAGCCGGGGAGAAGGAAGACGGTGGCAATGAGATACAGTTTAATGGGATGGAAGAAAGAGTTCTAACTCTGTCAGAAGATTTTGACCTCGCTAATCCCTCTTGTTAAATTATGACCGATTCTATCACTGCAACCTTATGATTCCGAAACAGCCATTGCGCGTCTCTCTCGTTCGCTAACCTATAATTATTGGTCCTTGCGATAACACCTTACTAGCCTGGCTCTCAGCTATTCCTCTTTCTACTCCAAACTAGGCCGTGTTGTTGCCGCAACTCGTATCTCTCAAATTTGCATAAACTGTCAGAGTTACTGTGTGAGAAAAGGGATTTGAATGTCAAGAGGAGGCGTCTCATAATGGCATCCTGCTGCGGCGCATTGTTAACCTTTAAAGGGCGATCTGGACACACTCTCAAAGTTCTGCTTTTGCCCCTCTCTTCTTTGTTTTCCTCTATCTTCGTTCCACGTAACAGATATGCCAACGCTTTTTTGCACTCCCCAGAGGAGTAATGACTAGCTTATTAGGCACCTAATATCGGAATGTCGTTCTGGAGAAAACAATTCGCGCCTCCTGTTATCACATGCCCGCATCATCTTGATCGCTGATTCACACTTGGGTATTCTTAAACTGATAGTGGATTTTATGACGAATCGATTCTCCCGAAAATTCTTATCTGCGGTTTCTTCTCTTCTAATAGCCAGCTTCCCAAAAATTAGGCTTTGCACACTTTATGTGTCCGTCCCGACAAAGTTGCCAAGAGTGACCGGACGGCATGTCTTCTCGTCGTGAAGAGATCCAAATCTTGTGTCCTGGGTTCCGTGTACGCGAGACGAGAAAGCCTCTCTCTCTTCGGGCATTAAAGATGCATCCTTGTGATAAAAAGCCCCCAAACTGTCTCCCGTTCCGACTTCCGTAATGTCGGGCCCGTCTAATCGATTTCGTTTCACAGTTTCCGCTCTGTCCCCTGTTGCCCTCTCTCTCTGTGGGTTCTCGGGAGACCTCAAGAAATGGCATTGCTGCCAGTCGCGGAGGATGGTTCTCCCACGCTCGAATATTTGCATGCCTCGTGTTGCAAACTGTCGACGCCTACACAGGCTTTCTGATCGAGACCTTTGTTCATTGGGTTTAGCAAACTTTGATTCTTTTCATTAGAGAATTTTTTTTACTCAATTTGTACGTTATGTTCGACTCTTTTCAAAAAGATTTAAAGCAAAAAAACTGATATTTTGTGAGTTTTCCCTTTTCGTCAAAGCATCTTTAGATTTCGGAGCTGCTATTCCCTCCCCTTCGGTAGCACCAATAATTAATTTTGACATCCGGAGCCGCCCCTTTAATGACTGTTTAACATATCAAATTAACATAGTTCTCACACCCCGTCCACCTCACTCAGTTTATTCGCTTGTCCGGACCACAGAAGGTGATCTCTCCCTCGCCCACAAGCTGACATTCCAGCATGAACTCTCAAACTTTCGATACTTCAAATACAATGATATACGCTGAACTTGAACCAAGACAAAATCCTCGAGTAGTGACCGTATACCCAGCAGCACCACCGACCTATCTCGGAACTACCCGTAAGTTTTTCTAGATTTCGTTTGGGAAACAAGGATCTAAAGTTTCCGCACTACGGCACGCCGGATCTTGACCGCATTTAAGGCCGTAAACGCGGTTTGGTTCGGGCAACAAATGGCTGTTGTCTCGCACAGCCAGCAGGCTTTGCCTGTCTCACTCTTCCAGCCTCTGGGTGGTTCTCACGAAAAGTGATGATCTTGAAGAGAGAAAGAGGGAGGAGAAATTCCAATTTCCTGTTACGGTGACTCGTTCAGCCGGACTCAATTACTGGCCATTGTCGCCAGTTACGCGCTCTTTGGCCCGGCCGACTCCTTGGGAAGATACCGGCTGACCGGACCGTCAGGGTAATTGGACAGCGGAACTGGCGCGGAAAACGAGCTTACACGGCTTTCTTTCAAACTTTTCCCCATCCGAAAACAAGATAAACCGCATGACTTTTTCAAATAATTTCCGGTCAACACTTTATAAACAGTTCTCACTCATTTTTTGATCGAAATCGAAACTGTGTATAATGGAAGTTCCATGTTTCAAACTACAAGTCTGATCAGGCGATCAGGCAACATTTCAGTTTTTCGCTATACTTTTAAGCTAAAAGGATACAACGGTTTTGCAGCGACATCCGGAGAACATTGATCTATCACTTTCTTTATTGTTGCCAGTCCTCTTCCAGCTCGGCTTCAACAAAGAGCTGATTCACCGCCTTATCTGGATCTTTCCAAGGGGTTATTACCTCAGGTTAGAGTACGTTTTACGATTAAAACAGCGCGCGGGCGGTGAGGGCCACACACGTACGCCTTCCATCTTAAGTGAGTACTTGAACTTTTTTGAATATAACTTTTGCAGTCCAAAAGACTTGATTTTTCCGTCTCTTCCTTTTTGATTAATGCCAGTTTGAGGGACTGAACGGTTCCTTTCATTTCCGGACGAGCAGTCCCTCTAAAATGGTAGAAAGCAAAAAGTCTTCTCATATTTTCATTCCGAACACTGTCCTTTTGTGTTAATTGCAATAGTGTCCATTTCAAGGTCAGAACGGTAAGCGGGAGAGAAAGAGTCTCGTCTTCGCACAGGATGTTTTGAGATGAACACAGACGTAATTTAGAAGCGTGTTTTCTCTCTTAGCGGATCTTGTTTGGGAGAAAGCTGCGTGAGGCCCGGTTCGGCTCTCCCTCCCTCCCTCGTTCTTCTTAATAGATGGCTCCATAGCGTGAAAACAGTCCCGAGACACGTTTTCACTAGGCTGCCTCCATATGGGCAGCTTTTGTCCTAGCAAAACAGATTGTCGTCTTTTTGGTTGGGTAAGGTGTTAATCTGGAACACTCACTGGTTATCTCTTTCGCGACAAGGCGTTTTCCGCTTCACCGAAGGCTGCTCTTTAAACAGTTAATCAAGTTGTCCACTCGGCTACCACCGCGCACCGGAACCAATCTCGCGCCTTTTCTCTTACTCTCCTTCGTTCTACCGTCCTCTATGACTAACGGTATTCTCACCGGCTGTCGCGACCGGTCCCGACTGTTGAGAGATGCGCATCTGAGATGTCCTTTCTCGGCTGGACCGCGCTTCCGTCTCGTTAGTGGTTTTTCCGCCAGGCTTGTTATCCTTTCCTTTAATCTATAGGATCGAGAAAAAGAGAGACGGACGCCAGTCTGGATTCATTGTTGCAATTTTCTTCTTTTTTTCAGTCCTTTCCAGCACTCCTATTTATGTTTGAAAAAATAGTTTATTATTGTTTGTTAAAAAAAAATGAGCTCGTCCGTAACGCATTTGTTTCCGCGCGAGACCCTTATAACATGGAAACGTAGGATACTCAGCCAAGTTGGGGCTGTCTCGCGGCGAAAATGTTCGATTTGAAAATGGTCACTTTGCAAAAATCTTGGCTGAGTATGCAATGTTTGTGTGCTGTAGCCAAATTAATATAACGTGTAAATATTGGATACTCAGCCAAGATTTTTGCAAAGTGAACTTTTTCAAATCGAACGTTTTCGCTGCGAGACAGCCCCACCAAGTTTGCTAGTGTTATTCCGGTCTCGTGGCGAACTAAATGGGTTACGGTAGAGCTCTCTTTTTTTAACAAGCCACAAAACAAATTTTTAACCAGAATCTGCTACAATCTAAAGACTAACTGCACTCGAGAAGATCTTATTGCTACTATCTGTTCCCCTAAACCCAAGATCGGAAGTAGCCCCCACCACAAGCTCTTCCAGCGATAAGGTAGTCCGTAATCGCACCGGCCTAAGTATTTCCGCCCGTAAATGGTGTGAGATTGTAATTTCGGGTCATCGCTCTCTTTGCCACCAAAAAGGGCCGCCGACAAATCTGTAACCGTAGGGTATAAGGCGGTTCCGACTAAAGGGACCGATGAGCATCACCCGAGGTAAAAGCAACCATCATATTCGCTCTCACTGCTGTACAGTCCGCCCGCTCTCTGCCAATGTAAAAATGAACATTGAGGATATTTTAAGTTTAGCCAGTGAGTTTTCTATTTTTTTAGCCAGCTCACACAATCGCTTAAAGTAATTCGTTTGTCTCCCTTCCCCTCTTCTTTTATCTCAGGGTCATAGGCTGTTATCGGGCAGTTCCGGTCCCGGACTCTACTTCTTTTGCCAGCAGACAAGATAGCCTCCCCTACTTCTTCCGCTCAGAGAGATTTTGAATCAATAGCGAAAAGTCGAAAATTTGTGTTGATGTTTTGAAAGAACCGACGAGATTTCTTATCAGTTGAGTGGGTGTGTTAGTGAGGACGTTTAACCAGCCCATTTGTAGATGTTTGCAAACTATTGCAAGCTGTCTCGACCGGAAGTCTTCTTGTCTTTTTAATTTTGTTTTCAAAACAAGAAAATGCGGTCGCTCTTTTGCCATTTTCAAATAGCCGTGTCTGTCTCTGACTCATCAGCGTCGTGTCTAATTTCAGACTTTTTGTGTAACAGTGCAAATGGCTGACCGTTCACTATATTCTGTTGAAATGTGAAACTATAAGTTAATTCTCTGTCCTTTTGTTGAGCTAAATTAACCATTTTTATCCTTTGAAATAGTTTCTACCGGAAATTTTACTCTAACAGATGTTGTTCCGTGGTATTATCAACGGAAAGTAAAGATGTCCTTGAGAGACCTGGACCAATCACCAGAACTTTTCCTTTTTCTCGATCAGTTCCCAAATAATATCGTTCGTTGCTATAAACAACCGTAGTAACATTCAAAAGCAGCCGTCAATGAACTTTAGAGCGCGTGTGGGGTGGCCCCACTACCGGATGCCCGTCTTTCACACAATTGGTATGACTCTGCCGACTGTTTCTTTGGCGTCCTATGCCCCTTTTTGAACAATGTCTCTGCAATTGCTACTTCCTACTCTCTGTCTTCACTAAAGTCAAGCTTTAATCTCATGATTGTCTTTTCCTATTGACTGTAATAGCGAATGATGACACCCCCGACGTCGGTGGACGCTCTGAAAACGAGTTCCACCCACCACTCTCCTAATCATCTATCGATTGTTATCCCGGACCGTTCCTAACGAACTTCTTAACAAGAAATCTAAATCAAACGTTTGGTTTTTCAGATACGGTTGCGGCTGCTCAAGCATTTGCCCATCCAACTCCAAAACAAAGACTCTCCATGGAAGGGCTCGTCATGCCGTCCGCAATGCGTGAGTCAGACTACAACCGTGAGTTCAAACCAACGTAAATCTTGATATATAAGTTTCAGTTCGTTGTCCTGTGCCTGGAGACTCTAACACGACGCTGTGGCAGTTTCTGCTCGAACTCTTGAAAGATGGCAACTATCCCCAGTTGATCGCTTGGACCAATAATCACGGCGAATTCAAGGTAAGACAATATTTGCATTCTTTCCCTTTACAGTCTTGCGCGTCAAAAGATTTATTAGTTGGTCTCACGCCGACTGAAATTAATTACTGTTCTCGGGAAGAAATGGTCTCACAGAGTAAGGATTAAACAGCAGAACAAAGTCAAGTTTATAAACAGTTTTTTACCAATGTTTTCCCAAAACATTTTGAAAAAAAAAACTCAAAAAAAAGTGTTACACATCTTTCCGAAAAAGGTTTGCCGAAGAGCAAAAAATACTTTATCAAATCCATGTTTTCAGCTCATCAGTGCCGAAGGTGTTGCCCAACTGTGGGGCAAGCGCAAAGGAAAAGAACACATGAACTACGACAAGCTGTCACGTGCTCTTCGCTACTATTACGACAAAAACATCATCAAGAAGGTCATCGGACAGAAGTTCGTCTACCGTTTCATGAATCTGCATGAGCTCAACTTAACCAGCCATAATAACAACGATCCTTATCATCGGGTTAGTTTTCGAAAGTGATCAAATTTAAAGAGAAACTGTTTCAGTATCCTCCTCAGGGCATGAAAAATCTGCTTGGTGCCATGCCACAGAGTTTAGGAATTGATCTGCACAATATCAAAAAAGAAGAACCGTCGGCCTTCATGACTCCGCTTCCAGTCTCAACTCCCGGCCAGCACACAGCAGATCTCGCTGCCTTGAATCTGTCTGGAGTGAGCACAAACAGCAATGATACTCCCTCGCCGACTGATAGTTCTTGCTCTCCGAACAGCATGTGCTCTTCGTCGGGTGTATCTTCGGCTGTTCCGACTATCGCTTCACCAGCTGGTCCCTCGTCACGACCCGGTTCAGCCCACAGCGAAGACAACATGTCGCGGAAGAGGAAGGCTTCTCCCCCGCCTCCCATTAAAGTGGACAGGGAATTGAGCCAGCCGAATGCTAGGAGATCTCGTCCCGAAAACCTCGATTTGGCCTCGACGCAGTTCCTCAACCCTACGCTTCCCATGGCCATCAGTCCTATGAACGTGATGCAGCAGATGTCACCGTTCCTTCTCAGCCAACAGGTAATTGAAACTGTGAAACTTATCCCTGATTTAGATGCAGCTCTACGCTCTGGCATCAGCCTCTTTCTGTGGACCAAACTCGCCATTGTTCTCTGGCATCAACACAAACAGTCCCTTCCGATCACCGCTGTCGACGCCAAAAATGAGCCAAGTCTTCCAGTTCCCGCCAGTCTCCACAGCTACCGTAGTATCTTCTGCTTTAGCCACAGCTTTGATGAACAGTCCAGCCATGCTCTCAGCTGGTCTCAATGGTGAGTGTTATGAGTTTAATTAAACTAATTTTTTTCAGCTGGCAACACTAACAGTATCTTCAAGTTTCCTACCAATGACGTCTTGAAAACTCCGACGCTGCCCATGCTATCTCAGCTCGTATCCAAGTCTGTCCCAGTCAATTCAGATTCTTAAATCGGGCTCTCTTATCTGACACAAGTCCTCTCCGATCTCTATCCTCTCTGGGTCCTTTCACGGTAATTATTAGCGCGACTAGCATCTCCTCCACCTCTCTCTCTCTCTTGTTATGTGACTATTCTTCGGCAGAAGTCTCTTCCATCTTCGACCTTTTCGGGCATACTGTAATTATGATATTTTTGACTAGAGTAGCTTTACATGATTTTGTATTTAACCCCAGTGTGTTCCATCCGTCGTACCTCCCTTTCCGTAACTATCCGAGATTCTGTGGCTAGCTGTAGCCATAAAAGCTCCCTCTTTCGGTTTTATGACTTCTACCAGAAAATAAATTTATTCTATCTAAGCACCTCCATTTTTTCGCTGAAGCAGAGCCGGAAACTCGGCATTATCACGTCGAGCTGGAAAATGAGGCAGTATTTATTCATTTGACAGTAATTGGCAGCTCGGGCTACAAAGGCTAGAAACTGAACATGTGGTTATTAGAAAAATAAAACTAAAACTACTTTTTTATCGCAGAGAAGAACAAAATCTTCTTCACCACTTTTGAACAGCTTCCATGGAAGAAACAACATCTGTTCTTAGGCCCTTCGGAAGAACTTTCTCAGCTTCAAACTATTGAAACTGCTTTCATTCTTTGGAACAGCTTGTCGTTTCTTTCTGCATCCGCTCGAACAGCTACAACTGCATGGCAACAACAAAAGAATTCGTAAACATGAGTTGACAAACTTTTGAGTGAGGATTTCGTGACGAGACCACTGGCTGCAATCGGCATGAGACCAAAATAGGAGCGCTCTACACAGCTCGTCGCGCCTTTGAAACGTTGGACAAAACGATTTCGTGACGGGACCCGTTCAAGCCATTTTCAGTTGGCTTTTTCAGTTCAATGTTCCTGAGAAGTTTTCCCAATGGAATCACATACAAGAATTTTTTTTTGTATGTGGTTCCATTGGAAAGAGCGTAGGCAATAATGAATGTTGGCACTTGAACTTTGCTCATGTAATCGGCTCAGTAAAAAACAGAAAAGATCGTTTTTCCCAGCCATTTTATTCTGTGATTTTTCATTCATTATTGTATAACTCGATGCGACCGTCAAAATGAGACCGAATACGATAAAAACAGAGTCTGGTTGCTGATAACTCCTTGCGCCAAGATTTTCGAAGTTTGCAAGCCAAAATTTCAAATTTTCTTCATTTCGCGCTCATAAAATTTGGTGGCAATTTGCTTTTAGCCGAAATTTGGTACTCCCGCGCTATTGTTTGGGCTCGTTTTCGAAATCGTGTTGAGACCGCTTGCAACTAGCAGTCCTTTAAAGTTTCAAACTTGACGAACTGTGTACAACTTCCTCTACCTCCTCCAATGAGAAGATCAAATAGAAGAGCCGAGAGTCACTAGGAGTAAAGCTAGCTGTTTCATATTGTCAACCTCATTGGTCTCTACCAGTTTGTATAAACTTCCAGTACCCACAACGGTGTCAAAAAGCTGAGACCGGATCGATAGCGAGACCGGGAAGAGACAGTAGCCGAAAAAGGCTAAGAAATCTGTTTATTATGGTTTACTAGGGTGATACTGCTCACAGACGAGTTCTTTAGCAACCGCCACATCCACCGCCTCCGCCACCACCGCATCCGCCTAAACTTTGATTCTTTGATCTAAACGATCTTTTCTGTTTTGACAGTTCGATTGTGAACCAAAACTGTCCAAACTCCAATGTTTCAGAGTCTGGACGGTTTTAAACAAGCAGACAATTAAACGGATACAAAAAACTAGACTTACCGCCGCAAGGAGGAGGGGGTGGGGGAGCACTGAAAAGTATTATTAATTAACTACCTTCAATTGTTACTCACCATCCACCTCCACAGCCGCCACCGCCGCCTCCGCAACCACCTCCACAGCCGCCACCGCCGCCGCCACAACCGCCTCCACAGCCGCCTCCTCCACCTCCTCCGGGGAACAAGAAGGCATTGGTGATGGCAATAACTGCTAGGAAGATGAGAATCTTGTTCATGTTGGCAGATGGCTCTCTGTCGGGCAACAAAGCCTTATATACTGCTAGCTAAGAGAGCGATATGATCTAGTTCCGCCGGATCTCCAGTTTTCACTGGCAGTAAGACAGATCTGAGATAGCTGGATCATTGCCAACTGGGACTGTGGTCTCAGTGACGTCTCTCTTGTCTTCATGAGCCAGTTTTCTATATCGGATAACGTAGACATTGTAATGTAAGACGTTGGTAGTTTCTTTGGAGGTACTGGAACGGACTTGGGAGTGACTGGAACGGAACGACAAGGTAAGAATGGATCGGAAATTAGGACTGATCCTCCGCGATATAGCGAAGTGATAGTAGAAGACGTGGAGTCTTAGGTCTGGAAGGGCCTTTTATGTGTGATTGCCAGAAAGAGTCTGATATTTTTTGGTTTTTGTTTACGCATGAAATAAAAGAACGAATTCCTTAGAAAAGTGATAAGTTGTCAATGAGACCATGAACAAGATTGTTTGAAAAGGGAACAACTACGATACAAAAATAAAAACCAGATAGACAAAAATAAAATTGTAGAAGATTTCCGGATTACTGTTGTCAAAAAAATGACAAATCTTCTCAGAAGAAGATTTTTTCAAAAGCTGTTGCACAGCTCTAACCCAATGGCTTTGAAGAAATCGCTCGGTTGCATTTGGAAGAGTTCAATCTGGGCTACAAAATCCTGTATAGGGCAGGGGAGTCACACTGAAAAATTTTCGAGAAAAGCGGCGCTGAAGTTCGGATGGTTTCGTGGGTCAAAAAATATACTTTCTCCTTATTAGTAATAATCAACACCAGCTCTCGTGCTTTGAAATCAATGATCAGAAATTTTAAATGAACAGAAGCATGACTCGTTGAGCATTCATATCACGGTATGTGTACCAAAAAAAATTTGTAGCTAATACATAAAATATTTAGTTCTTCTTGATTTCGTCGGTGCTCTTTGTCTCCTCTTTCTTCTTCTCTTCCTCAACCTTGGGCTCTTCGTGTTTTACATTGACGCGAAGGATGGCACAGTGGATGTCATCAACTTCGGCCTGGCAGAAGTCGTCAACGTCGGCAATGAAGCTGACAGGCTTGTCGTTGCACAGAACGATAAAGTCCTGGGAGTTTTCAAGAGAGGTCTTGATGCTCTTAAGAGAGGTGGAGATGTCCTTCTTGATGGCCTAAAAAGTGCCTTTTTTCTGTGAATACGGATGAAACGGACTCCGAGAAGAGCGAGACGGAGCTCCTCGTTGTTGCATTTGTGCACGTCCTCGGAAGCGACAAGAATAGCTGCCTCTCTCTTCTTACGACCGCAACCACCTCCACAGCCTCCGCCGCCTCCAAATCCGCCTCCACCTAAAGTATTTTGAGCGTCTCATTTTGAAATTGTCTCACCTCCACAAGGAGCAGGTGGGGGAGGAGGAAGAGCGGGAGCGCTAAATTTTTACAGTTAGAAAAATCTCCAAAATCCCACTTACCATCCACCACCGCCTCCACAACCGCCACCGCCGCCTCCGCAACCGCCTAAAAGCTTTTTGTGTAAATATTATATTATAACTAAATATTTAATTTATTAGTTTTTGTTCTAAAAACAACTGACCACCACAAGGTGCAGGTGGGGGAGGAAGAGCAGGAGCACTAAATTTATATTTAAATTATTTAAAGGGAACTTACCATCCACCACCGCCTCCGCATCCGCCTCCGCATCCGCCACCGCCTAATATACGTAAATTTTTGTTTACAAAAATGAACTTACAGCCTCCAGCGGGAGGTCCACATGCGACTGGTGGGGGTGGGGGAGGAGCGCTAAAACAATTTTGTTAAAAATACACTAATTTTTATTTTACCATCCACCGCCACAACCGCCTCCACAGCCGCCACCGCCGCCGCCACAACCGCCTCCACAACCTCCTCCTCCTCCACCTCCTCCGGGGAACAAGAAGGCTCCTGAGAGTCCAATGGCCGCAAGGGCGACTATGAGCGTTCTCATGCTGCAAATACAGTGTAAGTTCGGTCAAACGAGTTGATTAGCTAGCCCCGATGGCAGCTAGCATGCTTATATAGTCTTATCTACTTACGGACTGGTCCGGCAGCTAAAACTATCGCCAGATGGCGCAAGGATACCAGTAAGAAAACAAGATTTAGTGGTTGGAACAGCACGGATGCGGGCAGTGAGAAATAAAATGCTTTATTGCTGGTTATAAAGCATTCTGATCCAGAAGATCCACTGTGAAAGGATCTGCGTCGACAATTTCGAAGAAGGTGACCATGTAGAGCGAAGTGACCAAATCATAGACCCGTTCCTGAAAAGGTTTTTACAAGTTCAAGCAGCGAACTCACAAAGATGTTCGAAATGAAGAGTAGAAACTCTCCTAATCGCAAGACAGCTGCCTCATCATCCCTATCATAGAGTGTGAAGAATGCTTGCAAAATTGCATTTCTCTGGTTCGCACATATGGTTTTCCCTTGGGGTTGGAACTTGTAATGACCTAGAATCATAACGTTTTCATATTTTTGAACGTGGAACTTACAAATATGCCAGCAGACCAGAGCTTTAAGCAGAGCAAATTCGTGGAAAGAAGGACGAAGAGTATTCATCGGCTCAACCAATGAAGTCCAGTTTTCTGCCATTGGAGCTACAAGTGACCTGTGGAAATTCAATGTTACGATATTTTAATGGACTACTTGTATTTTTCGAAATCTTCTCTGGTCTGGAAGTGCATATGAGCGTCGGGTTCATTTCCTGTTAGGGGAGCCGGATCCATTGGGTAGTAGGTACAGTCAACCATGACCAGCCATTTCTCATGGTAGGCCAAACGACAACTCAGATAAGCCCCTCCAAGTAGGGCGTCAACCACAACTGTGTACCGATACAGTATTCCCTGTAATCGATGAAATATCATTGAAATTTTTAACAACCTGCTCTTCCTTGCACAGTTCATCAAACTGAGGCAAACATCTAACATAATCGAAAAGCATTGTAAAATCTTTCCGCTCGAGTCCTCTCCAGCAACGGTAGTCGAAAATTTTCAGACAATCCTTGGTAAAGGGCTGGAACCCGCTTATTTTTTGAAAAGTCGGCAAAGACTCACTACTTCGGCCAAATTATCGCTCAAGATATCTTTGAGCTTCAAATTAGTGTACATGACCTTTCTCCTGTCATTGAGCGCTGCTTCCAGTTTGGCGTAAAAGTTGACAGCTTGAAAAGCATCTGAGGAGTTGATCCTTAGAATCAGAAAGAAATTTAGACCTTTGCTACAAGAAGGAATTGGTGGAACATCAAAAGTAGGAGTAGGCGGCGTAGAAGATGTTCTTTCCATTTTCTCCCTCTCACAGAGCTTTCCTTTCGATTGGACTACTGAAAACGCCTTTTTCTCTTCATTATACTTGGGCAACTCTACTCGGCTCGACTCTAGCTCAATTTGAGCCACGAGTCGAGTTGAGCCGAAGATTATTTGTTTAAAGATTATTTGGCTCAACAAACGGGAAATATTTTAACATTTTTCTCATTGACTGTATTCTTTTCCTTCATCGAAGAGTATTTGAGCCGCGGAATTTGGACTCGACTCAGCTCGACTCGACTCCAATCGGCTAGTGACTCGACGCCCAAGTATACTCTTCAAGCAAATCAAAAAAAAGACTCACACTCCTTTTGCATGCCCTGCTGGAAACACTTGTCATATCTGCAGCTTTTGCACATGTAGCGGCGTTCTGAATAGCAATAATTGGTCGCTCAGTACGCAGCTAACCATGGTGAATTAGACAAACTTTTCCTCCTTTGCAGACATAGCTCACATTGAGCGCGATTGCCCGACGAAAAAAGGCAGCACAGGCCTAATTACAACATTTGATAAGACGTCATTTCTGTCGCTCACCTTGCAAGATTTTGCCCCAAAGTGAAAAGATTTCGCTGTTGGCGACTCACAAACGGCACAAGATTCAGACATTTTTTTGAGATTACAAAACCTGAAACATTTGTTCAATTTCCCCTGTTTCTTGGTATCCAAAAATTAAAATTTTCTGGTAAATATTCTCCTACCTTATGACGAACAATCAAATGACCCCTCGGCGGCTCTTTTCCCTCTATCTAGTAAGTTTGCAGGTGAAATGACGGAGCAGGGTAGAGTCGAGCGTGGCGGTCGGACGCGGAGAGGACCGGTTTGTCTTATCAGCTGTCTCTGACCTCTTGCCGCGTCGCACTATTTCCTGCACCTCTCCTACCTCCCCACCAAGGCAACTTGCTTGACATTTTTGAGCAATTCTGCCTTGTTAGATCTGACCTGTGCCGATTATAATTGTCAGTCTTGATAGTCTATCTGAACTTCAGGGCACGCTTTATCGAGTCAGACGTTATTTAAAAATTCATCTGTCACAGATGAAAGCGTTAGGGTTCTTTTCTTAGAAAATAATTTCTAAGTAAAGTTGCGGTCGAAACTGTTGACCATTACTTTTTTTTAGTTTATATATTGTTTTCGTAAAGTGATCGCCGTGTGATTACAAACAGGGATCCATAATAAAAGTTGTAAAAAAATCGAAAGGAAACCACGCCATAATTCCTATGAAAAGTCACGGTTAACTTCGTCCGTGGCTTTTCCATGAAATTTTTTTCTAAGAAAAGTCCCTGACCCGAAAGCATCTAACAAGCTTGTGAAAGAGAAACGGCAGAATTACAGAATTTTTTCTCTAACAGCTAATGATGATAATAAAGACAACCGATAACAAGATACTTGGTAATTTTTCTGCTTGTTTGGTCGTTGTTTCCAGTCCTGATCCCAGACTAATTGGCGTTGTAGGAAGAGAATTGCCTTCAAGAACTTTGTCTCTATACTGTCTAATGCTTACCAGGATCAGTTATCCAGATTTCGGCCGATACTCCGGCACTGACAGAGAAGTTTGGAGCTGTACTGCTGAGGACTACAGTTCCGTTTATAGGATTCATGCTAAATACGAAATGAAAATAATTTTTAAGCCACACTACGATGCGAAAAGGTGGTCATCATCCGCATAGTTCATGCATAGATCTTTAAGGCACGCTTCTGGTTTCCCATTTAACGAAACATTGTAGCTATACACAGTGCTGTTGTCTTAAATAACGACTATTAAAGAAGCGTATATTATACCGGCAAAAAGACTCCGCTGCCCAAACTTTGCCGATCCTAAAGAAAGCGGATCAGATGCCAGAGTAAACTTGAGGCCGGCAGCTGGAAGAGTTTTGTTGCCTAAAAAACTATTGCAAAGTTTACAAAAACGCTCAAACTTGTCCAACATTCACCAAGTGTCAGAGTTATTTTTCCTGTGTCCAGGAGGAAAGTTCTTGCTAAGCCGCTAAAGAAGACAGGATATTCTGGACTGTTGGTAGAGCTGAAAAGTTATATACCGTAAAACCTCTATTAGAAGCCCCGGGGCTTCTAATTTCAATCACCTCATTTGGGGGGGGGGCTTCCGGGCTTATATTAGAGGGGGCTTCCGATTCTGAAACTCAGAAAATTTGCAAAAAAAAGGTAGGTTTCAACACCAAATTTCAAGTTTTTACCACATTTCAAAGAAAATTTCAGGTTTAATCAACTCATTTACGAAGTCGAAGTCTACTGGAGCGTCGCTATCTTCTTCGTTTCCATTTTCTTCCAGCGTCAAATCCTCCTGTCTTTCGACCGCGATTTGTTCTTCGCGACATTTTTGCAGGAGTGATAGTCCAGTAGAAATTGACGCATCGTTTTTGAAACAATGAATGAGAGTGTCTTCTGATCCATCAAAGGCATTTGTAATTCCGCACGATTTGAAAGATCCGGCTATCGTTTCTTTGGACAACTGTGTCCATGCCGTATCAATCCATCCGAGATACTTGTCCATAGTCGGAGCTCGTGGATTTCCCGCTTTGGTATAGTCTCTCGATTCGTGAGTGAGCCAGTCTTCGTATTGCTCACGAATTTTGTTCTTGAAGGGAGCATTCCATGACACATCAGGTGCCTAAGAAAAGTAAATGTTTGTTTGAATAACACAAACCTGGATAAAACCAGTACATCCGGCCGGAACTAATGCAGAGTCGATTTTTAAATCTTGGAGCTTCTTCATTGTAGCCTTCGACTTGTGAACGGAACATTGGTCCCATACCAACAGTCTTCTTCCAAACAAGGTGTTGCCAAGAACATGTTGTAAATATTCCGCAGTATTTTCGTCGTTCATCCAGCTTTTTCTGGACCAGCAGAGCTCGAGCTTCTTTTTGTACTTTTCGACAATCGATTTGTCCGGCCTGACGCGAGGAAGAATCACAAATGGGCGGCATTTGAATCCGTCGTCTCGGGCAGTCAACATAACGGCAATGCAGAGTTTCTCATGTCCCGTTGTAATCAGCCGGACCTATAAGACATTTTGATGAACAAAATGAATAAAAATTACCTCAGACGATCCTTTTCTCGCTATTGTGGTCTTAGGTACTGGTTCAATGCTGACGCTTGTCTCGTCCGCAGCGTAAATATGGATATAGTCGTTCTCTTTTCGTTTTTCCGCAAGTTTGAGGACGAATTGGACGACATGTCTCTCAGATTCTTCCGGAGGCTTTTGGCAGGTCGACGTCACTCGCCTTGTGACCAACTTGTGTCGTTTGAGGAATTTTTCTAGCCAGCCGTTAGAAATCTGAACAACGGCTCTCATAAAGACGCTTAAAAGTCGCTTACCTTGCATGTTGCAACAGTTAAGAGCTTTTTGATGACTCGACGGCTGACACAGTGTTTCTTGGCTCGTTCCTTCTTGATCCATTCAATGAGATCCTTGTCCATAATCTCGTCTTTCAACGGCCGGCCTGCTATGAGTAGACGCTTTCCACGATTACCTTTTTGCTCGTCCCTGAATAGTCGATTTATACAAAACAAGAAATTACTCGTACCTTTGCGAAATAACTGCACTTTTCCGGGCTCCACAGTCGAATTTGTCGCCTGTCCACACGGAAGTGCTTGGCAGATTGATGGTTTGAATGCTTTTCAGCGTAATCAATAGCCTCAGCCTTGAAGTCGAGTCCGTAGCACTTTCGTTTTGCTATAGTCGCCGTCTCATTTTCTGACTAAAAGTACAATAAAAATGTAATAAAAAAAAATCCAACCTCTTCAGCTTCAAGCGACGGCTCTTCGGCATTTTCTTCTTCGTCACATTCACGAGAAGACATTCTCCTTCTCAAATATGAAATAACATCTGCTAACAGTAAAAAAACAAAGAGAATAATAAAACAGCAAAGATATTGAGAAAAAACACAAAATACAACGAAATTGTAACATAAAAACGTTGAAAACCGCCAGATTTGGGGGGGGGAGCTTCTAATTTTAAAGGACCCCGTTTAGAGGGGGCTTCTAATAGAGGGGGGGGGCTTCAAATAGAGGTTTTACGATATATATATATATATATATATATATATATATACCTGACTTGTTTGGCAGAGAGACAGAAAGAGGAAGAGAAATACAAAGATTTCAAGAAAACAAGACTTTTGTTCCAAGAGCCGGGCCAAAACTTGGCTGGACAGGCTTGTTCCGCCCGCCCATAACTTTTCGACGTTTTTGAAATGCCATGTTTTCCCTTTTCCCCCTCCTGATACCCTTTTTTTAATTTTTAATTCTGCAAAGGTGCGCAATGGTAAACCACACCTCTAACCAAAATATCGATGAAAAAGATTGCTTAACAAAATTAGGAAAAATCCAAATTCCTAAAAACGGTTTTCGATTTTTCCTAATTTTGTTAAAAAAAATCTTTTTTTATCGAAATTTCGGCTAGAGGTGTGTTTTACCATTATGCACCTTTGCAGAATTGAAAATTAGGAAAAGGGGATCAGGAAAAAAACATGGCAAAACGTCGAAAAGTCATGGGCGGGCGGAACAAGTCTTTGGCTGGAACAAAAACGGCCGTAAAATACACCTTTTTTAGTTTTTTTTAATCAACAAGCTCGAATCGCAAAAAAACGACAGAATCTTAAAGAAATGCTATCTTACGTGTAATTATATAGAAGATGCGTCGTATTTGGCAGTTTGCTTGGAAATCCTCCAAAAATAGAAAGAGTCGACCCGTTCTGGAACAATCTTTTTTCGATGAACTATATTACCGGTATAGTCGGCGGAAACAGCCAGGTTCCTTGAAGAGCAATGTCAAACCATTGTTGAGCATCGCGACTCACAAGAAGGAGTGCAGCTGGTTTCAGAGTGGCTTCGAGTTCAAAGTCCTTATAAAGCGTCGAGTTCACGAGGCCGCCGCAAAGAAGAGGGTAGTCAACCATTAAACGCGAAAATTGTTCTTTTCCTGAAGATCTGATTACTTCGGTAAGCAGTGTTCTCACTTCCGGGAGACATGGCGATGATGGTACAGGGAGAGAACGTTGTAAATCCAGCCGGATACAATATAATCTTGTTGGAAAATACCTTTTCAGTCATTTCAACCGCAGCTAGCCTGCGGGAAAATGGAGAAATCTAAGGACAAACTTACGTGTTAACAACATTTTTTGAGCCATCTAGCACAAAAATCTGCCCCAGAGTAATTTTTACACCGAAGAAGTCGTATGCACAAATTGTCCTTAGCGAAATCTGTACAAAAGTTCAATTTATCTACTAATTTACAGACATTTTTTTCTGCCGTCAACTGGACTGCAATACCTTCTTGTAGAAAATCGTAGTCCCTCCTAATCCACGTCTCTACCTCCAAATTGACAGTTTTCATCGAAGTGAACACATCTGTCAAATAGTTTTCCGTTTAAAGAATAATTCTCACAAGGAACAGTCCAAATTTCCAGCTGTTCATCGAAGGCCTCCGGGTCGTTGAAAATGGTCAGCGTGATAGTGGATCCAGGCAGACTTCTGTCCTTTTCGTCAAAACTTTCACTTCTAAACAACTTCTGTAGTTTCTAGAATGGATGAACTTACTCATATGTTAAAATTGGCGTTTTAATGATATAAGAAGAGTACCAGAACAAGGACGAATTGTAACGAGCATAGTAATTGGCCGGAATTTGGATCTTCCAAGTACAATTCAGTCCTGCTTCGTAGGTCGCAACAGGAACAAGCAGATAGTCTTTCAGAGTAAGATTCTCATTTTTACAGAGCTGTTTTGGTGCCACTGTTGTCTCACCATGGGAACCGGTAAAGAAACAAAGTAAAAGCAGAACTACTGACGCGAATGTATGGCTGTAGGTCATCGCTAAGCGATCTGACTTCTCTTTTCTAATTGTACATTTTTCAAGTAGAGGAGACAGGTGGAAACAATAAATTCACCTGCTGTGCTTTGACAAGCAAGTGATATAGTCTATCCAAATTGAAAGCTTACTGTAGAATTTTTCGTGGCGGGAACAAGCGCACCAGTCCTTTGACTTTCTTGCTTCATTTTTCTTTCTGCGTTATATTGTCGGGTATGTGCCTTTCCATCCTCCAGAATCAAAAAGCAACAAAAATAGAAAAAACGACGAAAACGCGAAGAAAATTTAAAGGACTGGCGCGCTTGGTCCCGCCACGAAAAATTCTACAGTAAGCCTTCAGTAAACTTTCAATTTCGATAGACTATAGTTTACAGAAAGCTGTCTGTACTATGCCTAACCCGTGGACTTGTGCAAAATATTCCGATCCCACAAAAATGCTCACTGAATATGTCAAATATGCTCTAGAAAACTTGTTTTTAATAATATTATTTTTAAAAACATTGTTGTAAGCGTTGTTGTTTGTTGGCATAAGTCTAAAACCATCGATTCAATTGAAATTCAATAACTTAGCTTACTATGTCACTCCTTTTCTCGTACAACAGTCTTTACAATCACCTGTTCTTTTTCTTTGATGACTCCCTCGCCAATCGCCAAGGACCGATTTATCCCGATTTCCGGTACCATTCCTTTGGCAATCTGAAAGAAGAAAAGAGTACGTTCAGAAAAATTCGACAAACTTTTTCCTCGTCGTTGAGTTCTGCTTCTGGAACTTTTACGACTTCCTCGGTAACAATCATCTCCCTAACCAAGTTTCCTTTTTCGTCACAACCTGCTCCAATTTCCATTGCAGCATTAACACCGACTTCAATTAAACCTTGTGGATCCTGAAAAGAGGTTAATAGTTTAAAAAAGAACTTACGCTGGACATTTTTGGATGTTTTGATAGCGAATGTTGCAGTGTAGCGCCCTTTTAGTTCGAAAGAACGACGACAACAAGACGTGACCGTCTATAGAGATAAACAATCTTCACGTGATAAGTTTCATTGTTTTGTTTGATAACGGGTTCACACTCGTAGAGCTCAGCCTTTTCGTATATAATAACGCTGCAAATTTGTGTCTGAAGGAGCAGCAGGAACGTAACGATATGAAGATCGAAAGAATGCAATTTTCCCTTCACCTCTGTGTCGAGTACGTTACATGGCGACCATGGCAGGATCGGGTCGTCAGAGCCCGGTACAGTGATCCGAAACTTTTCCAGCCCGGTGTGCACGTACGGCACCGGGGCCGTGTAGCACAGATCGCCGAGTGAGGCAGTGCAAAGAGACACATGTAGAAGGAAACCACCCTAGTCGCTATGAGGACAGGAAAACTACCTCTGCAACGACCGATTCTGTGGAGCCACGCAGAAAGAGGGCGGGCATGTAACGGACGGCGTTGCCAAGTAGCGTCCAAAAGGAGCGGGCTAGGGCGGGCCGATAGCTCAGTGGTAGAGCAGTTGAGTTGCAATGAGACAGGTCCCGGGTTCGAGTCCCGGTTGGTCCAATGGTTTTTTCCTTTACCTCTGTGTCGAGTACGATGCTTTGCTGAATACATATGCAGTTGTTGTAACACGAGAAAGGTAGACGAGCCAACAGTCCCAGACTTTACTTCCAGACACAACTAACATACAATAATAATAGATATCTTGTCACATAGGAGATTAGATGGGACACGTGTTGACATGTTATCCCGCTCCACAACATCTTCCCCACCAGATTGAACGTCCCTCCATATCGGTTTCTTCTTCGGCTTCAAATCCTTAGACCGTGGTTTCGGCTCCCTGTTCACTTTCGAAAACGTGATCTTCGTGTCGTCCCTCTTCCTCGACTTCTGCTCCGACTCGTACTTCTTCTTCGGCACACTCTTCGACTTGTTGTCGTTTCCGAACCTCTTGTACTTCCATTGACGCTGGATTCGTCTCTTGCCCAGCCACTCAGCCATGTACGGCTCCTCCATTTGACAGCTTCTTCTTCTTCCACATTCGCTCCACTATCCACCACATCCGCATCATCAACCGTCTCCACCATCAGCATCTCTTCATCATCCATCGAAGTATCGGCTTCGATCATCTCCACTTCCACATCTTCTCCATCATCTGCATCATCTCTTCTTGATGCTCTTTCTGCATCCTTTCGTTACGTTCCTGATGCTCCTTCTGCATCTTTTCGATCTTCTTATCGTTACGTTCCTGCTGCTATTTCAGCTGCTCCACCAACATCTTCACTACGTCATCTTGAGCTTGTGGAATTGTCTTCTTTGGGGTCGTCTTCCTTGGGGTCATCCTTCCGCGGTAGTTCTACTTCCTAGATCGCCAGTTTTTTAAAGATGGGACGAGATCAAATGGGAGGCTGCTAGAAGAGACGCTCTAGCAATGAACGCTTGATAAGTAAATAAATAAATAAACGCTGCAAAGATGCCGTCACTTGGAATATAGAAGCTACTTTTCAGAACACTTTATTAGAGTTTTCAGTTTTTCACGCCCTGAAATCCCGTCGTGGCCCAGAATGTTCCGAATTACTGTTGAGAACCATCGATGTATTGAAAACGGTGGCAGTGTAGACATTCTTCGGATCGACGACAGATCTCCTCAGAATGTTTTTCACGGCCCAGTTCTTATAGGGTCTGATGAAATACAAGGTTCCAAATGGGCTAATCACAGGAAGCAGTCCTATAAAAGATTTCTCGTTAATTTAGACGGAATATTTACCCATGACAAGAAATGTGGTGTATTCGAGGGCCGGATGATTGTATATGCCCGTTTGGCCGATCACGTATGTGGCAACGGAAATTGAATAGAGACCAGGAAGACAGGCTTGAAAGGTCAAGGCCTGAATTGGCTGAATAACCGGAAAGAGGCTATTTCAACTCACTGTCAACAGTTGTCGATGCATATTTTTAGTGTTTTCAGACATGTTATGGACTGTCAATGTCTTGATGATTGACTTCCGGATGTAAATTATAGTAAGATAGACGGGTGTGACGGGAAGAGTCATGTGCAAGGCTGTGAACAGAGTCTTCCACTCGAGAACACTAGGATTTCCGGATATCGTCTGATTGGTGAGATCGTATTCGGGAAACTCGTCGCTTATTATCTTCTTAATTTGTTCAGGAGGCCCTGAAGCCATGCTGAACACGACCTAAAAGAGATGGCCGTCTACATTTATGGATTGACTAACCAGCTGAAAGACGGACAGTGAGTAGAAGCCGAGAACGACTGAGATCACTTGGGCAGGAGTGGGTGTCTTGGATCGCAGAACGACGAAACGATACAAGAAGGAAATTAGCAGACTGTAGAGTGAGTGACTGTAGCAGTGGAGAAGAACTGCGTATCTGAAAGAGGGCGTCGGAACTCCAAGATTCTTCTGAAACTTTCGAGAGTCTCAGTATTTTTCAGCCGAAACTTATTGCTTCGGTCTTCAACAACTTTCAATGACTCACAAACAGTATTATGTCCCAGCTTTTTAGAGCTATGACCAAGGGACAGCACAGTAGCTGTCTCTATCTTCATTAGATAAACACGACGAAGAAAAAGTTCTTTACTCACCCCAAGTAACAAGCCGAAGGACCAAACACTGTACAGGGCCCATTGGAAATGTAGGTGACGCTTAGACCAACAGGGACGAGCCTGAAAAAAAAGTTGATATTCTGAATATACTCAAAAGTTCTATTTCCACCCAGTCTCTGACGTCATTTCTGCTTACCTCTGCTGAACGAACAAGCCCATTAAACATCCGCAAAAGTCTGTTATTCCAAAGTTTAAAATGAGTATGGAATAGGTTCGAATGCTTTTTGGAGTTACTGTCAGAGCTAGAAATATCAGCAAGCCGTTGGCCAAGAGTCCGACAAAGTTAGTTCCCGAATGCAGAATAACAGCAGAGAGATCGGCGACCATCATCTACAAATGTCTTTGAGATTATCAGATTTTGTAAAAAAAGAAGGTTGATTGAGAAAAGTTTGAATATATGTGGCTGTGATCTGCAACAGAAAAATGACTAAAACGTTCTAGGAAGAAGAAAATTGGTCCAATTCATTGATGACACAAGAAAAACGCGGACCGAAATGTGCTCTCTAATTGAGCGTATTCTGGAGTACGAGTAACATCAATGAGCATACGATTCTTTTCAAAAAAAAATTTGTAGTTGGGACTGGGCTTGACAAACCGCGCTGTTTCAAAGAATCAGAACATTATAAGTCGTGAGAAGAACTCCACTCCCACGTCCGTTTACAAGGTTTTCAAAATGTGTGAGAGTAAACATTGTTTAATCTTTGAAGAAGTTAAAAATCCGAGAGGTCGAAGAGTTGATGGAAGAAGCTAGCGAAGCAGAGAATCTTTCTTTTCAGAATGTCTTGATCTTTTTCAAAGATCCACTGCTAAATCCAATCCAAAGATCCACAAAAAAAAGATCCACTGCTATGGTTTGTTCAAAATGTCGACGACATACAGTAACCCACTTGATTCTGTTCAATTTTGGCTTTCAAACAGTGTTTTTAAAATTCCTTCTGCAGTTCTCACGGAAACATTGTTTTTCTGTTCTTTTTTGAAAGCGCGCCAATATTATTGGTCTCGGACAGAATCAAATGGATTACTGTATGTCGTCGACTTTTTGAACAAACCATAGCCGGTGAATGAACTTCCTATACAACAAATGCGGGGAAAATGGTACATTATTCTGCAGAGGAAGACGGGGGTTCTCAACGAAAAAAACGGGTTAAGAGCTCAGCAGTCAATCAGACGAGTATTAGTTGTCCAGTCTCTATTTAACTGTTTCCTCTGTTCATTAATTCATGGTCAGAAACTAGGTTTTCAGCTTAAATAAATAGGGGAATTCCTCGAAATGGACAGAATAAGAAGTACTCATCCTTCTTTTTGAAAGCGTTAAAGATCAAAACTTATGAGAGAAGAAGAGTAACGGTGAAAACAAAAGCAGTCAAGCGCCAACTGGAGATCCCCACCCGCATAATTAAACCAATTATGGCTTATCAAAGTAGAGAGGAAATTGTTTTTGGATGAGTCAAAGATCCTGAGGGAAGAAGAATACTGAAATCAGCGGGAATAGATGCTGGAGAGATAAAAAGAGACTCGCTCGACCGCAAATTCAACTTTTGCATTGCGGGTAAACGTAAATCGAATCATTCTCCGAGAGTTTATGGTTACGAGAAAGAGCTCTGGACGACTAACAGCGATAATTTAACCTGAAAGACAGAACTTTCTTGAAAATGTATTGGCCGGGAGCCCACAAGATAAACAGAATGCAGTACAATTTTTGTTGATCACAAGGAGAGTATTCCTTTGAAACTGTCAGTTTTCTTCTCAACTGAACGAGAAAATGACAAGGATTTGGGTCATGAATTACTTCAAAAGAAATGTGGGCGATCTATAATACGTAGTTTGTCAGATTTGAACTGTATAGGCATTCTCAAACTTCACTGAGGCGCAGATGCTGGAAAAGATAGTTATGGCTGTTTAACTGTCGCGTCTGTGGCCTGTTGGAAGTGACAAAAAACTGAATACTTGGCAAGAGAGTACGAAGAATAGAGTACGAGTAAAGGAACAGAAGGCAGTTCTGAAGAAGGGAATTTGCTCTTCACGAGGAGAAATTTTCAAAAAATTTCCAATCACTGTTTTCACGGGGTCGGAGTTTTCTGCTGCCACAGAACAAAAAGTTAAAAACATGGGTCACCAGGGGGTTGTTGGTTCGATCCCCGCAGGCAAAAAACTTTTTTGCATTTTAGTTTCCGGGGTTTTCGAGGGTCCAGAACACGATGGTGATGTCCATTTTCTTTTTTGTTGCTCCCAACACGGTCGAGGGTGATATTGAAAGAAGGTGGAAAAATGGTGAAAATGCTTGAATTTGTAAAGTTTTACTGGGATTATCGAAGGTCCAGAGCGCGCTAAACATGCAAACAAAGTTCTGTCAGTAAAAATGGATTTATTTTTCAATGAGCTGCCGTTGAGAAGACACTTCTCGTATTCTTCGGTTGAATCATATCGACACGATGTTTCCTCCGCATAATATGTCTCTGGATCCAGCGATTGTACGGCCGGATGAAATACAACGATCCAATTGGACTAATACAAGGAAGAAACCCTGAAATTTTTTGATATTTGGTCTGTCGGCCTACTCACCAACTACGATAAAAGTAGAGTATTCAAGAAGCGGATGATTAAAAATGCCAAATTGACCGAGAACGTAGGACATCACAGCCAGAAAGTACAGCGCCGGCAAAAGGGCCTGAAAAGTCAAGGCCTGAACTTTAAATTCTGCTTGTTTTGACATCTCATCACGTTGAGCAGTTGATTATGCATAGCTTTGGTCGCGTCGGACATGTTATGTTCTCTGAGCTTCTGAGTAATAGCTCGCCGTACAAAGATGATGATTAGGTAAACTGGAGTAACGGGCAAGGTCATGTGCAAAATTGTGAAAAGGGCATTCCAGTGAAGAATGTTTACAGTGCCCGAAATTGTTTTCCCTTCAATATCGTAGTTCGGGAAATTCTGCTTTATGATGGCTGTCATGTTTTCCGTAGGATCGGAAGCAAAGTTGAAGGAGACCTGAAACAGCTTTTGACCGGACTGAAAGACAGATGGAATAAAAAAACTACGTGACTGTCTAACTGTTGAGTCTGTAGTCTTATTGAAAGAACATGGCTGTCTAGCGGTGGAGACTGTGGACTAAAAAAACGACACGAGCATATAGTTTGTTCAGCAGCTCAGCGGAAAAAGCGTCGCAGCTGTGAAATTCGTGACGGGAACCACGGGGGCAGTCCTTTAACATTGCAGCCGTATTCAGTGCATTTTAGCAACATTTTTTGGGTTTTCATCTTTTTTTTAAGTTTTCATCTTTCTTATTTTATTTTAGAACCCTGTCGCCCGAGAAATAGAGAGACCAGGAACTCACAAATTGAAAGAAGGAAAAACTGTAGAACATGATGATAATCATGATAAGGTTCTGGGCCTTGGGCACTTGATGACGCAAAACATAGAATCGATAAAAAAACGACAAGAACAGACTCCATAAAGAATGTGCGTAGAAATGAAGCATGGCCGAGTAGCTCACATAGCAGACCATCGGACCGAAAAAACTGCACGGTCCGCTGGAGATGTACGCTAGACTTAATCCAATGGGAATAAGTCTGAGAAAATATTGTGAAAGATTTAGCCGTTCACCCACCTCTGCTCTACAAAAAGGGCCGTCAAAGAACAGAAAAAGTCTGTTACTCCGAAATTGATAATCAGTATAGAGTAAGTCCTGATGCTTTTAGGCGTTTTTCGGATAGCCAAATAGATCATCAGAGCATTGACATGAAGACTAAGCACATCAGTCAAAGTGTGGAAGAGTATGGCTCCAAGTTCGGACATCTGAACGATGTGATAGGTGTATAAAGGAAGCCGTTTCTCGAAATGTAATTACCCTAAGCATCTGCTGTTTCTGAATACATTGGTGTGAAGCTTTGAATTTTTTGATCGAGGAAGAATATGTAAAACACTTTCAGTTTGTTTGATAAATAAATATAGCTACAAAAGTTATTGTCATAAAATGCGGCTGTGATACTTTCAACGCTGTTTCGTTCCGTTGAAAACGATCAAAACATTTCAGAGCAAGAACCGTAGCTACCAAGAGGGTAAGAAACAATGTTTCTTGCCAGTACATTTCTTTTGAAAAGGAATCAGAGAAGGAAACGAAAAGAATAGAGTTCAGAAATAAGCCAGACATGACGGACTTTATTTTACCGAGAAAGAACATCTCTTCTAATAGAATATTTGAGTTTTCCAGCTGCTAAAACGCTGTTTGAGTAATAAGGTTCAGTAGAACTGATTACACCAGATTTTGTGCTGACTAAACGTACCTAACAGGGAAAAACTGCCTAGAAAAATGACTCAGAGAGGTTCTCTAAGTTAAAGGAAACTTACCTGGAATTGATCGCAAATGAATTGAGAAATGCCCCAGCGTTCAAGAGAACATAGTATTTTTCTCGTTCGTGAGAAAGAATGTTGCTGTGTGAAAAAATTACCCTTGCTGACGACACATTTATTCAATACATTCACTCGTTGACAGATTCTGTCGTTCCAGGGCACTCAGAGGGAAGAACGCATTGCCCGGCAGAGTTTCTGAAAGTACCGGGGATACATTTGCAAAGTCCTCCAGCTACACAGAAAAAGGGACAAATCTAAATATTTTAAAGTAATGCTATCATTTCTTACATGTGGAGGATTGTTTCTCTGTTCACAGGTTGGCATGCAGCCGGGACATTCAACTCTTTCTTTGTTCTCCGGACACTTTTCGACTGGAAGAACCAGGGAAAGAGTCAGAGGAATCAGCACAAAAAAAAATGTGGAACAGCATTGTTTTCTTGCAACAGGAATAACAGTCATTTTATAGAAAACGTTGTTTTTTGTTGATATCGCGAAGAAAATTTACATAGCCAGTTTTCAGCGTCATGATGTTTGAGGACATTTTAAACGGAAGAAGATGGCTCGGGTGGGCAAATAGTTGTATCCGCTTCCTCTCGTTTTCATCCCAGCTCAGACATGTTAATCTACCTGGGTTTATCCTTAATTTTGGCTTCTTGTGCTCAAAGAAACGGTAGTTCAAGTTTTTATTTAATGCTTCAAATCACCAGAAACTATTGGTCAGTTTCTTTTGAAAGAGAGGGCCATACTCAAAAAGTTGCTGACTGGGTATCAACAGTGGATTGCCCCAATTAGCATGATGGGTACGTGAGAACAAAGAAGGTGACAAGTTTTGCATTCAGGTAGATCCAACAATCGTTCTCAGGAGAAGATGAGCGTCAACTGTATCATGGTCTATGCCAAACTCATATCCTTGGTATTATTGGGGCGGTATCTTTACACCCCCCCCCCCAAACTTGGGTTTTTGGGGGGTCGGCGGGAGAAATATAAATTTTCCGGCTCTCTTTTGCATTTTCCAGCTTTGTCCCAGTGAGCAAAGTTATAGTCCTGATCAAGCTCTACAACTTTGTAGAACAGCGAAGCTTGAAAATGCTGTTTTCACTATGAAAAATGACTTTTGCCTTGGTTGACAAGTTTGGCTTAGAATCACTTGATCAGGGCTACAACTTTGCTCACTGGGCCAAAGCTGGAAAATGCAAACGAGAGAAGAATTAAATATACCACCGTCGTCCCCAAAAAAAATCCAGTTCTGGGGGGGGGGGGATGAAGAAACCTGCCCGGTATTTTTAGAAAAAAAGAACCTTATGTTCTTTCAGAATTTTTCCCATTTTTCCGAACGATTGAATGTCGAAAAACTTTTTACGGAAAAGAGTAAAACAATTGTTTCAAAAAAAGATCGATGCGTCTCGATGAGGTGATTTTTTGTAGTTGACCATTTTTTTTTTGGAGAACGTAGAAAAAAGTTATGAGCAAAATACGTTTTTGGGCCGATTTTAAAAGCTACCGTAACCCTTGATCCCAAAATCCAAAGTGTCCCAAAAGCTCTCAATATATTTTTCGAGGTCGATTACCCCCAGGAACAATCCCGGGCATATCCGATCAGTTTGAAGGGTAGCTGTAGAACTAATTACAAAGACTTTTGACACCCTCTAGTAAAAAAGAACCTTTCACACGTTCTTTCAGAATGAGACTGAAAACACCGCTTTTGCCTTTAGCACAGCCTACACGGTATGTTACTCTTCCTACTAATTAAATTCAAAGCAGATCTGGAGAGATATTCGCCTTCAATGGAATCCGGTAGACTACGATGGCATCGAGTTACTCTTGGTCAACAAAAGACTTCTTTGGGCACCGGATATAGCTCCACTAGACGCGTAAATGATATTTTCCATCCTTGAAATTGATCAAACATCCTTCTGCAAAAAAGAGTCTTTCAGAATCAGCGTGAACCTTCTCCGCTCAAATGAGGTCGATAACATTGTGGTCTACTACAATGGAACTTGTATGACTACCGTAACAGGCATGCTGAAAATTGTTTGTGCTCTTAACGTCAGCTTTCAAAAATTTTCACGGTTTACATATTTTCAGGTTAACAATTTCCCCTTCGATCAGCAGACCTGCAAAATGGGCATGACATCTCAAAACTATCTTGCTTCCGAGCTGAATTTCGACGGATACTTCACAAATAACTTTGATTACACTGCTTTTGTAATTTCCTCAAATTTGTGACAATGACGTGTTTAGGGAGATGGTGCCTGGACTTTTACTGGCATGAAAGTTGGAAAAGAGAACTACAGGAACTCTCTTGGACTAGAATATCCCATGATTACTTGGGAGATGAGCATGAAGAGAAGCTCGACGTTTTATGTGGCACTACTCATTGCACCCTCATTCATTCTCACAACCTTGACAGTTCTGGCCATGTTCGGAAGGATGATTACTAGGGACTCTAATGTTAAAACGGTGAGTTGAACAAAGATAGGTAATAAGTGGTAATACTCGAGCTGGCAACCCCCTCAATTCAAAAATTTTGGCGCATCAACCCCTGGTGTTCATTTTATATGCTTTTAACCATTTTCCACCAATTTTTACACTTTGTGAATATTTTTATCGAATTCTACGCCTGAAACAACCCCTAGAACGTTAAAACTGCAAGTGAAAACCTTTGATTTTCGAAGAAAACTCGTGGGAACAATAGAAGGCAGAGATTGCCTATTTCGTTCAAATTTTGAGCAGTTCTCACATTCTAGGGGTTGTTTTAGTCGTAGAATTCGATAAACATACTCCGAATATGTAAAAATGAGTGGAAAATGGGTAAAAAACATCAAAAATGAACACCAGGGGGGTTGATGCGCTAAAAATTTGAACTGAGGGTGTTGCCAGCTCGAGTATTACCTAATAAGTTTTTCCAGATCGGTCTCGGGTTCTCTTCGCAGCTCTCCCAACTGACCTTGCTACAGATTGGAAGTCAGCGAATTCCAAAAAGTGAATCGATGCCGGTCATATGTAAGTTTTGTCGACACCTATAGTCTATTCAAATTGAAAGTTTACTGAAAGCTTACTGTAGAATTTTTCGCGGCGGCACCAAGCGGACCAGTCCTTTAAATATGAGCAGGGGCGTTTCGTCATTTTTTTATTCTCTATTATTTCTCTATTTTTGTTGCGTTTTGCTTCTGGAGGATGAAAAGGCACATACCCGCGTTTGCAAGACAAAAAAAATAGAAAGAAGCAAAAATTTAAAGGACTGGTGCGCTTGGTCTCGCCACAAAAAATTCGACAGTGAGCCCTCAGTAAACTTTCAATTTGGATAGACTATAAACAGTTCAGATCTTTAAATGAAAAACAAAAAGTCTTCCGTTTTCCAAACGTCAAGGTTGCAACGGATAACCGAAAGGGTTGACCGTTAAGAATACCGTTTCAGCACAATTCTTTCTGATCAACATTTCCATCCTAGCCGTTAGTATTTTTGCCATCTTGAAGACGTCCTGGATCGCATTTCACTTTGCCGTGCCCGATGACGCCCAGTGAGTTTCTAGACATTGGCGACTTACAAAAAATATACAGAAAATGGCATCAACGACTTCTTCGCTTCTGGCTGGAAAAATCTCATTGTGTCAACATGTTCATTCTCGTCACTTTGGCCGTCTGCAACTTTATCCGCCTCATGCTTATATAAACTTTCTCTTGAAAGGATCCAGGTGTTCCGGCCCCGCTATCAGACTAACAGAGCTGGGACCCCTCTTTATTTGCCCGACCTCTCCTGCGTGCGCATAATCTTCACACAAACAGCCTGCTCTGCCTCAAGTACCAATTAGCCATGCATTCTCTCACCTCCAGAATCAGGGGCACCACTAGCTGAACATAAGGTTTGATCGCTGAATAAGAGAGCGTAATTGAGGTCACTGAGCAAATAAGCGTAGACACTTCTTAAAAAGAACACGTAGCTGTAAGATGTTGCAGGCTTTGATCATTCGCATAACTTTTTTTTTTTGGAACCTGGTCTCGCCCTTGTGATTTTCGCACATCCTGTTTACTTTCCCGAACAGGAACGGCATTCCATAAAGAAAGCAAAGAATAGCTTCCGCTAACATTTGGCCTCATCTGCTCGAAATTCTCTTTATTTTAAAAAACTACTTAGTAGTCTCAGAGTATGATCAACATAGAGACCTTCCTCTTATAAGTCATTCTAACTGGCCCTTCTTTTCTGTTTTTGATTTGCGGCAAAACAGTTTCTCTCGCTTGGTATGAGCTTCGTCTCCACAATGTCGATGTTATACCTGGCTGGTACTCTTTTGTCCCCCCACCCCCCGCAGCCAAAATCTACGGAGGGGGGGGGGACAAAAGAGACCTCCCCGTTATAACTGTCGATATCAAGTGTATAAGTGAAAAAAGCAGTGGGCTTCTTCACTTATTGTTAGGAACTTTTGTTTATGCCGAATAAGTTAAAGTTCAACATTAAGAAGAATTTACAGATTTCCTCACATTTTGTTCTCTCTAAAGGACAAAAACAAAGAAGAACATGTGTCCTGAGCTGGGATTTGTCTCAATATTTAGGGGTCGAGGTGCGCCGTGGACTGCCTATCCATCTTCCGCCTGTCATCACCGACCCACCACACGCTCTTCCTAACTATATCGATCAATATACCTTTTCCTCCCGAGTGTCATCTTATCTGTCCTTGCGCTCTCTAATCATCCAATTACCCTCCTCTTTGGGGCGATTAGCACTCACTTTGCTCACCTGTTCAATCTGCCAAGCTGCTTTGAAAAGTTTGCCTCTCGATTTATCGGCATCAATTTCAAGGACCACTTGAGCGGCTGCCCGTTCAGACTGGGCCTTTTTGGCAAAACAATACTGCCCTTTTATAGTCCTGCCGTCTCGTCTGAATCAACTGCATTCTTTTGCTCTTGGTGACTAGTTTCAATCGGCCGCGCAAATTGCCAGAGTAATTTTCTCCCGTCTTGCATATTTTATTAACAGCCTGGTGGCAACAATATGAGCTGCTTTGTAACTGAACTGCTCTGTGTAAAATATGTAAAGTGGAGATTCTCATATTTTTGCTCTCTTCTCATGTTCTCACATTGATCAACTCTCCCTATGAGAGACCCTTCTGTGACAGGCCATTGGATAATTGTGGATTGATGGCTGGGAATCAGTTACTCGGCTCTTTACCGCCTAATCCTCCTTCTATAAAGACTACCGCTTTCTTTTGTTATTCTCGCTCTGTATACAAACACTAATACCACCTATCAATTTTCAGACACAAAAAGGGGACAGATATCTTGAGCGGTCTCACCGCATAATGCGGATTCTTATTTTTCTTTCCCTTCTATTTGAGACAACGTTAGCCGTTATAGACGCGTCATGGTGGTGAGTGTTTTTTGTTGGATAAGTTCCGAACTTTAACTACTTTTTCGCCTTTTATGTAAGACCGAGTTTGATAGTTACAAACTAAAAAAATTTATGTACAATGATACCATGTCAGGTCGTCCATGGCACAAATGTCCACCTCCCTGGCTGGTCAAAACGCCCGACCAATGTGCTCTCTTAAAGGATTGTCACCAGGTCAAGCTAGGATATGTGAACTGTTCAAAGATCACATGCCAGCGATAGGTATTGGAGCACAGAACGCCATTCAGGTATTTTCCATTTACTTTTTTTTTCGGCATTTCGTTATCTTCTTTCCGAAAATTCTTAAGAAAAAAAGTCAGACTACAAACTCAACAAGTTGAACATTATGGGCTGAAAAGCAAAATACTATACTTTTTGTTTGTCATCTCCGACGACAAACCTGAAATTTTCAGGAATGTCAGCATCAGTTCAAGGCTCACCGCTGGAATTGTTCTACACCTTTCGGATCTGGATATGTTGGTCCAGTCCACAAACTCGGTAAATTCCTGCCATTCTTTTTATTAGTTTCCTAGGAACCAAAGAAGCTGCCTTCACGTATGCCATCCTGTCAGCTGGAGTGACGCACGAGATCGGTCGCCGGTGCAAACAGGGTACGGTTTTTTGAGCGGAAGTGTCGAGCCACTCGAGAACAGAGCATAGATCCATCTACTCTTTATTCTTCAGGTAGTCTTTCTTCTTGCGGATGTTCTGATGAAGCCAGACCGAAGAACATGGCAGACGACTACACGTGGGGAGGATGTGGAGACAATGTTGACTATGGTTATAGATTTGCAAAGTTTGTATATGAAATAAGCCTGGTGAAAAGGAAACTTTTAGAAATTTCATTGACATTCGTGAAAAGGAAAGAGATCCAAAACGAGATAATGATCAGGGACGGTCACTGATGAACAGATTTAACAATGAGGCCGGAAGACGGGTAAGTCGTGTTTTCAATACTCCTTTTTGAGTCGGGAAAACTGATGTGGTTCGCTCTCGACAGATGATCCATGATCATAGAACATGTCGAAGAAAAAACTTTATTTTCCTGTTACATGTTCAAAATTTTCTAATCTCTTAGGCTGTAACACGGCATTCAACGTAACCAATGCGAAAAATCAAACAATCTTGTTACTCATCGAGGGACGATTGTTCCAAAAAATTTCCAACCTCTGTGCTCACAGGGTCGGTGTTTCTGATACCTCAGAAAATGAACTTGTAAAAAGTTAAAATTAGCGTTTTTCCGGGGAGGTCATAAACCAAACCTTCATAGAGTACGAGTAAAGGAACATATGGCAGTTCTGAAGGAAGGAATTTGCTCTTCACGAGGAGAAATTTTCAAAAAATTTCCAATCACTGTTTTCATAGGTTCGGAGTTTTCTGATAGCACAGAACTTTGAACTTATAGAAAGTTAAAATCAATGAATTTTCCTGGGATAATCCCAGGGCGGCGATACGGGTCCCCATGGCCGACTGGTTAACATCGTTGTCTGGCACTCAAACGTCACCAGAGGGTTGTTGGTTAGATCCCCGCCGACAAAAAAGTTTTTTGCTTTCTAGTTTCCAATGTTTTCGAGGGTCCTGAACACGACTGTGAAGTCTATTGTTCTTTTTGGTGCCTGTAAATGGTTGCTTTTGCTATTTTATTTTCTTACTGAAAAACTGTAAAAAATGTGGAAAATGGTTTAAAAACACTAGTTTTTTAAATTCTGGGGGTTTCCTAGGGTCCTGAACACGCTTCTGATGTCAGTTTTCGTTTTTGCTGCTTAAAAACCGGTCGTCAAAATAATGGTCGGGTAATATTGCAAAAAAAAACCAGTAACAAACGTCAAAATCACTGTTTTCGAGTATCAGATCTGGGGGAACTGTAGAGAACTGATTTCGGTACAGGAGGTCCTGGACTGACTTTTGTGCGGGTAAGAGCTCTTTCTGGATCAGCCACTGGCCTAGTTGACCTATGGTAGTTTCAGACTGACCGTTTTTAACAAAACTTCCATTTCGAAAATTTAATAGCTCTCCTTTTTTCAGATGCTGAAAAGACACACGTCCCCAAAATGCAAATGTCATGGGGTCTCTGGCTCTTGTAATCTAAAAACCTGCTGGATGCAACTGCCTTCAATAAGGAAAGTTGGCGATTTTCTTCAGAGCAAGTACAAAAACGCCATTCGTGTTCAGGTAGTCCCAACTTTTACTATATTACTTCTTTGATAGGTCAATTCGAGAGGAAATTTGCAATTCATGGCTGACAGTTTTCCCAAAGAGACGCGACCGAATGGAAAGAGGAAATCGAGAGCGCTGCCAACGGATCTGGTCTTTTTAGACGATTCACCTGACTACTGTAGAATGGACAGATCTTCCGGTACACTGGGAACTGAGGGCAGGATGTGCAAGTGAGACTAATAATTACAGATTTTGACGAAAATTCTTTCAGACGCGGTTCTGATGGTCCTGATGGCTGTGACTCTCTCTGTTGCGGTCGTGGCTACAACTCTTTCGCCATGGAGACCAAAACAAAGTGCAATTGTAAATTTGAATGGTGTTGCAAAGTAGTCTGTCAAACCTGCACCAACTCAACACAGGTTGATATCTGTAAATGATCCCTCCCAAAACAAAAGCTTTACCCCTGAAGTTGTCATCTGGTCACTTAATATTCCCCCCTCTCTTTCCAACCCTGCCAAAATGTGCAACTTCATGACTTTTAACCGATACTCCGTCAACATGCCATGACTTTTTATGTAACAATGTTCCCAGTATTTCCTCATCTTCAGAGTGCAAATAAAAGTTGAAGCTTGCTAGTTGTCCGTTGTCTGAAATTTAAAGTGGGTTCACTGAAAGTAGAAATCATACCAACAGTCTCCTGATCATCTGAAAGAGCGCTTAATAGTTAGTTTGGGAAAACGAGTGGTAGCGTCGTAATTCCCGTAGGAGGAGCTGCCCTGCTGATAACTGGGACTTGTTGGATAATTCCATGACGACGAACTGCCCTTGGGACTCGAAGGATCCTCCCAAGGTCGTGAACTGCCATAAAAGGAAGGTGTGCTGGGATTGAACCAGGGCTGGGAGCTGCCCTGGTAGCGGGGACTGGATTCATAATCCCATGGCCTAGAACTGGACGGATAGATCCATGTAGACATGGCTGACGGGCCGGGCCTGAAAACCTCGGCCCGCGGGGAAATTTTGGAAAAATGGGGTGTTTTTTGACCAAAATCTGTATTTTTCGTCATTTTTAGTAAAAAAAAGTCAGCAAAATATAACAATATTATTATTTTTGATTTAGTTCTAAAATGCGCTAAAACGCACTATAATATGACCATCTTTATTTTTTGGTCATTTTTGGTCCGGTCCCGGTCCGACGGTCAAGTCTGGGGTCCGGGCCCGGTCTCGGAATCTCCGGCACGGCCCGGAGCCATGTCTAGCTCCATGGCAGGGAGCTTCCTTGATAGCTACGGCTAGAATGATGATTCTAAGAACTAGAACTTTCGTAATAACTCGGAGAGGTTGGATAGTTCGAAGGCTGAGAACTTTCTTGGCACCACGGATAAGAACTGCTTTTTTTGATGATTTTAGATTGAAGGATTTTATAATTGCAACGCTCCGGAATCGCGGCGCGGAACTATTGACAGAAAATGAATAGAAATTAGCTGAAGCCGACAGACTAGGTCGGCGACAACATTTTCAACTTTCTTCGTCCAGCCATGCACTTTGGGACAATTCTGGCATTTCTATCGTTTATCGAATTTTCGAAAGGGCAAGTTGTCAGTGGAACCGTTGCGAGAAATCTACACAGGAGGAAATTTTACTGTCCTCTGAATATGTCAAAAGGTGAGTTTACATGAAAAAGTCGTATCTTCTTCGCATCGTGTCGTATCTTCTTTTTCCGTCCTTTTTCAGGAAGGCGTGAGATTGCCAATGATCCCTTCGAAATTCGCTTTTACAATTACCTATTAGTTTTTAGATGTCCCGCCTTTTACACCGGTATCCAACAAAATATTATACTTTTTATTTGTAATCAATGTAAACAAGTTATCGCTTCCAGAGATCCGTCATTTTCTCGGAGAGGAGTGCTGCGACAAAAAATTAGCAAAGATTATCGCGAATGCTTTCCGTTCGGCCAGAAATCGCACTCTTGAGGAGACACTAAAGGTCTGACCCGGTTTCAAATAGAGACACTAAAAAATCTTCAGGCAACCCAGAAGAGAGCACAGTTGTTGTATGGAACCTCTTTTGAGGCTTTCAGTAGCTTGGGAAGGTTTGTGGCGTCTTCGCACTACAAAGACAAACGAAGTTGTAAGATCAAAATGGGAAAAGTTTCTGTCCTTTTGTACGAAACCCCTGTACAGGTTACAGACTGCAAATTTTTTTAAAGCATCGTTTTAGTACAATGTGATGGATCAACACTCTGAACAGTTTTTCAATCATCTCAACAGTGAAGTCAACCTGATTCAAGATTTCATCTTGGAAAGAAACCTCGTCACTCCTCCAATATCCTCCTTTTCCAATGCCCAAGGCTTCAGAAAGCATAGGCAAGCCAGTAACGGTAGGAGAGTTTTACATTTAGCAGTAAACTTACAGTGTCCCTGCCGTCTGGAACCCATTGCAATCATTCCATCCGAGGTGGAAACAAGTGCTGTAACGGTTTGCTCTATCTCGAAGTTTTGAAAGTTTTGGAAAAAATCCCTTTGATCCGATCCAAACTCGGAGTCATCTCTTATGTAGGAATCTACATTTTTTTCTAGAAATTCAGCTTCAGCTGGTTAAAGAACAGACACAACAGATTCTTGGTCACGTTATGGAAGTGATCATTTCTCCTGGAGCTTTAGAAGTGGTCACTCATCAAATCGGTGACAACGTTTGCAAGTTTGAGCATCTCCAGCATCATTTCCTTGTTTACGAGAACCCACAGCAGAGATTGGTAGGTTTTTCAAATCTAACCTTCAATAGCTTCCAGTACAATGTGAGTAAGACCGAAGACGAAAAATGGTTCAACGTTTTCAACAGCAACGAGCCTTACGGAACCAAAGAGTCTGACTTGATCCAAGTTACAAAACACAATCGACTGTTTGTTGAAAAACAAGGAGATCGAGCTGGCTTTCCAATGGGCTCTCATTGCACAGACGATAGATCAGGTAAAAGCTCTAATAGAAGCACCCATGTACGCAATTACGTACGCATTTTTTTCGGAGTGAAGACATAATTTTTCAATTTATATTTTATTTTTCCTTGGTAGCAGAGATGTCTGTATGGGAAAAATAATCGGAAAGTTGGAAAAAAATTTCCTCAACGCGAAAAAAATGCGTACGTAATTGCGTACAGGGGTGCTTCTATTAGAAGAAATACGGTAGATATTGGTAAACGTTTTAGGATCACGGTGCTGCAACCTGATGCTTTTCCAAGCAATCGACAGAGCAATGACATCAATTCAAGGAGCAAGAGACTATAATCCGACCGACAGGCGAAAGATGGCTACGGTAGGCAGCTTTAAGAAAAGGGAAAAAACATTTTGTAGGCAATTCGCAACGCTGCTGAAACAGTGCTCGGCACGACGATGGAAGCCATTGTGGCAAGCGATGACTTCTTCTTTTCATCTCATTCCGACGATACGATGTGCAAAATCCAGGCAGGAGACTATCACATCATGGTTTATGCCACACCGTCTCATGCTCAAACTTATCCGATGCATTGGGATCAGTACAATGATATTGGAAAAAGGTCGAAAGTTGACTGTGATGAGACGAACATTACCAGTCTAGAAGGTTCTTATTGTTAGAGAGAAAGTTGGTCAAAAAGCCCAGTTCAGGATTCGCTTGTTGTCATCAACGTCTACACTACCAATTGCTGAAAACTACAGATATGAACAGTGAGCGTCACGATGCTGAAGTTTCTCGAGTAAGCATTGGCCCAATTACTCATAATCTCTTTCAGGCAGTCGCCCAAACAATTCAAAGCGTTTTTGACACCCGATTTGAGACGGTCACGTCCAGAAGTGACTTTGTCTGGACCACACAGGAAAAGGAAAATAGATACTGTAAGCTGTCTATCAACGGAGTGCATGTCCTGACTTTCCAGTCCAGTTATTTGGTAAATTTTGTGTGGTCAATAGAGGAAAATAATTTAGCCGCCGCTTCCGTTCGAATTCGCCTCGGCGGATATTGTTCAAGTCTCAGTAACAGAAAGTTTGAGCTCACTATCCGCAGCAGCATTCCCTCAGCCAATTTTTCCGAACATTGTTCCCAATTTTGCGCCTCCGCAATTCGCACCTCCTCAATTCGGTCCGGGACAGTTTGGGCCGGGACAGTTTGGTCCAGGGTAGGTTTTTCTCAGCTTTTCTGAAAGATTGATATTTAGACAATTCGGTCCTCAGGGTCAATTCGGACAGTTTGGACCTGGACAGGGGCAGTTTGGTCCCGGACAGTTCGGCCCGGGACAGGGTCAGGGTCCAGGCGGTTATGGTCAAAATCAGCAGCAAGGTTCTTCCGGTGGTGGTGGTGGGGCTGGAGGATGTTTCTCTAGAGACGCGTGGGTGACAACACCAGAAGGACGTAAAAGAATGGATGAAGTCAGAACTGGAGACTTTTTACTGTCAGTCGACGGAGCAAAGGTTTGTGATTTCTATGCAAAAAGACCAGAGAGACTTCAAGACTATTTTTTCTCCGGTCACTCTCTGGCTCCATCGAGAAGAAGATACCGAAGCTGTTTTCGTCAATGCTTTCGCGGCGAAAGGAAGAAAACTGAAGTTGACAGAAAAACATCTAATCATGAGGAGTTCCTGTTCAAGTATCCCGAGAATGTTATCGAAGCAGATTTTCAGGCAATTCAATTCTTCCACAATTTGAGGACACTGTTTTTGCGGAGGAGCTACAAATCGGAGACTGTCTACTTGTACGCGACGAGGTTGTTTAAAAAGGTGTGGTAGAGAGACTTTTTCAGAACGCGTGGACTCTTGCCATGATTGAAAACTTGACCATCACAAGGGAAACTGGTATTTATTCACCTTTGACGGCTTCTGGTAAAATTGTGGTGAACAGCATTTTGACTTCCTGCTACAGTAACGTCAAGGATCCCCAGCTTCAAAACACTTTTTTCGAGGTAGAAAATAGAGTAGTTTTACCTAAAAAGTTTCAGTTTGCTCACCTTCTACGATCTTCATTTTCTGTTTTTGAAACAAATGATGCGAAGGTCACGCTTCCCTTCACTACCGATCTAGCCAATGCAATTTATGAACTGGTGATTCCTCAGAGCTTAGCTCTGTTTTGATTTGTGTAATTGTCCTTTTTGAAAGGAGCCCAACAATGAATTATAAAGATAAAAAGAGAGGCAAAGTGAGCGAGAGACCTTTCCAAAAATTTGGCGAGAAAAAGTTATGTACTGGACACTCTCAGACTATTGAGCTTCTTGAAACGAAAAGTTGTTAAAAAAAAACTGTGAGTTTGTGGCCTCGAAAAAACGTCGTCTTTCTCAAAACTTCATGAACAAACCACTAATTGTGAAGTGTAGCAAAAAAATATAGACCAGTCGCATTCAAGCATTTGACGAATAGAGGGAGAACCTGAACTATCCTCCTTGTTCTTCGACTGCGGCCAATTCACCTAGCTCTAATAGATCTCTTATTTTTCCAGATGGCTTATCATAATCGAACACGCATGTCTGTCTTGTTGCAGATAATTCGATCTTTTTCCAGTTCCCTCCTAGTCTATCCTCCGTCTACGCACGTCATGCGAGCCAGATACGGCCAGGTTTTCACGCTTATTTCATTTTTTGAATCCTGTGTAGGTCAATGGGGAGAGGTTTACCTCTTCTTGACTAAAATTGTTCTTGTTCTCAGAGCAGGTGGCAGTTTCCTGCTTCGTATGCCCAACAAAGTACTGTCCAAATTCCACAGGGAACTCCTGGAGGATCGTGTAGCAAGTATCCAGTACTTCCCCTAAAGGTAATGACATTTTTTGTGAAGAACATGCCTTGCAGTTCCCTCCTCAGCCGAGGAACACCTGTACAAATGCTCTTCGTTGCAAATGTTATACAAATCAGGACAGTAAATTGTTTGTTTTCGCTTATAGATGCAGGAAGACACAGCCAATATGTTTTTCTTGTCATGTGGATATGCGACGGCTCGCAAACCTTTGCTGCTCTTACTTCTTTTCAGACGTAACACAATTGCAAATTTTTTTCCTCTTTTTCGAAGGAAGAGCGTCTCAAAAAATGTTTCAAACTCTGCTTTCATAGGGTCAGAGTCTTTGAGTACCTCAAAGATTGAACTTAGGGTTTAAAAGTTGGCAAGCAGTCGTTTTCCGGGGAGGCCATTAACCAAGGGTGACGAGACGATACGGGTGTGACAGGAGTCTATGGCCGAGTGGTTAACAACGTTGTCTTGCACTCAAACGTCACCAGGCGGTTGTTGTATAGTCTGGCAAAAAAACAGGGGTAGGGAACGATACTACTTTTGGTACACTTTCTGGATCTTTATAGCTTTTCTAGTCAAACAAAACTACAAAGAATCTCCAGATTACCAGTGCTGCAATCGCGAGCTCGAATCCTTCATGAGGTGTCAAGTAAACAATCCGTGTAACCGTCAACGCTGGCGCGGTTCCAATTTACAGCGTTTTGCGACCGAAATGCAGGTTCTTTAAAAGACGCGTCCCATCACAAATCAGCCAATTTAGCACCTTCTTCAGCAGCAGTTCGGTCGTTCGTTTGAAGTAATTATAGGTTCCGGTGAATTTTGTGGCAGACACTCTTTCAAAGGCGACATGATGTGCAAAATGATGACTCCAGACTGCAAGGTACAGCTTAACAGTTTTTCAGAGAAAAACGATCTTCAGACACTTTTGGTCTATGCAACTTCACAGCAATACTCAACAAGTTCCTGTAGTTTTAACGTACCTCTGAGTGAAGAAGAATTGGCCTCCAAGCAGGCATGCTGGGGGCAGGAAGGCTTTGAAAACAGTGACATTTAATAAAAATATAAGAACTGTAATCGAACTTTTGTCCTTTCTATCAATGCCTGCCTTTGGAATGTTCTATTTTCCGCCTGAACGCCATTTCGGAGACCCCGCTGTTCGGTTTCTCGCATATGTTCTTGTCAGTCAGGCGAATGATATTCTCACGGCTGTTTTTCGTTCTTCGGAAAAAAATCAGATTGGTCTCATAGATACGGTTGTTTTTTATTTCGACAACTTCCTCAAAAACATAATACTAAGTGGATTCCTCTGTTAACCTTCAACCGGGGCCGATTAAAGGCCTCAATCCGCTCCCCGCTCGTCGGATACTGCACAGTCTCTTTATGCCTGCTGACAGTTCCGCAGCTAGAGTCATGAAACGAGTTATATCTCTTCTCTACGTAGGATCACACAGTCTCAGCAAACTGAAACCTCTCTGACCCAAAATGACGCACTCATTCCCATGCAAATGTGACATTTTCCATGGTCATTTGACCTTCGTAGTCGGCGCGCTCCGGTCAGCTAGACTTTAGACCATGTCTTCTTTGCTTGACATTCGGAGAAACTCGTCTTCTTGTCAGCATCTATTTCCTATGGCTAGAAAGCAGATACTTTTGCATCAGCAGAATGCTTCCAGACTTTGATCTTTTCACTTTGCTTGTACCGTCTTAGAGTTTTGCTCCCATCCAGTGACACAAGTTAGACCAAAATACATATTATTCACTCCTTCCTCTGACCTTTGCTTATCTCGAACTGGCCATCTTGAACAGATTTCACCTCTCTCTCTCTCTATTCACGCCTCTCGCAGTATTCCCATTGATTTTTTCAAGGTTCAGAGTTAACCAACCAAGAATTTCTTTTGTTTCCAAGAAAGTATGTCCTTCGCCGGTCAGTCTGTAGTAAAACGGCGCCATTGTGTCCTCTTTTTCCAAAAACACTGACAACGGCATTTTTACGCCTCTTGTGAGGATCACTCTTTTTGCCTGGAATAGAGTAACTTTTATTTCTAAAAAAACTGATCCAGACTGTCTGAGTGACAAACGCCGGGCATTTCGTCACAATTTCCTAACATTTCTTTTGGAGGGGGCGTCCCTCATGCTGTAACAAGCTGACAGCTTCTTCTCTTCCCAAACCAAGGGCGGGTGGACAGCTCTACAAGCTTTAATCAGTTTTTGTGGTCGTGGCGCACGACACATTCACTTTCTTGACATTATGCCCGTTTTCCATGGATAACTCCTTGAATTTTGATCGCGATGTGAGAAATACAACACACGCACACAATCACCCCCATATTTTGGTTTGTGACGTTTGCGCACAAGCTGGCTAATAATTTTCGGTCCATCAGCACCATAATTTTGTTTTCTCACTCGGTGACGCCCGTTTCTCTAGGCAACAAGCTTGGCTGTTTTCGAGACAAAGAGATAATTGAAACTCCTTCCATAGTTACAGTTTTTACAAACTTCCGCTTGTTCTTCGCGCGTGACTCAATTACCTCCAACTCCTGATCCCGAATCATTTTTGAGACCACCTCCCGCCACCTCTCGCAAATGGGTCCGGTTGTTCTATCGACTAGTATTAGTCACTTGGCTTGTAGTATTTAACCTGGGGTCCTTCCTCTTGTCGCTCTTCTACTCGTTCAAAACCTAATTCTGCAGAATGTCTCCCCGAGAGGCTTTTCCTCCAGCTCCAGAAGGCGATGACTTCAGTCTGGACAGTGTAGAAGAGACGGGCATCGAAGCAGAGGAAGATACCCGGACCATCAGTAGGCTTTCTTCTAAGCCTATCAAAAAAGATCATTTAGGTTCAACATCCTCCAACTCGTCAGACTGGCTAAAAGACGAGCTCCGATCGTTTTTCCAAGACATTGCCGACGCTCTGCAAACTCCAAGGAGCGAATTGCCCAATGATTCGAGTCGAACAGAGAGTCTGTCTCTGCTGTCTCTTCAAAAAGACCTAAAACGCTGCTGTAAGTTGTTTTGTTAAGCTGAAAAACACTTATTGTTTGTTGACGCTGATCGAACCGCTTCACCAAATTTTAATGCTATAATTGAAGACAATCATTCTACAGTAAAAGTTCAAAGTTTCATCTTCTCGAGATCACTTTCAACCAGTTTTATAGTTTCACCAGATGGTAGAAGAGAAAGTTGTAAAAAACGCGTGCTATAAAACGAATCCTTAATTTCTTTCGGAAATCAGACGACAAGTTCAAGGCTGCATTAGTTTTGAACCTAGGCTAAAAAACTGGTTACTGTTAACCCGAATCATTGGTTCAAAACTCAGCTGACTTCCAGACAATCTTCTGCATCCTGTAATAGAGGTTGCCGCCGCCTTTTATGACATTCTTATGTGGAACGATGCTTTTTCAACACTGCCTTTTGCCCTGGTCTTCTTCTACTCAGTCTACAGACAATGGACTGCCACGTTGATTCTTCTCCTGCTCAGTCTTCAGTTCGGCTTGAACTATCTGGCAACCAAAAAGTGAATGCAGTTTTATGCCAAAACAATGAGAAAGCTTCAGAGGAATCAAGATTGGGCTATATTTTCTTCCGCGGAAGAATCTTCCCAAGCCATCTTTCAATCTCTCGGGTGCCCAATTGGTCATCGAAGTGGCCAAGATTGTACAGTACCTCCTCCGATTCTCAGTTGATGTCTTGGAGAAAATTTACAGGTATTTTTATCCTTCTCCCCCAAAAAAACATACTAAAGAACACTTTTAGTCTGTTCACGTGGAAAGAAGAACGCGTCACTTTGCGGTTCTGTTATTTGCTGGCCTATTGGCTTGGCTGGGCGCTGCTTTTCGATCTGGGAACTTGTCTTTCTTGGTGTGGTGGGTCATTCAACAGTTCAAATCAAAATACTTCCAATTTCAGTGGCAGCACTAGGAGTTCGATTATTCTTCACCACATACTTATTTGAGCGTTTTCCGCTTCTCAGGAACAGTCTTGACACTTACGGTTACTTTTACCGTAACCTCCCAGTCAAGAATCAACCACCGTCGCCTGATCTCTCCTATGTAGACTTGGTAGTTGTTAAATATGCTCAATGACTCATCCTCTCACTTTCAGACATCCTTTTCTTCATCGTCATCAATCAGTTCGCAGCAAAGCAGCAAGTCCAGGTCTCGTTTTCGACTTTGGGCACAGTCCAAGTTACGAAGGTCAGTTCGTAGGATTTCACAATCACGCCCCGTCAGACTAAACAACCTTCGTCTGAAACAAACGTAAATTTCAGAATTTCGAAGTCAACCTAAACTGTATTCGCAAGTCTATCTCCTCAACATTTTACGGATATTTCAAGCTATTAACTCCATGCCCGAGTGTATTCATCCCGTGTCTCACTAGTCGCAACAGACAAAAAAAGTACCGGTTTCAAATTGTTCATGTACATAAAGAATGAAAAGCGACGTCATTGTTAAACGACGGTCACGATGCCACGACGCTTGTTCCTCTCTCGATACTCGTCGACACGTGAAACGATGCGGTGCACTAGATCGGTGGTCGAGATTAGAGGCGTACGAGTGGTCTCAAGGAAACGGTCGTTCTTCTGAGTCAGACTTTCTGGTTTTGTCAGACAAAAAGACTACCTTGAAGGGAGCGTAACAGTCTTCAATATCACTCATATCTTCGTTTATCTCGTAAGGCAGAGCGTCGTGGGCAACTAGATCAATCTGAAAAAACTTTGAAAAAGCTCTAATGGTGTATTTCCAAAGGAGAGCGGCACCCATGTTTGCGCTCCATTTTGAAATTTCGTGCGAAAATCCGATTTTTGCTACTTCTTCATGTTTAGGTAATTTTTTTGGCATTTTCTTACATTTTAGACGTTGTAGTCGAAGTCTACGCCTATAAAAACCTGATTGTCATCAAAAGTCGTGAAAAACAACCCTTTTGATGCTGGGTTGGCATAAAATGGACGTTTTCTCATTAAAACAGCCATGCCGCTCTGAAAAACAATATTTTCTCCTGGTTTTTACACCAAGTAGGTTGTTTTATACGCTGAATTCGAAGATGCAGTCGAAAACAAGAAAAACGAGCTAGAAAACTGCGAAAAATCATCAAATTTGAACAAAATGGAATAAAATCCAACGACGCCGCCGCCGTCATTTTGGAAATTTCGTGCCGAGAACCTTGCAAAAAATTCTTTAAAGAATTGTTCTTTGTTCGAAATGGACTATATACGGACGTCAAGTCTATTGAAAAAAAGAGTTCAGAGCCTACCTTCAGATCATCAATGAATTCCAGAGTTGGATAGAAAGGAGGATGTGAAATGACCTCATCTACCAGAGGACACATGGCGATACTTTTGACTCTTTCCTCGTGTGTCATAACTGTCGGGCCTCCCTTATATTTGAGACAATCTTCATCCGTCACAACTGCAAAACACTTGTTTTCTGCCAGCTGTTATCAAGGGATTATGTAGCTCTACATTTAGCTACAGTTTGTTTGCTCACAAACCTCCGACTATTAGGTAAATGTTGTCGAACGCAGTTTTGGCCTGTTTCAGCTGTTCAATGTGACCGTAATGAAAGAGATCGTAGACACCGTCGGCATAGACTCTTATTGTTCTTGTCGCTGAAAACGGGAAGAAAGTGAGAAGACATAGGTTTTACCATTTCTGCTCCTGATTTCTTTGAGAGTCAATGGGTTTGCAGTCATTTTTTGAGAAACTGCAATCTAGTGAAAGAAGAAAAATGATGAAGAGACAAAGGTGGGAAAGCAGTGAAATTATTAGCCGTCCGAGAAGCCGAGGGCACGGGACTATCACAGAGTAAACACTGTCTATCTACTGGAATCAGGAGAGGTCAGAAATGTTTCATAATATGCGTGAAGATGCTCTAGCAACGAAGACAGGGGACTAAAAAGTTTTTTAAAGTGAAAACCTTTATTGTCTCTTCATAAATAAATATGCAAGTGTATTAGCCAGAACAGTATCCACAGGTAAGGGGGCATTGAGTGCGCATCAATGTGGCATAAGCAGAGTTCGTGCAGAGATACGAAATTCCAGGACAGTCGGATGCTCCAGTGTTGGCGTTAATTCTATCAACACATGCTGTACTGCTCGTGATTGTCGATGTGGCAGCCGTGGTAGCTGTAGACGAACAGAATCCACAAGTTCTTGGACACTGGACTCTCATCAGAGCAATGTAAGCGGAGTTGGTACAGTAGGCGGTTCGGTTTGGACAGTCCGAGACTCCAGTATTTGGGTTGGTCAAGTCGACACAAGTTGTGCTGGTTGCTGTGGTGGAAGACGTACAACGACCACATGTAGCTGGACATTGAGTCGTCATGAGAGAATAATAGACGGAATTGCTGCAAAGATAGGCCCTGGAAGCACAGTCGGAAATTCCTGTGGACGGATTGGTCCGGTCGGTACACTGGCCTTGAACCAGGCTAACGAAAAAACTGATGATGAGAAGAAGATGAAACATTGCCGAGTGAATGTGGCCCCTTGATGCCGGAGATTCTTTTATAGGTCTCCGTTTGGCACAATGATACATGTGCTCACACAAATATATAATGAACAGGTGCACAAGCAGTTGAAAAAGAATTTCGGCATGTCTCATTGGCAGTCTTTCTGTTGTTTGCGGAAGCTGTTGCTAACAATATTAAGGACCTTCTGTTATAAAAAAAAATAGAGGGAAAGGCCACTATAATCTCCATCATTGAGGAATTCAAAACAGTAGTTGGAAAAAACGTTTCGGCCTTATGATATTCTACAATCTGATAGCTCTTGACAAGCTCTTTTCAATGCCGTCGGATAATAGAAGCTATGTCAAATAGTCATTGAGATATGAAGGTTTCAAAAAGCTAACTATTGCCAAAAATGGAACATAGGAAAACTTAAACTTCTGAAGCACAAAACCAGACAGTCTGGTCCTGTGCACAGGAATGAGGCATATAAAACTCTATGGTATATGGAGATAGAGAAGTCGGAAGTTTGCTATATGACGGAGCTAGTCAAATTACATGAAAAATACCAAAACTTCCATCAGTAAATCAACTCGTAAAACCAGATTGTTCAATCAAATTGGCTGATACTTTGGGGTAATATCGGCCTTTCATATGCTACTTTGAGCCAGGAAATCAGACCTAAACGATCTATCCACGCGAAGCTAGACCCGAGTGCCAACTAATTAGTTCACACCCTGTAATATTTCTGTCCAGGGCAGAAATGATGAGACAAAACTTTATTTGCTGAAGTATGAAAGACCGATTGAAAGACCATGTTTGATAGCATGAGAAACACAAAAATATCTAATTAACCAGAGCAGAATCCGCAAGTCAATGGGCACTGAGTACGCATCAAGGTCGAATAGGCGGAATTGGTACAGAGGTTGGCAATGCCGGGACAGTCGGAAGTTCCAGTGTTTGGATTGATCAGATCAGCACACGTTGTGCTGCTGGTTACGGTGGAAGCAGCGAAGGTTACTGTGGAAGACGAAGAACAGAAACCGCAAGTTCTAGGACACTGGGTTCGCATCAAAGTTGTATAGGCCGAGTTAGTGCAGAGAGCAACACGACTCGGACAGTCTGAGACACCAGTTGAAGGATTGGTGAGATCAACACATGTTGTAGAAGAAGTAGTGGAACTTGAGGTGCTGTTGCATCTTCCACAAGTCCTGGGACATTGCTGAAATACATCAAAATTGTTGCCTTTAACCTCAAATAACCTGTGTCATGATCGTGAAATAAGTAGCGTCGTTGCAGAGAGAAGCTCTGGCAGGACAGTCAGAGACTCCAGTACTTGGATTGACACGATCGACACAAGTTGTCGAGCTCGATGTGGTACTGCATCTTCCACAAGTCCTTGGACATTGCTGAGTCATGACGGTATAGTAAGTGGCATCGTTACAGAGAGAAGCACGAGCTGGACAGTCCGATACTCCTGTGGAAGGGTTCAGCAAATCGACACAGGTTCCAGAAGCAGTACTTGTTACTGAGGATGTAACGGAAGTCACTCCCACTTGAGTACTTCCACCGGATGAATCGGTAACAATCGTCGTGGCCACTGTAGTTGCTGCCGCTGCAGTGGTTGGGTTCAGAATAGCAGCGGGTGGACAGCACATTCCAGTAGAATCGACTACATCTCCAGGAACTGGGCATGTGACTCCATCCAAAGACGGTCCGTTTGATCGAGTAGGATCACAGGTTTGAGCCCAACTTTGTGAAACGAAGAATGCGAGAACAATAAAATGAATCATCGTCACAGGATGGACTATCAGGATCTAGCTGCATTTATAGTCCTGTGACCACAATGCTACATGTGGACACACAAATAAAACAAAACAGTTGGGTAGACAATAGCCGTAACATGGCAGATATGGCTCTTGTCTGTATTGTCTTGTCGCTTGTTTTCCATTGATTTAGCACTGCTTTACGTTGTAAATGAATTTTCAGGAAAACTGGGTCTTCAAGTTGTTCCCATAATGTTTTCAGAACTAATGCCAGGTAAAACCTGAGCAAAGATTGATAATTCCGGTGTAGGTAAAAGTTCGGGTACGGAAGTTAATCAGGTTGTCGCAGATTGACCTGACCGTAGATGTGGTAAAAAATTCTTGATGAAGAAGAGCTGTAGAAACCGTATGTTCTGATGCATGGAGTCTCTTGGTTCATCAAAAAATAGTCGGGATAGTACAGAAAGGGATATGTCTGAACTACTCATGGGAAAGGATAAAAGTACTACAAGAGGTACTGTTCAAACTTTATTCTATTCGAACTTATCAAAATTTGTACATGTTTTTAATCTCTTTCATTTTCGACTATTGCTCTCTCCAAAAAACTATCTACACTGCTCAGTCGAAAAGTCTACACACTACGAGACCACTTGTTACTCGCAAGTCTGTATGTCGGAGTAAAAGGTAGGAATAAAGAATAGAGTGTTGCCAAGAATGACTTCAAGTCGTTTGCTGTTCGATCATCTTGTTCTTCTGCAGGTCATTTGACCAGATAAAACCCATTACCTGTTTTCGATTTTGGCTTGTTGGATCCCAGAAAAAGCGCGATGTCTCAGTCCCCGTTAAATTTGTCCTTCGGGTTTTCACAAGTTTTATATTGCCTTTGGAACATTTATTCTATCCACTACTCAATAAATAGTCAAACTGTACAATAAAATTGAGTTTGATGTGAATTTATCCAGAGCAGAATCCGCAAGTCAATGGGCACTGAGTACGCATCAAGGTCGAATAGGCGGAATTGGTACAGAGGTTGGCAATGCCGGGACAGTCGGAAGTTCCAGTGTTTGGATTGATCAGATCAGCACACGTTGTGCTGCTGGTTACGGTGGAAGCAGCGAAGGTTACTGTGGAAGACGAAGAACAGAAACCGCAAGTTCTAGGACACTGGGTTCGCATCAAAGTTGTATAGGCCGAGTTAGTGCAGAGAGCAACACGACTCGGACAGTCTGAGACACCAGTTGAAGGATTGGTGAGATCAACACATGTTGTAGAAGAAGTAGTGGAACTTGAGGTGCTGTTGCATCTTCCACAAGTCCTGGGACATTGCTGAAATACATCAAAATTGTTGCCTTTAACCTCAAATAACCTGTGTCATGATCGTGAAATAAGTAGCGTCGTTGCAGAGAGAAGCTCTGGCAGGACAGTCAGAGACTCCAGTACTTGGATTGACACGATCGACACAAGTTGTCGAGCTCGATGTGGTACTGCATCTTCCACAAGTCCTTGGACATTGCTGAGTCATGACGGTATAGTAAGTGGCATCGTTACAGAGAGAAGCACGAGCTGGACAGTCCGATACTCCTGTGGAAGGGTTCAGCAAATCGACACAGGTTCCAGAAGCAGTACTTGTTACTGAGGATGTAACGGAAGTCACTCCCACTTGAGTACTTCCACCGGATGAATCGGTAACAATCGTCGTGGCCACTGTAGTTGCTGCCGCTGCAGTGGTTGGGTTCAGAATAGCAGCGGGTGGACAGCACATTCCAGTAGAATCGACTACATCTCCAGGAACTGGGCATGTGACTCCATCCAAAGACGGTCCGTTTGATCGAGTAGGATCACAGGTTTGAGCTTTAGCCGATGAGACAAAGAAGTAAATGAAAATAGAGAGAAGGAGCATATTTGGATGGTCATTCTGCCTGTTCACAGTGTTTTATAGTCTCGGTCAGTGTGTTCTCCGCAACATGTGGACACACAGATAGGACAAAAATGCAGCTGAGCTGCTCATTATGAATAGTTGTTCCCCCTGTCGAACAAGGGCTTTTTATGCAATTTTGACCGTTAGCGGTGCCCGTGATGTTATATTTCTGGAGATTACGCTGCTTTTCGCTACACGTCTTTTGCCGGATTCGACTTCTTGGTGAAGGTAAAATTTCATTGCTTCTAATGTACTATCTAATGATTGATCGATCTATCTTCTACGTTATTTTCGTCTATTTCCGTCATTTTTCAATCCTTTTTGACGTGCCACCACTCATTTTAGAGGTAAATTTTAACGATAAATTGATTAAAAACAAGTAAAAACCGAAAAAACGAGTGTAAACCCCCTAAAAATGCAAAAGCAAAATTTGTTGTGAGTCCCGCCACGAAGTTGCCTGATTTTCCCTGATCACACGTTCACAGACAACGGGACTGTTTCTTTAAGTTCTGGCTTCACTCTTGCTCTACGCCACTACTTCGCACGGTCAGTCTAACGATCATTGTTCTGATCATCTTCACCAGCGTTACGATAATCAAAACATCAGACTAAATGCGTTTTATTCTGCTTGTACTGTTGGTTTTTATCCCGAACAGAAGCCACAGGTTCTGGAACATTGCTGTCTCATAACGGTCGTGTAGAGACCATCGGTACACAGTGCGCGGTTCCGAAGGCAGTCTGATATTCCAGTACTTGGATTGATGCGATCGATGCAAGTTGAACCAAATCCTGTAGACAGACCATAGCCGACAGTCGACGAAGAACAGAATCCACAAGTCAGTGGACATTGCATCTTCATAATCAGCGAATACTGACTGTCATTGCACAGAGCGGTCCTGTTCTGACAGTCAGACACTCCAGTCGAGGGATTGATGAGATCACGACAAGTAGAATAAGTTCCAGTTGCTCCGTAACAAGTTCCGCACGTTTTCGGGCACTGCTGTCTCATGAACGAGGCATACGTCGGGTCTGTGCACAGATTAGCTCTGGATGGACAGTCGGATATTCCAGTCGAAGGATTGATTCTGTCTATGCAACTTGTAATTGGAATCTGGGTAGATCGTCCTCCAATGATTGTTATCATGGTTGCTGCCGAAGCTCCTGTTACAGTAGTCGCGGCAATGACAGAAGCAGTGGGACAGCATTCTCCATTGATGGACACCGAGCCAGGTGAACAACCCAAAATGTCAGGACCTAGACTGGCTCCATCTGCACAGGTTTGGGCAAGATTGAACGGTAGGACGAGAAGGGGAAACAGAATAACGATCATTGCGACTCTACTCGTTTACTAGTTTCGCATTATATACTGTGGGGAAGACAGTCAAGGACAAGCAGATGGATTAACACTGAATGTTTGCGCAGCTACCCTTTGAGACAGTAGCTCAAAACAAAGTCTCTTTATTTACATCATTTAAAGATTTTATCCAGAACAAAAACCACAAGTTTGAGGACACTGAGCTTTCATGAGCGAAATATAAGACGAGTCGTTGCAAAGATTCCTTCTGGCTGAGCAGTCGGAAGTTCCAGTGGACGGATTGACCATGTCTTTGCACGAAGTAACTGTAGCTGACCCAGTAAAAGAACAGAATCCACACGTTTTCGGGCATTGAACTCTCATCACAGAGAGATAATTTGCGTCAGTACAAAGAGACGAAATAGAGGGACAGTCGGAAGTCCCAGTCCTTGGATTCAGAAGATCCTTACAGCTCGTAGAACTGGAAGTGACTGATGAGCAACGACCACATGTCTTTGGGCACTGCTGCGTCATGACAGTATAGTAGAGGGCATCGGAACAGAGACTGGCTCGAGAAGGACAGTCAGAGGTACCAGTACGGGGGTTGAGCTTGTCTACACATCCGGCGGAAACTCCTGGCTGGACAGTGGTGGAACCAGCGGGAAGTCCAATGATTGTTGTAGCAACAGTTGAGGTTACATCTCCAGCAAGCGGTGTTCCCACAACAAAACCTTCAGAACAACAGAAACCATCGTCAGTGATAATCAATCCGGGCGGACATTGTTCATTGAGAAGAGGACCATTGTTTCCATCCTCTTGACAAGTCGTTTGGGATGAAGCGAGAGAATAGAAGAGGACAGCTAATAGAAAAGGGAAAAGCATAATTGGAGGTGTCCTGAACGATTTCATTCAAATATATAGGCGCTAGGATTAACACTGGAACAAGGGAGCAGCTGCGCTATTTATTCAGATTATTGGCATTTCTTTCCATACTTTTGACCGTTACACAGGAAAAACTTCATTTCGAAAAACCCACAAAAATAAATAGTGTGTACAGAAAACTGTTTGTCGAATTGTAAGTTATCCAGAGCAGAAACCGCAAGTCAGAGGGCACTGAATTCTCATCAGGCTGGTATAGGCCGAGTTAGTACAGAGAAACTGCTTGGCTGGACAGTCGGATGTTCCAGTATTGGGATTGATCTTGTCAACGCATGATCCAGAGACGGAAGAGACTGTTGATCCAGTAACTGAAGCTGTGATTGTAGCCGTGGAAGCCGAAGAGCAGAATCCGCAGGTCAGAGGACATTGAGTTCTCATGAGAGTGGTATATGAAGGATTGGTACAGAGGGAGACACGGTTAGGACAATCCGATGTTCCGGTGTTGGGGTTGATTTTGTCGACACATGAACCAGTAGATCCAACTGTAGACGAAGAGCTACCGGAGCTGCTACAACGACCGCAAGTCTTAGGACATTGAACCGTCATGATGCTCTGATAGTTGGCATCGTTGCACAGATTTGAAAGAGAAGTACAGTCAGACACGCCCGTGTTTGGGTTGACGAGATCTTGACAGCCGGTTGAAGAGCCAATTCCAGTAGTGCTGCATCTTCCGCACGTTTTTGGGCATTGCTTTGTCATGACCGTATAGTAGGTAGCATCGTTGCAAAGAGAAGCTCTGGCTGGACAATCTGAGACTCCAGTCAGAGGATTGAGCAAATCGACGCAGCCAGTCGAGGACCCTCCTCCGGCCACGGTATTTCCAGTAGCTTGAGTCGTAATCGAATTGATAGTTGTGAATCCTGTTCCTGTGACCAAGATAGTTGTGCCAGTTGTTGCAACGCTGTCATCTACCACTTTCAGTGGGTCGCAACACTTTCCGTCCGTGGTAACAGTGCCCTGACAGAGAAAACCAGGTATCAGCGGCCCGACTTCTCCAGCTTCTGGACATGTTGTGTCGGCGTGAGAGAAGGAAATGAACGAAGAGAGGAATAGAAGACGAAGCATGATGACTCGATGTTGATCTCAAAGTTTGCGGCCCTTTTATAGAATGACCAGTGGGGAGAGTGTGAAAGAAAGAGTTGCCAAAAAAGGTGAAAAACAGCTGAGTATACATTCGCGCCTCTAGCGAGAAACTTTACGCCTATTGAGCCAAGTCTCTGAACTTCTAAAATCCTTTCAAATCATAAAAGCTTTGAGAATAGTTTGAACATCTCTTTGGTATGACACTGTTTTTGGATTTTGAGGTGAATTCACAGAAAATGTACAACAAAGTTCTTCATCTTTTATCGAAAATTTTGTCTTGATGGCTCAAATTGTTTGATCCGCCATGGCTTTCTCTCTATCACTGCTTTTGGATAGGGAGCATCCAAGGTCATACAATTTTTCAAGCCATGCAAACCATAAGAATAGAGAACATTCCTGTTGGGGGACAGAAAGAATCTAACGTCGTCTATACTGTCAACCAGTTTCTTCACCGTAACAACCTTTCTCTCTCTCCAGAATAGCAACAATAGGCTACTGTTTCCTTTGTGCCATTCCACAATTAACCAATTGAGCAAACAGTCCATCTGTTGCTTTGCAAACACCCTATCCGTCAACTGTACTAATTTTTTTAGACTTCTGGTTACTGCAGCGACTCCGTTATTTCTTTCCTTCGAGGATGAAAATCTTCTGCTCGAAAACACAGTATCACTCTTCATGAGAGAAGTCTCCATTGGCCTATCGTTTGTTATCAGCGACATTTTGATTTCCATCAAGTTTTCGGTAAATTTCAAGTCGATATTTATATGTAAACGCTTTTTCTTGTAGATTTACTGACCAACAACAGCTGCTTCAACAAAGCAGAAAAGAGGATTCATCTGCGACCAGATGGCACAACTGGAAATGTAAAAAGTTTACTTGTAGTAATTGTAATAGTAACGGTTATAAACTGAAGCAGGGTATCTTCCACTGAAGTAGTCGAACAGGTTCAGATTGTACTTCAAGATGCTGCTCTCGTTCAGCTGCGAGATCATTTCAGTGCTAAAAGCGGTTCTTTAAAAGTTGCTGAAAATTTCTCTACTCTAATGGATTGTAGAACAGGACTCCCATCTCCGGGTAAATTACGTCCTTTAGGTTCATGTAAGCCATAGAGAGAGCTGTCTGTCCCTGGATGGTAGCTTTGGATTGGGACTGAAAAGTTCAAAAATTGTCAGTTTTAAATTTATCTACCCAACGTCTTCCTATTACAGAGTTGAAAGTGTCGTTAACGTATCCGACAAGCAGGGATTGGAGCTGAAACTTATTGTTTAGAATCAAAATGTTGCTTACAGCTGTCGGCACGGAGTTTACAGAGTCGACAATTACGTTGGCCCAGTTTTCAATGTTGTTCTGTAAACGGACGTTCAGAAATTAGGAACTGGACAAATTTACAGCAGTTTTGGGACCATAAGTCCTGGTCAAATAAGTATGCCATTTAGCCCAAGCGACGCTGTTTTTGGCATTTTTCGGCACGTCATACAAACTCTGAACAGCATCAGAATCAACCTTTTTTTCTTACCGCTATCGTTCCAACAGTAAACATGTACGGATTGACAGTGCCGTTTGAATCGACAGTTCTATTGTCCATTCGCATAACTGTTACATCCAAATAGCCGTGAGAAACGGCGAAAAGCGTGAAAAGGAGGAAATACATGCTGGCTACCGTCTGACTGGTAATAGTGGTTTATATCCGGCGAACTGGTGGTAATCCTACCTCTCATTAGAGTCGATCCGGCCAAAGAATGGCTGAACTAATGGGGAAGGTGAATAAGCGATGAGTCAACTAAGAGGATACAATTACGTGGGATTGTTGTAGAGAGATTTTTGAGGCAGTAAATGAATTTCTGAGGGAGAACAGTCTGATTCTGTTTTGTAAAGTGCGAGGCTGTGCTCATCCCTATCGAGGTATAGAATTGTGTAACAAATTTTCGACTAAAAACACATCTCCCACATTCCATCTATAGCTAAACTTTATCTCCGTGCGAAGTTTTGTAAATCAAGAATTCACCGACCACCGCTAGAACATTCATTATGAACGCATGTCATTTTCGATGACTGGGTAAACTGGTAAATAAGAAAAGATTACAAAGTGATAAATAGTTTATTTCTTCTGATCAACCTTCAACATTTTTGACCTCTTGTATCCACTTGTTGCTCCTTTGAAGAAAGCCACTGGATTCCATTTGATTTCATAGATCTGCGACTTGTTCAACTTGGACAGCATCGTTGTACTGAACACAGTTGAAAAATATCCCTTATAACCTACTCGAAGGGATTATAGAAGAGAGAATTTACGCCTGAGAAAATATCTATCTTCAGATGACTACTAGCCAATTGGAGACCAGAAAACCCTTGGTACGTTAAAAACGACGTTTTGCTCTGAATTTATTTAGAACATTTCTGATTCTATCCAACTTTTCTTTCTCCTTTTGTGAAAGCAGCATTCCAGCCGTCCACGAACATTCCGAGGAGTAAGGATTGTATCTGTAAAGAGTGTTTCCAGTCTGTCTGCCTGAAAATGTTACTGCTGGAGAGAAATCGTTAATATCATCGGTCAAGCTGTAAGCAAAGTCTTCAATTTTTGTCTGGAAACTTCGATTTGTGTGTGAGAGAAAAAGCTCTCACAACATTTTGTGCTCCATACGTTTTCTGCAGCTGTTTGGAGAAAATAATCCAAGCTTTTGCATTTGAAGTTTGTGCTGGTAGCTTGTTTATTGTCTAGAAACGGCATCGGAAAGAAGTAGCTTGACTTACAGAGACAGCATTTTTCAGGAATCTGTACGGATTGATACAGCCTTCGTCGTTGACAAGTCGTTTGTCAACTTTGATCACAGTTGTATCCAAATAGGAATTACAGAAATGGAAAAAGAAGAGAAAACAGATGAAGGTTCGCATTTCCAACCTGGGAACTAGTTAGAGAGTAATCCGTAGTCGAGAGGATGGATTGGACTTTGGTTTTTGGAAATGGCCCAAAAACCCCCGAAGAGCTAGATATATCTCGAACATGTCTATGTCTCGAACAGGAACAATAAGACAAATGAATAATGATTTCCTCTTACAAAGACCAGACTTGGGACAGCGTAAAAACTGCGACAATTGCCCTTCATTATGGCTGTTTACGTCTGTTGTATAATTGCTTTTACGTTTCTCGCAAGAGTTTTTCAAAATTTTCTCCAACCTCTATTTTCACAGGGTCGAAGAACTGGTAAAAAAAAAAAAAAAAAAAAAAAAAAAGATAAAACTGGGAATTTTCCAGGGAGGTCATAAATCAAAGGTGACGACAAGATACGGGTGGGATTTGGGTTCCCATGGCCGAGTGGTTACCATCATTGTCTGGCACTCAAACGTCTCCAGTTCGATCCCCACCGAAAAAAAACTTTTTTGCTTTTTAGTTCCTGGGGTTTTCGAGGGTCCTGAACACGATGGTGAAGTCCGTTTTCTTTTTTGTTGCTAAAAAATCAATCTTTGGAAATATTGAAAAAGGTACCAAAATTGACAAATTCTACAGAGTTTTGACCTTTTTTGTCTTTTCTCGTTTTCTCGTTTTGTTGTAAAGTTTTAACGATCGGATGAAGTTCTACTGACCGTAGTCAATGAGGGCATCAACTACTGGTCCAACCGAGCCGTATCTTGCAATGTCTTTAGCCCTGGCCATCAATCATCGTTGTTTTTAGTCATTTCACAGGAGATATAGTTGAACTTCCAGTGAGAGCTCGACATTTTTACACTAGTTTAGCTTCTTCAGACAGCAGAGTTGGCTCTTTTGTTCGATTTATGCAGATTTTGCACTGTTTACTTTTCCATTCTCCGACAGAAAAGACCCAGAGTTGACCCCCCGGATCATATTCTTCTCCCTCCAGTATAAACATGTTGCCCATTCTGCGCAGGAAAGAGGACAAATTGGGTACTTTACCACCAAAAAAGCCCTGTTGTTGTTCGCGGCGAGCACGTGAACGTGAACTTTTGCGCTGTCTCTCAGCAGAAGGACACTCCTCGACTCTTTTTCGATCACAAGACCTGATTGATGTCGTTCAGTACGAGCAACTTGCAGCCTTGAGATCAATCTTTCACCTCCCACACGAGGTGACCGCTCCTCGATCAGGCGTATCATAATGGTTTTCCTTGTTCTCGTTTCCCTTTTGGAGTTTACACGCGTTTGTCTGGAACTTCAGTACGATCAGTTTTCTTACATCCCAGCTGAATTTTGAACCAAGTACGAAAGTTGATTTATTTAGGTTGTTCGGTTTTTCAAGGAGTAGTGAAAAGATCATAGAAACTATATGGATATCAGCTTTTTATTTGTTCAACACCAAAAATCTTTCTTCGTCTCCTCAGTGAGTACTATCTCGGTACACGTCATCTCTCTCACACTATTTGTGTGTGCGGGCATCCCCACTCTGCCTGTGTAATTACGCTGCCATGTGGTGATCTGTCCTGGACAGCATAGGGGTTGGACTGATCTGTGATATCCCGAAGCCCTGCAAGAATATTTTTCTAATACCGTTGGACCGGCTGTCAAGTGTTTTCGTTCGCTTCAAAATAGCCAAGCAGCCAATCGACCATCTCGAATGTTCCCTTCCCCGCTGGTCTTTTTTACATCCTTCTTCCCACATTCGAAATGTCTTTTCTCCATCTTGGCACGTTTTCCTCGTTTCTTCTGTGCCTAAAGTCGCTGATAAGGCAGTTAATACTTTTATCACACACTGAAAGATGGAGGTCATTGGTTCGAAGATATCTTCCTTTTCTCTGTATCTCGTGAATTGTTATTGCCAGCAGTTCTATGACGTTGGTAGGTAAAGCCGTCATGTAACAATAACACCAGAAAACACGACATCTTTTGCATTTCTAAAGCTTAAAAGCTGGGATTTTCTCTTCTCTTTTCGTCAAAATGACTAGGTCGCCTAAAAACTATTGCGAAATAGTCATTAGAGACTGCCCCTATTCACTGGGCTATTACGAAAAAACATCATGCTTTTAAGCAGTTTCTCGTCTTTATATTTTGCTACTGTAACTGTTACTGTTTCGTCCACTCAAAAGGTCCGTTCAGAAAAGGATGGAAAGAAATTGATAGCCGCTACATTTTGGTTGACCAGGCTGCCCTAATTGAAAATTCTCCGAAATACCTTACAATCTCCGAAGAAGGAAACGCACAGTCTTTACAGAGAAGATTATTTTGTTCTGTCAAAAATTTGTTCACTGAGTTCTTTTAATTGAACAAGTGCGACGGGGGTTAACCTTGCACCGAGGCGGAGAGTGTTCTCTCGCTCATTTTCTGGTCATTCTTTGGAAGGGAAGCTGTCTATCAAGAGACCCTAATTGCTGGCACCCTCAAACCTGCCCGTTTGTTAAGATTACGTGTCATTGTAGACATATTTTTCTCTTTGGTCCAGCCGTTCTCGTGCGTTCTCTGCCCTCTCCTGTTTGTTGCGGGAGAAAAGCACGTGGTCGCCCTGGACCCGCCTCGTGTGTGCGGCTGTGTTTCTTTTGAAGGAGATAGGGCGCGAGCGTGCCCGCTGCCCTTACTTCCAGCTAGTTGGTCAGAACTTATCTCTCCATCGACAGCAAAAACTCATTTTCTCTTGCTTTTTCTGGTCTTATCACAAATTTCGACAAAAGATGATTACTGCTTCCGTTTGATTTCAAAAGAGGGGAAACCCCACTGTGTCCTCCTCCCAGATGTTCCTATTTATGCCTGCCTAACCTGGTGGACATGCGATTTGCAAAGGCCTAAAAACAGCGCATGTTTTCATAAACAGGCCAGCCCGCTGCCGTCTCGTGATGCTCCCCCTTGGCCATTTGAATGTCAGACGTTTCCCTTCTCTCGCATCGATTTTTGTGTGCAAACTAGAACAAATAGAGACTATTTCAGACAAAAACAGTTGCCAAAATGCCGATGGATCCTATGGACGCCATGTGGTCAGTTGAACAGCAAGAGACAAATTGATCGAAAATGTTTAGGAATTCCAAGCCACCGACTTTTGCGGATACTTTCGGCAGTTCCAATGTTACTTTCAAGTCCGCTGTCAAGCAGCACAGTCCCGTCGAGAGAAAGATGACCATTTCTGAGGGAGAGACCTTCAAAATGCAGGACCCGTAAGTTTCTGACCTTTTCTTAATCATTCGGTCGTTGAAACGGGGTTCGTTTTATCAGCACTTGAAAAAAAACAGGGTTCATCCGACGGGGAAAGCGTCACAAGAAAAGACCCTTAGGGCGGTGAAGATTAGCGAATCTTTTTCACATTTTACAGCCTTCCCCTTTGAACTGAAAACTTTGGACCGAAGTCTGATAGAAAAACTTTTCGAAACTGTTCGATAATCGATACAGATTCTTTCGAAATGTACCGAGTGTAGTTCAAAAGTATGGCTGATTGATCAGTTTCAGTCCATCTCCAGTGGCCATTCCTCGCACTCGTCACTTTTCCATCAGTGAAACTTTCGGATCTCCTCTTCTCCAGGCTTTCAGCTGGGCTTCCGCTCCTCGTCAACGTTCCGCCTCTGTCTGCGAGGTACTTTTCCCTTCTTTCTTTTAAACTTTTCCTTCTCAGAGTGACCAAAATCTCAAGGAATTCAAGGAGATGGTTGCCAAGAAGTTGTCGACTGACAATTGACATCTTCCTCCCTCAATTCTCCAAATCGGTGTATCAAGAAAAAAAACAAAAAGTCCGGGTGTGCAGCCGTCTAAAAAGTTTTGTGCAATTTCACGAGGTATTCGGCTGAGATTGTTCTGTAACATACTTGTAAATACGTGTCAGACTGTTGACTGTTTCTTTATTTCTGCCTTTATTTGTTCCGAAATGAAATAAAAATACGAAAAGCCACGATTTTTTATGAGAGTATTCCAAATCGATCAAAATGTCTTGTAATGATGTTGAGACGAAGTTTGACTTCTCCCATAGAGACGGCGTTGATCTTGGCTCGTTCCTCTGGATCTTTTAGGATACTCATGTCTCCTAGCTGAAAAGGTCGATTGCCATGGCCCACTAGAACCGAAAAATCCAGGTTTCAGCTCTGTACATTCTGAGAAAAGATCGTTCAGGCATCAATTACGTTTTTGGAATACTTTATGGCTGCTTCTTTTCAAAGGTTATGGCCAGTTTGACCTTTTACCCATCTGCTAGAAGCTGTTTCGGACCCGTTGACCACTGTGGTACTGAACTGTTGTTCAAACAGTGTTGTAACGACTGCAACGGCCTTATTCCTCATCAAATTTTACTCATTTCTATGTCGAAAGAACATATAAAAAGAGCTGCATATGCGCTCGAGAACAGGTTGCAGGTTCAATCCAAACTGGAGATGACTGCATGAGTTTCTGAATTCAAACAGTATTTCCCCGAGATCGAACTATACAAACCTTGAAGCCCATTGGTTTGGCATCAATTCTTTTTTGTAAAACCTTTTTAACTGCTTCTTTTCAAACGTTATGACCATTTCTACTTACTGTTCAAAACAACGGAAAAAGCCTCACCTGCAATCCGCCTCCAATGAAACTCTGCATCATTTCCTCCCTGGCTGATCCTTTCGGTCTCCAGATATGACATGTTACCTTAACATTTACCGCAAAAATTATAGCCAAAAGGTTCAAACCTCATGTTCTCCAGGCGCTGTGGGAACGAAAACAGAGCCATATCCACAGAGTTCTTGCCTGTCGTAGCCGTCAAAATGCCACATTTGAAAGTGCATTCGAGGCCACTCTGGGATCAAATTAAGAATATAATGAATTGTAATTACCCTGCACAGTTTTAGTAGCGAGATGAATGTCAATCGGGTGAGCAAAATAGGCTTTTTCGAAGCTGGACGGAAGATCAGTCTGGGTTTGGCCTTCCGTCTCGCCTTCGACTACACGCCAGCCTCCGCCTGAACAATAGTCTTTATTTATTTATTCCTCATCTTACCCAATTGTAGCTTCCAATAGCAGGCAAGCCGATTATCACCGAATTTTTCGGCCGATTCGATCTCGCCAATAATATAGATTTCTGCCATTCGAAAGTGAGGGTTAGAAAGACTGGTTGCTATGGAGACTGGGTGACGCACCGACTGGTCAGATGGGTTTATTTAGACAAACAGTTTTGGATCAACACAAGGAGAAATCAGTGTATCAGAACCAGGCAGACTTCATCTCTTCACGCATCTTGATGAGGAGATCATTGTATTCTCCGGTCGGATTATTGTGATGGTCTTGCAGCTGCTCTCTCCAGCGCTGGACCTGGTTGTCCTGAAAGTACAACGTTTAGTCTGTTTACATTCCTGTCTCTTTTCTCTAGGTATAAAGCATACCTTCTTTCTCACGATCTTCTTCATTTTCTGAGTAGTTTCTGGAACCTTGTCTGAAGGCGAGACTTCCTCTTCCGGCTCGATAGCAGTCGAAGTTGAGCTGTTGAGGAGGCTATCCTATAAAAAAAATGGGGAAGAAGTCGAAAGTTACCAACCCTACTCTCTTCCTCTCCCTGTGTTTCTTCTTTTACCTCAAGTACATCAGAAGACTGAGGTGCCTTGTCGCAAAAGAGGCAACACAGCCATGGTACCTGACCTTCCTCAGATCTTCTGATTCCACATTCAGGACAAACTACGGTATTGTTCGATTCAGCTAAAGCTTTGTACTTGATCAAAATTGGCTTTTTCTTATCATTTTTCTCTTCAACCGACTCTTTAGCTTGATTCAATGTCAGATCTTTCTCCATATCCGTCAAAAAATTGTAGACCCGCTTCGCCTTCAAATAAATATAAGAAACAGTATCATAAACCAACCTCGTTTGAAGCAGAGAAAAACTTTTCATACTGTTCTACGTGGTTCTGAGTAGAAGACACGGAACTGGATGTATCCTGTTTCAGAATATTTCAAGAAAATTCTATGAAAAACCTGTTCAATGAAGGCATTCAGCTGATCCCAAGCTTGCTTATGACTGAAGTAAAGCTTACAGAGTTGACAGCCACAAGTTTTCTGGTGATTGTGAGCTGTCATTCCGTGATAGTACGTCATCGTTTTGGATACCCAGAAGCCATTGTTTTCTTCTAAAATACAAAAAAAAAGTAAATTGTTTGTATCCTGTCTCACCGAGAGATGTTTCGGGCTCCAGAGCGGTCTCAGTTGAACAATTCAGAACATCCTGACCATCTTCTTCAGGTTCCAGAGCTGTCATAGTGCTCGTATTCATCTCCTGTAAAACGTTTTTTGCTTTCTGTAGTGATTACTCTAACCTCTTGAACATTGTTGTGAGCATCGTGGCGATCTCCGAAGAGCATATTCTCAATGGTTTCCTTCGTTAAAACCGGAGGCTCATCCACGGAGCTTGAAAAGGACTCGTTCATCTGATACATGTTCAGCTGAGGAGCAGTTTCGTCGTCTACTGACCGGTCGATCTAAAAATTACACAGCATTTTTTGATCCCGCGGTCGCAATGTTTCATCGCTTGTTTTATCTACTTACCTCTTCGTCAAAGGCTTCCCATGAAGCGAAGGATGTATCAGCCTCCGAAGGTCCCTCAGAGCTGAGCAAAAAGAACGTCTGAGCAGCGGCTAGAAGCGGAGTTCTACTGTCCAACTTGATATCCTTGCCCTTCAGAGTGGACATCATCTTCTGTACCTCTGTCTCGACGACAAGAAGAGAGTTCATTTCTGAATGATTTTTTTTGTTGCGAGAATGGTTAAAACTGACCGGTTTCACTAGGCGACATCGTAGCAGGCTCAAGTCAAGACTAGACTGAAGACAAGCTCTGCAAGAAAAGGACGCGACGCCAACTTTTGCAATAATCTATCGATTTTTGGTGCAAAACCAGGTGAGGGTCAACGAGGGGGTGGGATGTAGCATGACCGCAGAGCATAAAACAGTCTCTGTCCAAAGGATTGGGCAGTAAAAACGAGGACAATATGTGGGAAAGTTGAATAAAACAATGAGGTTTTGTAGAAACGCAAAAATATCCAAAGAACATAAGGTCTCACAGTATCAACCTTTTTCTAGCACATGTAGGGGAAATATTGAAAGTATAGTTTCCTACAATTATTATACCGTCATCTTGTTGAACCATGACTGTGTATGCGCGATGTATCAGCCTCCGATGGACTACAGAATGGTCAGTTATTCATGTTTTAATAAGTTCTCCTTGTCATGTGAACTTGTGGATATGCGACGACCCGTAAATCCTTCGCTGTTCTTACTTCTTTTCGGTCTTGTAAGACAGTTGCAAACAACTCTGGGTTAGTTGTAAAAATGTAACCATAACCGTAACTACTTACGATTAAGAATGTTGCTACTTTTCTGGGAGAAAGAGCTTCTCAAAAAATGTTCCAACCTCTGCTTTCACAGTTTTTGAATACCTCAAAGTTTGAAATTATAAAAGTTGACAAGCAGTCTTTTCCGGGGAGGTCATAAACCAAGGGCGACGACACGATACGGGTGTGTACTGGGTCCCCATGGCCGAGCGGTTAACATCGTTGTCTGGCACTCAAACATCACAAAGGGGTTGTTGGTTCGGTCCCCGCCGACAAAAAACTTTTTTGCTTTTCAGTTCCTGGGGTTTTCGAGGGTCCCGAACACGATGGTGAAGTCCGTTTTCTTTTTTGTTGTTTTAATAACGGTCGAGACTAATAGTGAAAAATGTGCAAAAATCTACAGAGTTTTGACCTTTTTGTCTGTCTTTACGTTTTGTTGTAAGCTCTGAATGAAGGTATGCTGAATGTAATGTGCCATCGACCGTAGGGAAAGTGCGTCTGGAGAGCAGAAAAAACGTCTTTCGCATCAGATAAGTTATTCCACTTTTTTTCTGATTGCACTCTCCTTACTGTTGTTTTCTGTAGATAAAGTCTCGTTCAACCCCATTCGCGTTTGTGCACTGGAGCAGACTTACCGACAATGTTTAAAAAAGATTCAAAGTGCCCGCTTGATTTTTGACATTTTCAATTGTTCATTTTACACAATTAGTGTCAAGAAGCTTGAAGTTTAGATGCAAGAAAGCATAGAGCGCAGCGACTGCCAGTCGAGTCTATTCCCTTAGCAAATTAGGAGGAACTTTGATTTCCAAAGTGATCAGAAAGGTATTTGTTTTACCGGTTCTTTTGTATTTTTTCACTTTCAGATGCCTTTGCTCGCTGCCTACCGAGCAACCCAGACTTGTCGTAAATGGAGAGATGAAACAAGAAGACGTTCTTTCAAATATTACGGGTGGGAACTACGCATTCAGGAGTCTTAAGTAGGTCCGACTTTGTTCCATTTTCATAAGGAATTCAGGAAGCTAACGAGTATGAAGTCAAATTTTGGGTAGAAGAGTCTCAAGGCTCTAGGCCGCTGCTTGTAAACTTTGACTCCCGACCTGACAATGAGTTTCAGTTGAAAAAGCATTTTTTTGGCAGAGTTGGATTCGTTGGTGAGTACTAGAATTGTCAGTGTTGAAAGGGTCGGTGCCAGTTAGGCGCACTTTCGGTGGAATTTGAATTTTGCAGAATAACTTGACACACAGTTCGAACATAAGATTTACAGTTCTCTCCCAGTATGGGGGGGGGGGGCAATGTCCATATGAGGGGGCAGTCCAAAAGGGGCAGTCCACAGTCCATATCAGGGGGCAATGAAATTATTATTTTTTAATGACAAAAAGTAAAAAAAATGGCTTTGCCCCCTCAAATGGACTGCCCCCTCATATGGACATTGTCCCCCCCCCCCCCATGGGTGACAAGGTTTCTTGATTTTCCCAAAAATGTGTCTTTTTCTGTGATTTGTACCTCTTTCTTTTTAGGAAAGTGATAAAAAAGTCTTTCAGAAAGCGTGCCTCTGATGTCTTTCAAGTTATTGGCAACATTTTTAAGGCTGCAGGACATATCTTGCAACTTTCTTGTAGCTTGCAGCGACATGCCCGTCACGAAATGTATTCCCATCTGTCAGAGTCTTCATGCTATCTATTAGACGGATTCAATCGAAAACTGGACTTCTCAGTCTTTCCAAGGAATAAAAGGAGTGGTATAGTGCTAACTTGTACACACCGACTGATATTTTAGGAACGACTTATTGTAGAGCGTGTATTGCCAAGAACCTTATTTGCGACGCCACTGGACGCAATAGGCACTCTTCCTTTTATAGATCTGAGTCTTTCTGGAACAGAGCTATTTTCAAAGATGGACTTTCTCAAACATCTCGACGAAATAATCGACGCAAGTTATAAACAAAATTTCCAGCTTTATTCATTTTTAGTTTCTTCGCCACAGGAAGCCAGAAAGGTTCCAGATGCTCAAAGTCACTGTTCCTTTGTTGGCTCCTGGACGAAGTGACTGCTATCCAACTCTTCGAGAGATCCGAGATCATTTTGCAAAGTTCAATCCCTCCAGTAATGGACTTAGAAACTATACGTTTAGTTTCAATTTTAGCTTTGGAGGGAGGTACGTAGTGGCTTCCTTCAGAAAACTGAACATGACTACAGTTGTTTACATTTGTAGCTAGTCAATAAAGTGTTTTCTTGGTCTAAAACATTCTTAAACTTGGAGAGGAGGTGATAGAGTGATTCTGAAAACGGTGCTAGATATGGTCCATTTCCAACAAAGAGCGGCACCCATGTTTGCGCGACATTTTGAAATTTCGAGCGAAAAACCGCGTTTTGCTACTTCTTTAATTTTTAGGTACTTGTTTTGGCATTTTCTAACATTTTAAAAGTTGTAATCTAACTCTACGCCTATGAAAACCTAATTGTCTTCAAAAGCAGTGAAAAACAACCTTTTTGATGCTGGATTGGCATAAAATGGCAGTTTTCTAGCTAAATCAACCGTGACGCTCTGAAAGTCGATGATTTTCTGCCGGGTTTAACATCTAGTAGGTTGTTTTATGCGCTGAGTTCGAAAATGCAGTCGAAAACGAGAAAAATCAGCTAGAAAACTGCGGAAAATCATCAAAATTGCACAGAAGGGAATAAAATCCAACGCCGCGGAAGTCATTTTGTGACAAGAACCTTGCCGCCAGTCCTTTAAAGAATTGCCCGACTACCGCTATTCGATGGAAATGGATAATAAATGCAACAAACCTTCCGAAAGCTGTTATTTTCCTAGTCCGATTTATACAGCTCGTGAAACATTGATGGATGGGACTTTTACAATACCTTTTCTTTTATTACAGAGGTTTTTGTTAGAATGAATTCTTGTTCCATTCCATTTATCTATGGCTATGAAGTTCAACAAAGTACTTCCTGATAATTTTAGTTGCTAGTTTCCATAGAAAAACCTGAGGAATCAAATTCAAAGAGGTACGCAAATACGCAGATTTACGTCAAAACCAATTGTGGTGCTTTGAATTCAAATAAAGATAATTCTTTCAGACTTCGTTTCTTCCAGACCCCATAACGTCTAACAAGCCGAAAATAAAGTTTTCCAGACTGTCCCCGACGTCATTGTGTTCACAAAAGGCCGCGTGCACTGGCATTCCTTCAAAACAACATGTTTGCGTATGCGACGAAAACAGCCTCTGAACATTCTCGTTTTTTAACAATTCCATTTGCGTTTCAATACCATATCAACGATGGCGAGTAATTCTGGATTCTTTACTATCTTGGACGAACTACAGCAATGGAACTGCGTGAGTTATTTGACAGTGAAGATTTTATACGAAAAAGTTCAGAAAGTTGTGCCTCCAATGGACTGGGAGGCCGAAACTACAGGTATGAGTCCTCTTGGTGAAGGAGTAAGTATCATTTTTTCAATCTCATTTAATTTTATACAGTCAGCTGAGGCAACTCTGGAAAGACTCGAAGAAGCTCAGCAACAAAAAGAAGAAAATGAAAAGGAGGGAAAAAAGGACTCTGGAACGGTAATTTGATAGCATTGAGTTCTTAAATAGATTTTATTAGGAAGACGAGTCAAATGAGCCAGGAACTGACGATTCTGTCCAAGGAGAAGATATTAATGACGAAAAGAATAAAGAAGATCAGAAAGACGATGAAAAGGTATGAAAATTAAGAGTAAAAACTTTTTTCTTTTGATTCAGGATGACACTTCCAAAGAGTCAACAGATTCCGATGATACAAAAGATAGCCAAGATGTAAGTTCTGCCCGTAGTTTGAAACCCCCTGAAATTGTTGTTTTTTGCTGTATGCTGAGCTTTTTTAGCAAGACAACGCTAAGGAAGAAAGCTCGAGAAAAGACGAAAAGACAAAGCCGGATGACAAAGAAAACAGCGAAATGGTGATTTTTTTGGACAGTTATTCATGGAAAATGACTGATGGACAGTGACAATTCAACCTTTATCATTTTTTTCAGAAGGAGAAGCCTAGTAAGGACTCTGGCGAAGCAGGTAAGAAAGACGATGCTTCGAAAGACACGGAAAATGCCAAAGAGGAGAAAAACGATGCCAAGAAGGTAGCTTTGATTGCTCGATATGCTTAATTTCCTTTTGTCAGGAGTCTTCGGAACCAAAGCAGGAAGACGAGAATGAGTCCAATAAAGGCGAAAAGGTTTGAAAAACGGATGGCAGGAGAACTTTCTTTTTCAGAAAGACGGCAGCGAAGAAGGAAAGGACGACAAGCCATCAGAAAATGAAGAGTCTGATCAGAAGAAGAGCGAGGAGAAAACTGAATCCAGTGAGCAGGAAAACTCTTCAAAGAAGGTAATTCATAGTCAATTTTTAAGTTTTTGTTTATAGGAAGAAAAGTCTGAAGATAAGAGCAAGAGTGAAGATTCAGAGAAGGAGAAAGATTCTGAAAAGAAAGAAGATAAGGTGGGCAAAAAATCACGCTTGTCAAAAAGAGGTTATTCACAGAAAGATATCCCCGACAATCCAGAGATTGGAAAGTATGATGAACAGGAGCTGAACGAAGACGGTACTGGTAAAACTGTCGCTCAAAAGAAGGCAGAACATGGCGGCGATTCGACTGAGAAGAAGGAAAATACTGAAAGTGAAGACGACTCAAGCAAGGCGAGTTCTTTTTGAAGGCAAGATGAAGTCAGATTCAGGATGACAAATCAGAGAAGGAGGAAAGTAAGGAAGAAAAAGAGGTCTCGAAAAAGGAAGCACCTAAGGAGAAGGAAGACGATTCTGAACAAAGTGGAACCGGTCAAGATGACTCGAAAAAGGAGGAAATTAATGAACAGAAGGACAAGGTAAAGCTTTGGCGAACTGACGTTCGAACTGTCTCTTCAGAGCGAATATAAGAAGGAGGATAGTTCGAAGGAACAAAAAGATGAGGACGATAAAAAGGGTGACAAGCCTGAAAAAGAACCGGAAAATGTAACCATACTTTCTGTTAATTTCACAAACAATGTTTAGAAGGAAAACTCTGACAACCAGATTGGAAAATACGATGAACAGGAGACGAATGAAGACGGATCTGGCAAGACCATAGCTCAGAAAAAGGCCGAAAATGAGCAGCCATATGTCTGGACCCCAAATGATAAAGCGGGAATGTAGAATGTGATGTAGAGATAAACTTTATTCACTCGCTGTTCAAGGTAAACGAATCATCCTCTCTCCTTTCGAATCAGTATACTCGACTCCCCCATCGTTGAAATCCTTCGGGACATCACGGTGTTTGTCGTGAGTCTGTTCATTCGGACCTCCACCGCCGATTCTTCAAGTTTTGAGGAAAAGTGAACAATTATCTCGACCTACCTTTCTTTCAATGTTTCGGTGGCATCGTGAACCAAATTTTTAGCCTTGTCGTACATGCTTCTCTGAACAAATATCAGCTGGTAAGAATATGGAAAAGATTACCTGATCGTTATCGGACATTTTGAGAGACGATGGAGACTCTAGGAAAGCTGCCTATTTGAACCTCTTGGGCTGTTTACTACTTCAAAGTGTTATCTCAATCAGCCTTATTTTCATCTTTTGATCCGTTTTTGTTTGCTCACTAGTTTCTACAAAAACAAATACAGAAAAAAGGTTTATTACAAGTAGAGGTTATCTATTTACAAAATGAGATTTTTGACGGCGGCCGAGGATGGTGTGTCGCCTTCGTCATTGTACATGAAGTCGGTCACCTGAAAATTTTAACATTTTCTTTGAAAAATCTTACAAAAGATGGACAAAAACTATACTCACCCTCTTCTCATTGACGTTCACGGGAATATCGCGATGTTCTACTTCTTCCCTGGGATCAGGATTCTTTCCAGCAATGCTAAAATTGCGTGATCTTTTGAATTTTCTATGAACTCACATTTGGAAAGTTTCCTTGACGGCGTCGGCAGTCTTTCCAATGAAACCGCGCTAAAATTTCTAGTTCAAACAAGATTAAAATTGAAACTCACAGTATCAGAGTCTTTTTCAGCCATTGTGTTCAGAACTAGAGTCTTGGATCAATTGGGGATGTCCTTCCTATTTATAGGGCTTGTCCCACAGACTGTTGTTTACGAAAACAAGAAGGACATGTGAGTGCACTTTGGCGGGACAGACGGGGGTTAGAGAAAAACCAACTCGAATGTTCTTTGAAAAACAGAAATTTTCAGAGTCAACAGTTTCGAAAGAATCATTTCAAGGATCAACATGTTGTCAACCAACGATCTAAAGATCAATGTTTTCGAGGCACCCTCTCGAAGCCAGCCGAAAACAACAACATGTCCGCTCAACGGAGACTAACCATCTGTTTACTCGAATCGATTCAGTCTACTTTTGAATGCGAGTTTGGCTTTCGACAATGCTAAAAGGGTAAGGTTTTTTAGAAGACCTAAAATCTTCATTGTTTCAGATCTCGCAGCGCAACGTCATCTTCTGCCCTATCAGCGAAATCCATTGATTTTGACGCAAAAGATCCAAAACAGAAGGAATTTCACGAAATGTATCGTCCCGAACTGGTCACTACCGAGAAGAAGGGAATAGAACTTCTGAACGATCCTTTTGTGAACAAGGTACCCTTATGAGTATTGTTAAAAACAAGTTTTTGTCTAGGGAATGGCGTTCACCCTTCATGAACGGCAGTACCTTGGGATCCATGGCCTCTTACCGCCAACATTCATGACACAAGAACAACAAGTCTACAGAATTATGAGCAGGGTTCGGGAGGCTGACACTGACTTGGAAAAGTAGGGTTTTTAAATGTTCGGTTGTACTGCAGTAGGCGCCTTCCTTCGTTCAAACATTTTTGGCGCGAATTCCCAAACTGGCTTGAAATTGCGTTTTTCACCATTTTCCTCTAATTTTTTGTATTTTTAAGCGTGCTAATTGAATTCATCGTGTAAAACAACCCCTAGATTTGGAAATTGGTCGAAAATATCCAGAAATGGAAGACAAATGTCGGCTTATAAAGAGCAAGCGTCAGCTTCATGATATTTTCGACTAGTTTTCACCTCCTGGTAGTTGCTTCACATGCTGAATTCGATAAACTTGGTTATAAATGGGACAAATAGAAGAAAAATGGTGAAAAACACGAGTTTAGGATTGTTTGAACGAAGGGAGGCGCCCCGTGCAACCAAATGTTCTTCTTCCTTGCTTCAGATATCTGCTCCTGGAGGGCCTACATGACAGAAATTGCAAACTTTTCTACCGAGTTATCAGTGAGAATGTGAAAGAACTGCTGCCGATCGTCTATACTCCAACAGTTGGAATGGCTTGTCAGAAGTTTGGTCACATCTACCGTAACCCGAAGTGAGGTTCAGATTTCTAACTAAAATGATGTTTAGAGGAATGTATGTGACAATCAACGACAACAGCGTGAGTAGAATTCATCAAATTTTGGCAAACTGGCCCTCAAAAGACGTCCAGGTTTGTTTTCTTCCCTAACTTAGAGCTTGAACTATTCCAAGGCTATTGTGGTCACAGACGGAGAAAGAATCCTCGGACTGGGTGATCTCGGAGCCTATGGCATCGGTATTCCGATTGGAAAGCTACATCTCTACGTTGCTTTGGCTGGAATTCGGCCGGAATGGTGTCTTCCAGTTTATATTGATGCAGGAACTGACAATGAGGTTGTATCATCCTTTCATTTTCACCAAAACTTTTAGAAACTTTTGAAAGATCCCTTTTATACCGGACTTCGAAAGAAAAGAGTCCGTGGAGAGGAATACGATTCCTTGATTGACAACTTCTTGAAAGCCTGTACCAAACGTTTTGGTCGGGATACACTCATCCAGTTTGAAGATTTTGGAAACAAAAATGCTTTCCGTCTGTTGAACAAGTATCAGGGCAAATATTGCACTTTCAACGATGACATTCAAGTTGGGTTTTCGCAAAAGTTTCTTGGAGTTTTAGAATCGTTAAAGCGGTAGTGTAGCTGCGAAATTTGGGGGGCGAATCCGACGCTCTTCCGAGACAATTCAAAATATTCCACTGAAGGAACCATCAAAAAATGCGATTTTTGTCCATTTTTTGTGATTTCTTCCGAGATTTCACTTCAAAACGGACATTACATCGATTATCAAACAACAGAACACGAAAAGAGCACAGAAACATCACATGAAAACATAAAAAAATCGTGCACACAAATGCAAAAAGTGCGTAGTTTCAGGTTCTTTTCTTCCATTTTCTTTATGTTTTGCTCTAATCCAACTATTTTTGACGTGCTCTTTACGATGAACACTACGAAGAAGCAAAATAATTGAGAAAAAGATAAAAAAATCTCGGCTTTACCAAAATTACTGCGTTTCGCGCCAGTTTTTTCAAACCGCTGCGCACCAACCATACGTTCACAACAGCTACACTGTCGCTTTAAAAGTATTTTTCGTATCGTCCTGAAAGCAAAATCAAAGGCGAAAACTTTCAGGCACAGCTGCTGTTGTTCTAGCTGGTCTCCTGGCATGTGGTCGAATTACGAACAAAAAACTCGGGGAGACAAAACTGGTCTTCTTTGGAGCTGGTGGAGCTTCGATTGGAGTAGCTGAGCTCTGTATGCAGCAGATGAGAGAGGAAGGACTCACCGAAGAAGAGGTACACAATTTAAGTAAAAGCAAAAACTGTTCCAGGCTCTTAAAAACATCTTCTTGATCGACAGTAAGGGTCTGATCACAAAGAATAGAACAGAAGGCTTGAATGAACAGAAGAAGAAGTATGCCCAGGATGTGAAAAACATGAAGGAACTCATGGACGTGGTCAAAGAAGTCAAACCGCAAGTCATTATTGGTTTGTCCACGATCGGCGGAGCTTTCACTGAAGAAGTAATCAAGTCGATGGCTGAAATCAATGAAAGACCAATCATTTTCGCGCTCTCCAATCCGACAGATCAATCTGAATGCACGGCTGAAGCGGCTTACAAAAATACTGAGGTAGGTTTTAAAACTTGCGAGAGAACAGATAACTTTAAAGGGCAAAGCTCTCTTTGCATCTGGATCTCCTTTTGATGAGGTTGAAATGAACGGAAAAACGCTGAAGCCTGGTCAGGGAAACAACTCTTACATTTTCCCGGGAGTGGCACTCGCAGCCATCATGTTCAAGATGACAAAGATTCCAAACAAGATATTCCTTCTGGCAGCTAGAGTAAGATCTTTGGTAATATTTCGGCTGACACCCCCTCCCCTCCCCCCCCCCCCCTATTTGAATACTATTGGCGGGAACTCGCGCCAAACCGAAAAAGCGTGGATTTTGGAAAATCAGAAATGCTCAAAATATTTCAGGCAAATTTTCAAGCAGTTTGGCCACTCTAGGGGTAATTTTTCACGTAGAATTCAATGAACGCACTTAGAAAGCGCAAAAAATGATTGGAAAAAGATCAAAAACGGAACATTTGGACGTCTGGCGCGGGTTGCCGCCAAAAATATTCAAATAGGGGGTGCCAGCTGAAGTATTACCAGAACTTTAACTCAATTCTTGTTTCTAAAACTGTTTCAGGTAGTTTCCAAAGCGGTCAGTTCCAGTCTCCTTGACGATCACGCCTGTCTCTATCCCGCTCTGGAAGATTCCAAAGAACTGTCGATTCAAATCGCAGTTGAGGTGAGAAAAAGTTCACAGAATATCTTTAAAACGTCTGTTCAGATAGGCAAGTATGCCTACAAAAAAGATCTGGCAAGCTTTCTTCCAGAGCCAGAAGACAAGGACCTGTTTGTGAGGGAGAGACTGTATCGGGTAGAGTACGAAGACTTGATCAACGAGTCATACGACTGGCCAGAAGAGGATATGAAACACGGATTTCAGGTTCTTACAGAGGATGATGAGAGTAAAAGTAAAATTTAAACGATTGACAACTTGAAATGAATAATTTTAACTCGTGTATGAAGATGAACATTGAATCAGTACAAGAGTTTATTGCAAAAGTTTCAACAAAAGCTTACACACTTTAAAAGTACTGAAGATGATCTCCGTCCAGTTTGTTAGCATCAATTATGGTATCTCCGCTAGCGACTCTTTCTCCTTCACTGTCTAGACGACTCTCAAAGCGGCTACCACCCAGCTGTTCGTCAGAATCGGTCTTGTTCACCAGTTTCTTAGCTCCCTCCTTGATCTCGTGACCGACTTCCTTGACCTTTTCTACGCCTTTCTCCAAGAAGTTTCGGTTCTGAATCATGCACAGTTTAGGAAGGGAGATATATCCGGAATTAATTAAAATAGAATCCAAAAATAGAGAAAGAAACTCACGTCATTCATGCCCAGCTGTGGAATGAGAACTCTCCCTCGGCTATTTGTGGCTTGTTTATTGCCAGTAGTCTCTTTAGAGGGATCTCGAAAACAAGGCTTTAGTGCCGATCGAAAGGACAAAATTTTATTGGAAAAAAAACGAAAACAATCAAAAGTATTGCGGATGATCCTCGTCCAACTTGTCAGCCTCAAGTTCCCGCTTAGAGCCAGGTCTTCTTGCATTGTTGACAGTTTCTGCCGTCTCGTAATCCAAAGTTCCCTCGTGGAGATCTGATTCAGGGACATTTTCTTCCGTCTTGTTCATCAATTCTCGGGCTCCTTCGCTGATTTTCTCGCCAAGATCCATGACTTTATCGACGCCTTTTTGAAGAAAGTTTCTGTTCTTGACACCTGTTTTCAGAGACTCTGAATGACTAACTCACATCGGTCATGGTAGCTTAGAGGGCAGACTGAAAACACTATCCTTATGTTTACGGCTCTGGACGGACAAGACGAGGTCAACATGCTTTCGGATTAGACGAGCCAGTCAACAAGAGGCTATTCCAGGGTGATCTTTGTGGAAAAAGGGTAGTTTCGGGGAGATCAACAAGAATTTGAGAAGCTGAAGAAGAGTTCATGGACTAGAAAATCTTTTTAAAGCAAAATAGAGTTTAGTAGGGCTGTCGTGGGAGTCGTCCCTCCACTTCTTGTTGAGGAATCGTCCAGGCATCGGATCCAGATCGTTGACCAGAAGTTCTTCCGCTGTTCCAGTCTACAGACGAGTTGTCATAGTTCTTCTGAGTATGTTCCGGACAGCTTTGACAGTTGTGACAGATTCCCGAGTCGCAAGGATTGCAGCTCTGAAGGTGTAACTGATACAGGTGAATCACTAAATCTACCTGGTCACAACGTCTCTTAACGTTCTGGTCAGTATCACCGTACTTCTCCGAAGGAATCTGCTGCTAAAATTCCCAAAGTTTTGATAAAACCTTCAGACTCACAACTTGCTCCTCCTGAATTTCGTCCAAAATAGTGTAGTCGCCGGCTTTGTTAGTCATTTTCAGAGCTCTTTCGAAACGAGAACCTTATAATATAGGGGGTCAGTTGGCGGTAAACAAACAGCAGACGTCTGGACTCCAGTCCACGTGCTCTTTCGCGGTTAGGAAAGCCCCGATGGCACACGTGAAAACAACATGTTTGCGCACCCCTTGACCTTTCGAAGGCCTATAAATACCAGTCCGCAAGCCGCTATTTTCAGTCTACACACTTCGACTAACTACAAACATGAACGATGTGAGTTTCCTCTTAACTGAATTTTCCCTTTGTTTTCTGGCTATAACATTTCTCTTTCGCTAAATTATGTTGGGTCAAGAAAAAAGGCTTGAGCCAGCTAAAAACAGAAAGCCAGAATTCGAAAAAGTGTAGCTCATACAGGCTCAAATTCCCGCCATTTCAGAACCGCAATATTCTTGAGAAGGGAGCCGACAAGGTCAAGGAAGTCGGCCACGAGATTGCCGAGGGAGCCAAGCATTTGGTTGGAAAGGGCGAACGTGCTGCTCATCGTGTTGAAGGCCAGCTCGACCGCGAAGGAGAGCATCTTTCCAACGAGACCAGCCGCGTCGGTCATCAGATTGAGCGCAACCTCGACCAAAGCCATCCTCTCCACGAGTTTTAAACTGATACTCATTGACTGTATATAATACTCTCCGAAGCGTTGTAATAAACATGCATCTCTCTAGTGATATTTTGGTCAACGAGGGTGAGAAAAAGGTTCTCTCCGCACGTGGCGCTTGTGGTCAACATGTTGACGCAATCTTCTCGTCGTTCGAAAGATTCCAGCCACAACCAACCGACATGTCTAGCAGATCGGGACAGTATACTTATCTTGACGATGCTCTACAGGAACGTGGAGTAAGAATTTTCTATCCCCTGAAAACGTAAATTCTTTAGGAGCAGATTCCCTCCGGCACCTGGCAGCCAGAAACGATGGGGAAAAGTAAACTTGGAGAGGCGGTGAGTAGAGAAAAAAAGATTGAGCGAAATCATAGAATTGGGAAAGAAAATTGAACCCTAGCCAAATCAGCTTTCGAACTTTTTCCGACCTCCTTAAGAGAGTGAAGGAATAAGAGTGAAGAGTCTCTGGCCTGAGTTTTTTGTCAGGTCAGGCTTTTTTGGGCTGAGAGACCCCGTCCAGTCACAAAATCTTGAAATTGTCAAATTGTCCAATTGAAAACTACATGTTTGAGAGCCATCTGCTCTAATTTTTACTATAAATGAGCTTAACTAAGAAAATGTTCTGGCCTTAAAGTACGGACAAAGAAGAAAAACTATGTATTTGTTAGGATATTTCTTTATCTTTATCTAAATCCTAACTCAGAAAACATATTCTGTAGGGATATTTACTCCATTCAAATATCCCGCCGTTTCATACCGTATCCTCTGTCGGTTTAGGCGCCAATCCTTCCTCGTTCAAATCCTGGCTGACTATTCCAGAGTGTGATTTCTCTCCGCTACAAAGCGGTTGTTCTACTTTTCATAATAAGACTTTGACGTATTCTAATGTTCCACAAGCACCGGTCGTAACAGTATTAAATGACTTCAGACAGTAAAGTTATGATCCATTTCCAGACTGCTCACGGCACTCAAATCTCGGTAGAAGATCAGAGAAGTGGTCTACACATCGACTCCCGAAAGGTTTGCGTTTTTAGTATCTTCACGCGAACAGCTTCAGGAAGAAGAGCACCAAGAGAACAAGGACCTCATGCTCGGACTCGATGCCTAAATTTTCAAAGTAATCTTGTATGTCTATAAATAAACCTTTTCGTAGAACAGCCTGAGTTTCAAACGTTCTGTTATTGCCACGTCAGAGGCTCTAAAGTACGCCTTCCCTCTCTCGTAAACAATCGTTCGCCCAACAAGTCGAGCAACCTATTTTTCCCATTCTCCTCTCTAAAATATGTCCGACCAGCCGGATACTCTTTTCTGCGAAGTTATAAAAGACTCCGAAGTAAACTACTTTTTAGAAGGAGGTACACCTTTGTTTAGACACTATTTTCTTCTGATTCAGACGAGCTAGAAAATGCGGATCCTCCCAACCTCTCACAGCCTGTGTTTCCTACAGCCGGGGCAAGTGTAAAGGCCTAAAAAATCTCTGAACACGGGCTTTGAGGATGTTGACGATGTAAAGCTGGACCCGAACAAAAATGAGGAAGAGTATAAAAAGGTTCGAAGCGCTTTTGATAAAACTCTTCTTTTTTTAGGCTGAAACTGACAAGCGTGACAGTCTTCTTGGTCTAGACCACTAGTCTCAAACTTTGATACTCAAGCTGTTTCCTTTTTTGTCCAAAATTATGTGAAAACTATTGGATAAACATTCTAAACAGAAAGCGGTTGTCTGACAACATGTTGACGGGAAATAGTGCATGCGTATATTCCATTCCTTTCTCCCGCCACGAGCAACAACATTCTTCTCGAAAATTCTCTAATGGGAAAACCGAAATATGTGAGCTTTTTTGGAAAACAAGGGGGATTTCATTGTTTTTAGACAAAACCTGTCGCCGAAAGTTCGCAAAATTCGAAACAGCGCTCAGACAAGGTGGGTACCAAATGTTTTGTTTTCACTTTAAATTTTTCAGCTATTTCGAAAGAAAAAGCCAGAACACTTTTCGGATAGCGCCAGCTGCCCAGAGACGGGAACCGTTAGAGCTCCGGAATCTTTTGAAAGAACTGGATCAGAAGAATGGACGGTCTTGGCGGAACAAGTTGACCGAAAGCAGTCTTGGTAACTACGTTTTATGTGAATATCTTTTCAAATTATCATAAACATTTGAATTTTTCGAATTTGGTCATGCTTTGTTTGCGTAAGACTTTCCTCGTTCCTTGTCAACATGTTGATGCCTCCGTTTCTCTCTCATTCCCATCACTATTTTGCCCACAAAATGTCTGCCAATCCCGGTGATTTCGTGGTCATGAACGATATTCGGAAGCGAGAAGATGTAAGTCTTCTTATTCCCAGAATTATTTGATTTTGTCAAGGATAAACCAGCAGATGGAGCCAACTGGGAAGACAAGAAAGCTGGAAATAGGTCACTGAATGGAGAAGTGAGTTTTTGCTATCTTGACTGACTAATCATTTCTTTTTGAACACAAAAAGACTTTTTTAAACTATATTACTATTCGAAAGAGCACGAAAATAATGCTGTTTCCCAGATTTTCAGCTGCCGAATGAATTGCTGCTGTCCCCTGGAGCCATTTCAATGTTCAAAATACCATTTTGGTCGCCCAAGCAAAATTCGAGTCGAAAACGTGTTTTTAGTCGCAAGTGATGTTCTGCAGTATTGCAGAGTATACGTTTCGCTACATTTTTGTAGAACATGCAAAAGCTGTGAAAACACATCTTCAGTTAGAAAAAAGGCTCCCTTCCTTCCCTATTTCTAGCGTTGTTTGGCTCAACTGTTTCCGATTGTTTCCAGCAATTCATTCGGCAGCTCAAAATCTGGGAAACAACTTTATTTTTCGTTCTCTTTCGAATAAGTCCAATATCCGGGATTTTACTAAAACATTTCCTTGTAAGTGAACACCCACTGACACTGCAGGTTTCAGGAAGTTAGCGGAACCTATTCTGGTGCCAGGGAGACGAGCCACTCGAATCCCGATCAGGTTTGTTGTCAAACTAAATGAAGAAAACGTTTCACTCTTTAGGAAATCCAGCAGGAAAACAAGGATCTTCTTCTCGAGCTGGAAGGCTAAAAATTATTACTTTGTCTCTACCACACTGTAAAATTTATTCTTCACAGCAACTTTTGTAACCCAGAATAAAGTTGGCAATCGTCGACAGTGAAAATGCTAAATCTTGCATGTGAAAGTTTGACAAAGAGGAAAAAACCTAGGACCAATTCCGTTGACAGCTCCACCACTTCAAAGTTAATATCTTCCGAAATATAGCATGTGATTACGTAGAACCAGGTCACCATTCTCTGAACGGCAGAAATTGAAGATTTTAAAAGCCTCTACCACTATTATCGCAAAAAGATTGAGGATAAGCGTTCCATACAAACATCCCTGATTTCGGATTACTGACTTGGAAATCTGAAACTTTTATTTGATTTCCTAGCCATAAATGACCAACGAATAGAAATGTTAGTAGCTGGAAATGCAGAGCTGAACCAATTACTAGTCCAAGTGCCCATGTTAAATATATTTCATTTTCAGTGGAGAAAAGTGAAAGTCGAATGAGAATATTAACGAAGAAGCATTGCTGAAAACATTTTGTTTTTAACGAGTCGGTTACTTACCAAAACACCGTCCAGGATAAGAAGTCTGACTCGGAGAAAATCTTTCTCCTCCATTCAGATTGCTATGGGAACTTGCCGAGAAAACTATTGAACAATTGCAGGCGCAAGGGTGACGTAAGGGTTATGAAATTTGAAGCTGCTCGGAATAGTGAGCAGGGTAATCGAGGCCGAAGAATTTCCCTTTCCAATTAAGAGCTTGAACAAAAGGGACAAAATTACTTTGAAACATCTTCCGGAATAAAAAAAACATAGCGATCTTTTACCGTAAAAGCTCTAATAGAAGCCCCCCCCCCCCTTACGTTAGATACGCAATTACGTACTCACGTTTTTTGTTGGTTAAGACGACATTTTTTGACTTTGTGATGTTCTGCAAAGTTGTAAAGGACATCAGAGGCTACAACTTTGCAGAACATCACAAAGTCACAGAACATCACAAAGTCAGAAAATCACAAAGTCAAAAAATGTCGTCTTAACCAACAAAAAACGTGAGTACGTAATTGCGTATCTTACGTAAGGGGGTGGGCTTCTATTAGAGCTTTTACGGTATGTGTCTTTCTTCCGGTGTTACCCCTACTTGCTTTCTCTTTTTTAAGCTGACCTGTTGAAATACAAGGAGGCATAATATGAGTATAAGATACGCAAAAAGTTAGTTTCATTCACAAAGATTCATTTTATTCGGAGTTCAAGCCTGAATAACTCGATCACTGGTCTTGTTCTCCACCATCAGCGGAGAAGTGACCGTAGCTACAGGGTTGAAATTCTGAGCATTCCATTACACTTGGGAAAACAGTCAAATCAAACCGGATTGTCGACCGAGGGGGATAAAACCTCTTTCAGACAAAGTCTGTTGGAAACCTTGTAAATGACGACCATGTTGATCAGAAAAAGTGTTCCCAAGAGCACTGGAAACGTAGTATAAATCTAACAAATTTCTTACTTGAAACGAGCCAAACATCGGCGTAAAGAATGGCGGTTCTCTTGCAGAGTCCATCAGTGGATTTGGCATAAGCATCGGAGAATCTTCGTGTTTTATAAAGGCTGTTTCTCACGAGATTCTTAAGGCTTGTTCAAACTACATTGTGACCTCACCTTGTATTTGTTCATGTTGACTGGCACTTCACTACTCAACTCACGACTAACAAAGTAATCAATTGTCCAGGCGCATCCAGTTACGTTGAAAGGTGTTGTTAGAGAATCTGGCTTGAATGTTTGAAGAAGTCTGTAAAGAAGTAAAAAATGTCTGTAAAAAACATGTGGTTTCAGAGTTCAGGGCAACCAAATGAGGCGGGAACTCACCTCGAGAAAACTCGAAGGTTTCGGTTCATTTCACTATAAGTTTCACTGCCAACCATGTAGTCTTCAATCGGAAGGGCAGACCTTTGAAATTGCCGGAAGAGCTAAAAACTTTTGAATCGAAGAACGTCGATTCGTACCTTTGAATTGCCAGCAGTTTTGACATTTGGAATGGACGGAACTTTCGCAATTACTGATTTAGTGATGGCTGAAACATCCTTAGATTCAGGAGCTTCGGGGCTATACTGAGCCGTCCGGAAAGGGTCTGGCAATGCATAGTTACTGTTTTTCAAAACATTTCTTAATGTTAGAGTCAAAAATGAAATTCGAGTTTACCCAGGGTTAACGGTAAAAGATGAGCCGTTACTATCGAAAAGCTTCATTTCGAGTTTGTTATCGTCGAAGAATCCTTCGAAGTTCACGGCATACTTGTCGAGGGACAGACAAATACTTTTAGCGGAAGAAGAAATGAACAAGCTGGCCCTAAAATATTGAAGTTAGTCCAAAAGATCCATTCTCGGCACACCAAGAGATAGCAAAAACGGCGACCGTCAGAACACCAAGGAGCACAAAACTGAAAGTGAGAAACTTTCGCAAAAACTGGAGTAATCCATGGCAGTAATAGTAGTTTTTTGGGTTGGCCAGTCCAGCTCCAAGCGTCAAAAATCCAACGGTAAAAGCGACGAGAGATAGAATCGAAGCAGCTGCAACGATAAAGAAAGACGAAAACGAGAGGTTATGGATTGCGTCCTAAAAGGAAAGCATGACGATGATGAACAGAGGTAAAGTTACGTAATCAGTCGGTTTGCTTGGCATGCCTGTAACCAGCTGTGTGAAGTCGGCGATTTGACGAATGCCTTGATCCAATGAGGTCTTCATCTTTTGTAGCGCATTCTTCGTGGTTGTGCTTATTGTCAACACTTGAGTTAGAACATTTTTAACCTAAACCATAGGGCTCTATATAGCACGGCGTGTTATTCGTGTACACACCAATTTGAATGACATGGAATGGCGGCCATTTTCTTAACTACAGTACACCCCAAAATCAATAGAAAACGTGGGTATAATGTAGTTAAGAAACTGGGCGCCATGTTATTTCATTTGAAAATGTTCAGAAAAAAGTGTGCACGTCGCTTGCATTGCCGTAACATGCCGTGATAGGTCTCGTCAAAATGACCTTCAAATTTTGGTTCCGCGCCAAAACTATTTTTTCACCATTTATCTGGCTTTAGCAAAATTTTTTGTCATTTTTTTTCTTCCATTGTGTGTACGGGTACAACCCTCGATACTGTAACAGAAAACTGATAAAAATCCTTGATAAAAAAAATAAAAAAAAAAAGTTCAATTAGATAGAGAACAGCTAGCTGATCCAAATTTTTAGAGCTGATTGTCAAAAATTCGACATATCACGGTCCACAGCTGAGAAATTCTTGGTAAAGGGGCACAAGATCTATATTTTCCCGCTATAAGTGTGAAAAAAAAATAAATTGAATTAAATTAAATTGACTACCTCGTATCTCTCTTTCCAATTCAGCCATATGTGAAGTGTGTCCACTATTCGTTTATCCAATTCTTTCCTCAATTTCTTCAAAACATATTTCGAGTATCCATTATCATTTTGTTCTTTGCTCATTTTAACAGTTTCAATTTCTCGCATCATTTTGCCCTGAAACGAAGATGAACTTCAATAGAGATCTTACATTTTCCGTGAGATATTTCGTTACATATTTGGAACTAATTTGTTCGCTGTATCTTCGCCCTTCTTTTGGTAGAGAAATTTCAAAGCCTTTATTTAATTGCTCAGTACTAACTCTTTTCATACTCTTTTCTGAGCACTTTAAAATGAAAAAACGATGAAAATTAGGGAATAAAAAGCATCAAATTTTGAACTCCCGTCCTGAGTTCCGCAAAAATTGAACATGCCTTCTCCACTGTTTTGAAACGCCGTGGCTCATGTTCCCAGCAGCTGCAGACACGCTTTATGTAGTCCATGGACAATAATAAAGAAGTTCCGAAATAAACGCCGAGCGGTGCAGGAAAATCGATGAGGCGCGGCCGTGTGTTCAACAACAAACAGCTGATTGTGTGACTAGCTGGTCAGAGTGAGAACAAGAAAGAATCTATAACTTTAGCCCTGTAAAACTTGTTCCACTAAAAGCAATTAACAACAATTGTTCACTTTATTTCACAAATAATCGCTTCAAATATCGTAGACCTGAACGTCCTTTTCCGTCATCTTGGCATCAATCAGCGGAGCTGTGATCGTCGAAATGCTCGTAAAGTTCTCATTTTCCAGTGTGAGAACATCTTCGTCGTGGATGCACAGACGATTCGAAACCTTGTAGATGACGATCATGTTGACGAGAATAATAGTTCCGAGCAGAGCTGAAAGTTGAAAGTTTTTTTTTTCAGTGAGAGTTCTCACTTGCAGCCAGCCACACTCCACTAGCCGGAAGACGGGTCCGAATACAAAATCCGCTAGTTGCAGATTGGTAAGCAGTGGTAAAGCGGAAAGAATTGTAGAGACTGGACATCATTTTCTCCTGAAAAATATGAGTTTCTTTACAGACTGTTTCTATTGTTTCTCACGTAGTACTCTTCAAAATTGTCTCTCATCACTGAACGAAGTCGGTCCTTTTGAGTCACGGAAGATGCGTAATAGTTGTCCGCTTGATACCGTCCTTGCCAGTTCCTTTCTTTAACCATTCCATTTGAGGCATTCGTAGAGCATCCAGGAATGACAAACGAATTGAAAGAATTGAAATGCATCTCATAGACCAGTCTTTTAAAGGTTCTGATCTCTCTGTTGATGAGATTTCCCATCTGCTTTTTGAATTTCAGCTTCGTCAAGTCGACATCTTCCAGTCCAAGAAGAGATCTCTTGAATGGACGGAGGATCTAAAGATGGTTGTTTATTGTCTGATGGCAAGAACAACTTTGGTCTGGTCAGGGATCGTCACACTGTCCATCTTGGGAAGAATAATCTCTTCCGCCTTCTTTGCAAACTCTTCCATATCAAAAATCTTAGAGATGCTGGGCAGGAGATCCTCGTACAAGTTTCCCTTCATGCTGGCCAAACCGCTTCGACTCTTGTCTTCCAAAAGCTCCCTGAAGAAATATATCTTCAGAAAAATGTGATACTAAATACCCAAAGTTCAACTTAATGCTCTTTCCATTGAAATCCTTCAGTACAACATCGTACTTGATGTGCTGATAGAAAGCGAGACCTTGTCTGCTTCTGTTCTCGTAATCAAAGTCGGTTAGAGTGTTACAGATGGAAGTGGACGAGGCGGAGAAACGAAGAGCCATTCTATTACCGGTTTCAGACAATCAGTATCGAAAACTTACCCAGAAATGAAGAAGACAGCGATGGCGAAGAATCCCAACAAGACAAAAGCAAGAGTCAAAAAGCGACGAGCAAATTTGAGAACTCCAGGACAGTAGTAGTAGCCTAAAACGATTTGGTGAGGGTATTTTTGTTGGGTCAAACCTTTAGGATAAGCCAGACCACCGCCAAAGAACAGGAACCCGATAACCAAGGAAGCAAGAGTAAGGATTGTGGCGAGTCCGACAATAACTTGCAGGAAGATGATAACTGCCAAAGGCTCGCTCTGAAAGTTTTTATAATTTTGTGTCAGAAATCCGACTGACGTTCTTCAGCTCTCTGTTAACGGAATAAAAGCGGCTGCCGACGATTTTTACCCAAGAGGCAAAACTTTTAGTGGCTGTGTTCAAAGATTCCTTGACAACTTTGAATCTCGAGGCAGTATCCTCGATTTTGGCGAAGAGTGGCTCGATCAGCTTCGTAATCTTCTCGTCGTACACCTCTTTTTGCTTTTTGTAGTCTTCCATCGAAACATCGGAGCTATCCGCGGATTCCTTCAATGTCCTTTGCAGTCTCTTTAGCTCGTCCACAATCTTGGTGATGGTCTTCACAGTGTAGTCGATCTCTTCCAGATCAGTCTCATCAGGAGCAACAGACTTGAGTTCACTGAGCTGTACCAGAAGGTCTTCAGCATTTTGCAGGACCTCGTCAATGGCGTCCTTGTCATTTTGGATCAGTTCCTTAATTGATTTTTTGTTAGCTACAAAGTTGCCTAACTAAGATTTCGGTCAGTCCTAACGAAATCTTTACCTTGTATCTGCGTGTTCTCACATTTTCTTTTGTAGCTGAGTACATCGTTTTACACTCCGAGCGTCTTTTACGACTTCTCGACTGCTGATATTCAAGAAGAACCTCAAGTGATCTTTTCCCTTCTACGCAAATCTCTTACCTTCCCCATAAATTCAGCATGGTGTTATTTGTTAAGGAGCACTGCCTAGAAAGGCAAATGACTACACTTTCCCTGCCCCTGTTAATGGATTCTGACCATTTCACGCATACTGTCTAGATCATAGTGCACCTAATAGTGGCAGGGGGCATAGCAGCCCTGAGTGGTTTGATATGAGTATATTGGTCTGTGACTGGTCAATTGGATATTTCATTAAATCTTACTCTTTTCATAGCTTTGTTTGCCGTCCCGGCTTTAGGCACAGCCTTGAGTGTTTTAGACTACCTATTCTCTTTCCTATTAGAAAACGTACCTATAAACCCTCTGCTTCCCTTCTCAATCTTTTTCCTCTTATTGTACCATACAATGTTTTGCTCTCAGGCAAAATGACTATTCTAATTCTAATTCTAGCTACAAGTTGCCTAACTACAATTCCGGTTCGTCCTAACGTAATCTTTACCTTGTATCTGCGTGTTCCCACATCGGCATTACAAGTAATGTTTCCATTCTTCAAAGCGCCAGTGATGGCGTCCTTCAGATTTTTCTGGCCGTCGGCAAAACGGTTCTAAATTTCTTTAGTATTCTAATAAATGCACTTACGTTGAATTCGCAATCTCCCATGAAAGTATGAAACTTTTGAAGTTTTAGAGCCTCTGAAGTCAGTTTTTTTTACTGTCTGTGAAGAAAGTTACGGTCAACTGCCTCGTTTTCGTTATAGTAGCTAGCCAGATGATCCCAGGCTGGCCAGAGACTGGTGGAGAACAGAACCGTGAAGAAGATTGTCAGGATAAAAAGAGGAATGTGTCCGAGCCAAAGAGGGACCATTTTGCTGCGTGTCTTGTCATCGGGAATGGGAACGGCGCTTCCTTTACGGATCTTCTTATAGGCACCCACAAGGACGATGACCAGACTGAGGACGGAGGCAAGAAGGAGGTAGAATGCTGAGACGGGGAGGGTACCCTAAAATGTACTGTTTAAAGGAAGCCTTCGGCTATGCCAGAATGCCAGGACCGCTGCAGGACCAATTGGCATTGGTCCCGTCACGATCTTGCCCCCCCAAAGTGCATATTTTGCATTTTTCGACGCCTTGCACTCGTTTTATCGTTTTCAAACCATGTTTAATCGATTCGGCATAAAATTTATTCTGACATCTAAATTATTGTGCAAAAAGGATAGGAAAGAACAGAAATGCAGTTTTCGCCTTTTCCTTCCAGTTTTGCTAGATTTTTGTTATCGGAATGTATCTGGTGTAAAATTAAATGCCGAATCGATTAAACATGGTTTGGAAACGAAAAAACGAGCGTAAAACGTCGAAAAAGCGAAAATAATTTTTTTGCGATGGAATCGTGTCGGGACCCGCAGTAATCGTGACGGAACCTTCGCAATTGATCTAGCAGCGATTTTTCGAAGCCGGACACACGCTTTAAATTTGACTGAGCTCTCCCAGAAGCCTGAACAAAATTTGGTCTTTAATTCAAACCTTCTCAGCTCCGACAGCCATCAAGCTTCCCAAACAGTTGTCCTGCTTGGTCAAATCCTCGTGAAGAGCCTGGAAATCGTCGGAATCCATTGGCTCGATAAAGTAGCTCTGGAACATGGAAGCGAATGTGGGAAAGAAGTCCATTGGGCCGTTGTAGTAGTTTCTAGCCCAGTAGTTGTTTATGTTGTTCTCATTTTCATAGTAGCACAGATTGAGGGGTCTGTTATACTGGTTGTCGTACTCGCGGTATCGACCGTCGTCGTAGTAGCGCATCTTGCGCTGAAATGCAAGAGGTTGTTAATGAGAAGAAAATGGGCGGGTTTGTCGAGAACAAGAGTCTAGAAAACCGTTTCTACGGCGACGAATAGACAATGATTGCGAGTTGGGCAAAAATAGCTGCCCGAGAAGGCACACATGACCAGTTATCAGGGTAATCGAGAGGGCGTGAGTCACGCAGAGAGCAAAAGAGGGAACGCTTTTTGTCCATGAAGTGAAGCTGGGCGAAGAAAACCAAACGTTGATTAGAAAGTTAAGTCTTTCTGGGAAATGTTCACTATTTTTTGCGGCGTTCAGAGACATATTTTGCCACATGTAGCTGTATAAGGTGGCTCTTCCAGAATAGGATTTTTAGTAGGATTTCGAAATTCTGCGCCAGAGTTCTCCAGACACCCCCTCCTCTTAACTTTCGTAGCCTATGTAGCTGATGTCTTTCACGGCCTTTTTTATCGTATTTTGCTCGAGCCAAACAACCAGCTGTATCAATCGCATTCGTGGTTATAGGCGGACTTGTGGGCTCGTACAAAGTTCAAAAGAGGGAGTCTGGTCACATGAGCGGGGTTATAAAAACTGGGTTGATAATCCCCGGAAATGAGATCGGAAAAAAACTAAACTAGTTTTACGTCTACCATTTGAAAAGTCATACTTTCTTTAGTTCTATGAAGGAAAACAAGAAATCAAAAACACCAAAATGAAAAAACACGACAGTTTGATAGAGCTTAGGCATTCCATACTGGCTACGAAGGCTAAAATACCCTATCAGGGTCTATACCAAGGTCTTTTTAAATAGCAAACAGTCATCGCTCCGGTCGTGTCTGAAAAATGTCAGCATAGCCCGTGTTTATCTAAGAAGCCTCTTTTTTAAGGGACTTTCAATCTGTCGCCAATATTGGGAAACAGTACTGAAACAACGGGGAATCAGAATGAAGAATCGGTTTTTGTTGATCTATTGTTTTGGGTCACTGTTTTTAAACTGAAACAGGTAGTGTATTCTGTCGTCTAGCTAATCTCCTCAAAAAGGAAACTTCTTCAAAAAATATCCAGCCTCTGCTTTCGCATTGTCGGAGTTTTCTGAGGCCGAGTGGTTAAATTCGTTGTCTGTCTCTCGAACTTCACCAGGGGGCCTTCTCTATCAATATGTTTTTTAGATGTGTATTTTTGATCTCTTCTTTTCCTTCAAAAAACCAAAGAAAGTGAATTTTTGGTTCTTTTCTGTCTTGACCGTCTTTTTTGCCTTCTTTGGATGAGTTATGCTTGAAATTAAGTACGGAATTAAATAATTTAAAATCAAGTATTAGATTCGTCCAAATCGCCTTACTGATACTTCTTTATTAAACGGCTCGAAGAACATTCTTATTTCCCTGTTTCAGCCGATATATATCCTGCATTTCGAGCCGTCATTACGTGTAAATCTGAACGTAATTTTTCAGGATAACTCGATATCCTTACTCATATATTTCTTCATCGTTGTCGCCAGTATTGATGGGCTTCCCGCTGTTATCTTCAATGAGACGTCTGGTTTTCTCGGTTATAGAAGTTGCTGTCAGTGCAGATATGGGCTTCTCTCGGGAGAACCACTTCTGCACCTCTTTATGGGAGTTCCGTCAGTATCTGTTACCTCAAGCAGATTTCCGATGAAATCAGAATCGAAGCCGCAGACGCCAGCTTCGTGAATTACTAAACCCTCGCCTCTGAAGTTTCTCAAAATTTCAGTCTCCGTAACACGTATTTAATACTTCCGGTATCGGTGTGCTCTTCATCTATTTCGACTCCATCAGCAATCGTGAACGTGAACGTGAACGCAGGCAAAGCGATTGTGGGCGGCCGTGCGGTCAACAAGAAACAGCTGATTTGAGCGGACTGGCCTGAGAAAATTGGTTAGCTGTTTTTCGATAATCGAATGAGTGGCATCAAAGAATAAACAAAGAGCAATAAGAAGGGTTATTCATCTACATACCTGTGATTCCAGCAGTGCTAAATTTTCAAAAGGTTGCAACAACAGATTTGTGGAAAGATGGGCGACCAGCCGTTTCAGCCTTTTCCTCCGCCGACCCGGACAGGGACCCACAGAGCCTAAGTTGGTGTTCAGAGCAACAGCTACAACTTTGTAGAACAGCACAATTCTGAAAAAATATTTTTTTCAACAAAACTGATGAAAAAATCCTGAAAAAGCCTGAAATCTCAGGCCCGACCCGTCAGCCACGTCTACTTGTGAGCATGGTTGGGAGAATTCTTTATGGCTGTAATCGTTCACCACTGGAATGACATTCGAGCACTTTATCACTTTTTTGGTTTGACAGCTGGCTGCATGTTGCGTTGAACGTCATGCGATGAATGTTTCCGCTATCTCATTTTCCAAATTTTTCGCTTGCTTTCGTAAAAAAGCTCAACAGCACACGTTCCTCAATTTTGTAAATTAGCGAGTTAATTAATTTCCAGTAGGGAAAACTGGTCTTGTTGAAATGCTCTCTTCCTTGTTCCTGGTCTTCTTGATCATCCCAACCGATGTGAGCTATTAAACATTGTTTAACAAGCGCTTTTTGCAGGTCCTGTCCCAAGCTTTGGCTGAAAAGGCAGTTAAACTGCCAGAACGATACCTTCTGTCAGACCATAAGCCAGGCTGTAGCGAGCGCTTTTTTGAGGTGCCTCAATCCTCTACCCGATGCGGTAATTGATTTCTTTGAATAACGGAATACCACTAAATGCGGATGTTGAGCAGTTATATTTTGAATTGTCCTATATAACACGCATTTAGAATTTTATATGACAATATTAAGGCGACTGCTGGAGTCAAGGCTTCACCGGAAATCTTGCCAATGCCCACTGCATCAAGACAGGCAACAGCGTGAGTTTTCTAAACTACTACTGGCACTGTAGAATTGTTTGGAGCTCCAAAAGTAGCAAGTCAAAATTTGATCATGCCAAAAACAGAAACTTCGCAGGCTAGCTAGAGCTTTTTAGAGCTATTTTTAGAGCCCTTATGCCGCAAACCAAAGCTTGAAACAGATTGCCCAGCAAAAGACGGCAAGATCGTGGTAAAAATGGACAAGTGTCTGACGAGCTGTGACGATGGGACTTCAATCGACAACGTGCCAAAATTCTAAGACTAGGTTTGAAAACAATAAAACTATTTAAAAAGAAAATTGCAGGATCGGAGTGCAGAATTGTATCAGAAAAGGATGAGCCTGCTGCTGTTGCGAAAATGAAACAAGCTCTTTACGATAATAGCTCCATCATCGCAAAGTGTTTCGCCGGAGAGAAATTCAAAGCGTACAAGTCTAAACCAGAAAAGCCGAAGATTTTTGATGTAATTTATTTGAATGCAACAAAAAATGTTTGCAGAAACATGAAAAAAAAGGAGATCCCAATCATTTTATGAATGTTGTGGGATGGAGCGTATTCAACGGAATCGAGCACTGGATTGTCGTGAACAACTGGGGCACTACATGGGGAGAAAACGGTAAGATTAGTTTCCGTAAAAATTCATTGACTTGTAGGGTTTGGACAAAAACTTGAACTGGATCGAAAAAGAAACGGTTAAGATCATTTACCGTGGTCCCGATGACAAACGTTCAGATTTACACGTAATGACGGCTCGAAATGCAGGATATATATCGGCTGGAACAGGGAAATAAGAATGTTCTTCGAGCCGTTTAATAAAGAAGTATCAGTAAGGCGATTCGGACGAATCTAATACTTGATTATAAAGTATTTAACTCCGTGTTCAATTTCAAGCATTACACATTAAAAAAAAAGAAAAAAAGACGGCCAAGACAGAAAAGAACCAAAAATTCATACTTTCTTTTAAAAAACAAGAGATCAAATACACAAGTGAAAAAGCATATTGATAGAGAAGTCTATGCATTCCAAACTGGCTACAAAAGCAATGTCTGCCCAATGTGCAAATTGAAGCAAATGTACAATGATAATTGTCAATATGGAGGCATGCTCTTCCGGCTCTGCAAAGTTGTAGCTTTCGGTTCAACATCACAAAGGCTATGAAAAGCTTAGGGATCAAACTATGGTCTGACAAAAAATAACCAAGATGAGTAACAGCTTGGCCTAGAAATACAAGCAAAAGATAAGTATAGTTCACTTACCAGCCGTCTCAGCTGTTTAAAACAGCATGTGCTCTAGAATAAAAAGACAGGTCCAGATTCAGTAAATGGGCAGGTCCATGTTAGTAACAACGTCCTTTTATACAGTTGGTCTATTTCATTGGTCAGATTCGAGGTGCCGGTGTAAGCATTATCATTATCATGAAAGCTTTATTTTAGGAAGGACACATGTTCAAATCATATCACAGTATGTACAATAATTTAGTCCATCTACTCATGCCCTACGAACATGACCCCAGTCTTTGAACGGTCCACAAACTTTGATGATTCTCGGATGTACCCAGTAAGCATGGAGAACGCGGCATCCATTCTCATCGTACTCTGGAGGTTTAGGCTAAAAATTTTTTTTCAGTTTCACTCAAAAGATTCTTACTGTTTCGATAACAGCGAAAGTTAAAGCAAAAATGGTGAAGAACAGAACCAGAAGACGCATTGGAGTTTGTTTATCAGTGGGAGGCAAAAGGTGAACTGGCTGGAGTACAACGGTCAGCCGAATTTATAGTGGAGAGATCGAACTTTACACACCCAACCAAAGAAAATAGTCCAACGAGCACGGACATAACCCGGAACCGTCAAGTTGTAAACAGATTCATTTCTCGCCGATCAAATTTTACCCCAGTTCTTAAACGGGCCGCAGACTTTCATTATCCGTGTGGAATGCAGAATTCGACAGCCTGCTTCATCGAAAACGGGCGAATTCGGCTTAACACTCGAAAGTTTGGAATTTTCTGAAAAAAAATACCTCTTCGTAGGAATAGATTTCGACTATGAGAAGGAGAAGAAGAATGTACCAAAATCGCATTTTTCAGAGAATGACTTCTGAGAAAAAACCAGTTCGCTTTTTATGTTTTCTAATTGGCTTAAACCAGACAAAGACAGTTAGTTCTACTCTAATTTGACTCATGACTCCATTTTACACAAACTTTCGGACTGTTTGTCTGGGTTCTGTGTTTTGACATTGACGGGCAGCAGCGAGTAAAGGACAGGTCCGACACTAATCGACTGTAGAACGGACTGACTTTTAGACAACGACGAAAGCAAGTGTAAAGTTGGGAAACGCCTAAAATACTCGACAGGAAACTGTTATTAGCGTTAGCCTGTAATGAAATTAGTAGTACGAACAACGTATAAATTCTACGGGGAATTTCTGGGCCTCTAAAAAGTTCGTGATCGCGGGTTTTCGGCCCGGATGCGGAAGGTGCACACAACTACCTACCACTAGATAGCTGTGGAAACGAGGAGAGGGGAATAACAATTCCCTAGACACCGATTTATCGATAGGCTTTGCTGACAAATACGAAAGAATTCGAGAGTTGAAATAGCCTTTTATTCTTGACTAAATATATCACAATAAAATCAGAGGCAGATAAAATCTCGTTGTAAAAAGTTACAACATGGATCACAAGCCTTCAAAATTAGGCGGTTAAAAATACAGTAATTGACAGGATCGCGATTAGGCGGGAGGTATAAAAAGAAAACAGCAACGGAAACTGATAAAGAGGGGGCAAAAGGGTCAGACAGGGTTAGACCGATACCTCAGAAATTAAACTTTTAAAAAGTTACAAAGTGAAATTTTTTCGGGGAGGTCATAAATCAAGGGCGACGACACGATACGGGTGTTACTTTGTTCCACGTGGCCTAGTGGATAACATCATTGTCTGGCACTCAAACGTCACCAGGGGGTTGTTGGTTCGATCCCCGCCGGCAAAAAACATTTTTGCATTTTAGTTTCCGGGGTTTTCGAGGGTCCTGAACACGATTATGAAGTTCGTTTTGGTTTTTGTTGCCAAAAAATGGATATTTAGAAATATTGAAAAAGGCTAAAAAAACGCTAAACTACAGAATTTTCCCCCTTTTTTTGTCCATCTCTCGCTGTAAATTATAACCGATCGGATGAAGTTCTGCCGGCCGTACACAATGAGAGCATCAGCTACTGGTCCAACCGCATCGTATCTCGCAATGATGTTAGCGGCATCCTGCTGTCCGGGGCCGTCAACCGTAGGAAATCGGTAAGTGGCGTTCTCATGTAGAAAACAAACATTTTTGAAAAGAATTCTAGCTGTCAGAGCATTTTTGTCCTTTTGCGCTATAGCAAAACGCAGAGCGAATCCAGCGAGGTTTTTCAAAATGTAGCCGATATTGAGTGTCTGCAATTGAGATGTTTAGCCTGTTCAAAAGAGCATTATTTATTTGAATCGGCCGCGCTTTTTCTTGGGTGAGTACCAGGGTTGGGCGGACAGCGGATTTTGGCGCAAACACGAACACGGACCGAACAGTCGCATAGTTTTTTTTTGGGTCGAACCGAACACGGACCGAACAGAGCACTCTTTGTTCGAAGTCGAACCAATCACGGACGTCCGCGTGTCCCAAAGTTCGTCCGACAGACGGACTGTTCGACGAACAGCGGACACGAACACGGTACGAACAATTCGAAAATTTCCATTCAAATTCACTTTTTGGAGCAAATCAGACACTTTGAACATTTAGTCAAAGGAACTTTTATCAAAACTTGGAAATGTCTGGGCCATGTAAAACTTTAGACTTTGGCACTTTTTGACAATTTCTAGTGTAAAAAGTGTCCGTGTTCGTCCGGCTTTTGAACTCTGTTCGAGCCTCGAAAATTCGTCATGCAAACCGGACACGGACGTCCGCGTCTCCCAATGTTCGACGTCGAACACAGACTGTTCGTGTTCGTGTCAGCCCCAAACGAACATCGAACACGGACGTCCGCCCAACCCTGCTGAGTTCCCAACATATACGTGCCATAACATGCTACGCAGCTAAATTCCCACCATTTTGATTTGAAAAATTGTAGCGGGCGAATTCAAAAAATAATCTCTACATTTTGAATAATCTCTACATTTATAACTCCAACGTGACTCGTACCGTCTTATAAGGAACCTGCTGTAAACCTTTTGAGGTGAATTTGGCGTAATATGATGTTTTCACAACCGATCCATGGTTCAGAGAAGTAACTCTCGCGGTATACTTCTCAGGCGGTACTTTCTAAGACTCGCTACAGTTTGACAATAAGCTTTCTACCAAATCCTCTTGAACTATTTCTATACTAATTTTCGTCCACATTGATGCTCCTCTTTTAGTCATCTGCGTGCCATTGAAACTGTAGTGACGACCCCCGAGTTCTGTTAACGACTTGTCAAACTCGAAATCCTAAAAATGCTCCAAAAATGTTAAAATATCCTACTGATTCGAATGTTCCACCTCCATCTCTCTGCATTTTCAAATATCCGTCAAGAATTTTGTTCGGATCATCAACAACAATGTTTTTACGTGGCTCGCCGCCTTTACATTCCCAAAGTCGGACTTTTCCAAATTCTAAGAAATTTACATAGGGCTTGTTTTCCTTCTTGTAACAGCCCAAAAACTTTCGAAAAGTTTTCTCGCCCGGCTCCTGATACCATTTTTCATCTCGATCTTCCAGCGCGAAATCAGCAACGTCGATGGCTTTGAAAAGGAAATGATAATTCTTTTTTGGCAGGTTTTCTTCAACTTCCTGGCGAATCAGTTCTATATTCATGTCAAGAGCTGTGTAGTAGATGTTGTGAAGTCGGAACTTTGCCTTGATCACAATTCCTTGGGCAACAAACGGCTCGATGAGTTTAAACTGAAATTTTTTATGCCTTCTTCTTTCAAATTACCTCCTTCCAATTAGAACAATGGCCCATATAAATACCCCAATTATCCACAACATCCCGTTCACCACGAAAAAAGCCGTTGTAGGCGTTGAATCGAAGATTGGCCTGGACGTCATTGTACAGCATCTGAAAAATTGTGTTCGAACAAAAAAATGTTTGAAAAGTACGTGTTGGATATCTCGCATCTCTCCCAAGTTGGCGTAATGCATAAGCTCCCTCATTTTTCGAACTCGTTTATACCAGTCAGTTATTGTTTCTCCGAGAGGAGCGTCTTCTTCGTGTTCTTGTGGTAAAGTTACTTTTCATCTTTTTCCCATTCGTCTCCGGGCTGGTCGCTTTGAAAAACTGGAGCCAAAAAGTGACTCTCTGTAAGAGAGACTAGAAAAAGGAATAGAAGAGAGTACATCAATTGACGCTGTGACAGTGGGGATCTATGTGATAACTATGGGAACTGTCTCTCAATAGTCGAGCATAGAAACAAATTCTGAAATTGAAATTTTTCGCTACATGTGGAAAAGTCTGAAATTGCATCAAAAAATATTCCATTGAGCGATTTCAGCATCACAAAACATTAAAAACACGTTTTTATGTCGAAAAGTTAAAAAAAGGGTTTCACCCGAAAAGATTCGAACCCAAGACCCACTGAAAATAGGTACTAACCGAGAATATCGCCTAGCTTGCCAGATCCGACGCAAAACAACACACGTAGTGTTTGGCTTGAGCGTTACCCTCCGGGGGTGGCTGGTGTTTCTTTAACATTTCAGAATCTGCTCATTTCGAAGATGTGTCGAAATAACATCGATTTCCAATATGATGTCAAAGAATGGAAAGATCACCATCCAAACATGTTTACATGACATTGTTATTTTTCTTTAAAGGGGGCACATTACCACGCATATACACGATCGTTCTCCAAGATTACATTTGCCATGCTACGCATTTTCAATCGCCCTCTTCTTTCAGTTGTGAAGAACCAAAATTGTAAGTCAGTTCTCTATTCTTTGCTTGTTTTGCCCGGCAAAAGTATGAGAAACCAAGAGAAAAAAAAGCAATTTTTAGTGACCAGCTGCCCTCTCCATCAATGTGCCATTTTGTCCCGTCCAATGCAACCTCCTTTCCCAGCTGCTTCGGACGGAATCGTTCTCGAGGAAAATGACAAGACGAAAGAAAAGAAATCAGAACCGAAAGATTTGAAAGAGAAGGCTAAACAGACGGCTGAAAAAGTGGTGGACAAGACTAAAGAAGCTTTCGAAAAAGTCGAAAAGAAGACGGAGAAGGCATTCAATACTGCCAGAGACAAGTTGAATAAGGACAAAGCCAGTGGAACTTACTAGCGGTCTGATAGTTTTGTACGGAAGATAATGAACGATTCATGTACTCACAAACAACAGTCCTACATCTTAAAAATTTGGTACCAAAAATCTTTCCGTGTTATCTGTTGCTTGTCCTTGATCTTGTGCTAGCGACCGTGTCTTGTGGCGTCGTCTGAACAAGGTCTCCTTTCCTCAAGTGAACACGTCCAAAGCCGCCGGCATAGACGTCTCCGTCCGCCTTCATAAAAGTAGCTATGGAGCGGATGGTAAAGTTGTTGATCCATTCGTTCGAGACCCCGCCATCATCCGGCTCCTCTTCTTGTTCATAGCGGACAGAGCGACGAGAACAGACCGAGGAGCGTCTGGAGCGAGCCTGAATGGAAGTTTTTAACTGAAAAGTAGAGGGGATTACCTCAACATCTTGAGGAAGTTCACCGTGGAGCCAAGAATCGAAACGGTTCTCAAGGACTGTGAAGGTTCCTGCAAGAAATTTTTTCGTCTTTCTATTTTCATTTTCCCGCTGAATCTTTTTCACTTACCAAAGATTCCATTCTCAATAGCAACGTATGTGATTCTGTTCACAACCTTCATGACTGGCATGGCGAAGAAGAACATCAGTGTGATCAGCGGGTTGAACTATGCTTTTTGTTATTTGTCATCAGTCTATCAACCTACAGTAACGTTATTTGGCATAACATCTCCAAATCCGACAGTACTGGTAGAGACCCACGCAAAGTACAAGGACAACATCCAATTGATTCCAGAATTTGGTTCTTTTCCCATTGCTTCGTCAAAGTTGTGCAATATTATTGTTGTGGTCCCGAGGAAGGCTAAAATTTTGTGATTGGAATTACAGCAAAAACTCACTGAATAGAGTTAAAATAGACCAAAAGATTGGAAGCCGAATAATTTCATGATCTTCGCCTTCTTCCAGACCTCGGGCTCTTCTGAAATAGCGTTTGCAGCAGGGTTGGGCGAACATTCGTACGCAAATTTGCGTAAAAGAGTGGCTTAACTCATGCCATTTACAATTCAGCGATTATTGAGTCTTGAAACTGTTTTTCCCAGATGCCTTGACCCCGAATGCATCTGCAAAAAATATGAAACCAGAAAAAAATATTCGTTGACTCGAGTTATAGCCGAATGTTCGTCCGATGTTCGTTCGTGTTCGAACACGAACACGAAAAAGATTTAGCTATATCCCGCCTCAACCAAAATTTTTTGCATGTTTTATATTGTTTGCACATGCATTCGGGGTCAAGGAATTTGGGAAAAGTAGTGTCGACCCTCCAAAATTTCCGAATATTCCGTAAAACTAAACACTCTTTTACGCAAATTCACGTACGAATGTTCGCCCAACCCTGGTTTGCAGTCCTTTAAACAATTACCTAAAGGAAATGAGACAGATGGCGTAGAGCTTGGTCAAGTAGACCAGAAACAGCTGACCAATGTCCCTTACAATGACCAGAGTGACCGGGATGAAGAGTGTTCCGTAGATCATAGTCATGAACTGTCCTTTCACTGTCTGACACGTGATCGATCCTAAAGAATGGAACCTGTTCTCCAGAGTCTAATCCTACCGTATCCGGTGGTAGTAAATACGTTGAAAGTGAAGAAAATGGCTCCCGGGAAAGACCACTTCATGTTATTGTCCGGATCCTCAGCCTTGTAATACGTCGTCCACTGATAAATTCCTTCCTGCTGCAGGGAACGAACATAGACGTCCTGGAAATTTTTTTAAAGAAAACTGAAAAGTTTATACTTCGAGCCACACGGCAATGTCACTATTGTTGAGACCCAAACTATAGTTGTATCGCATTTGCAGTTCGTCAGCCAGAACCGTGTAAAAGTCTCTCATCTCGACAATTTTATCGTTCACTGACTAAAAATTTATTGAATTGGCAGGCTCAAAAGAATCTTACATCAATCTCATTCTGATGCTCGCTGAGGTAGAAGACAACTGCTCCAAGAAGAGAGTAAGCTGCCAGAAGGGTGAACATGGCAAAATGGCTCAGACCAAGACGGCGATGGTTCAAAGCCAGCCAATAGAAGGAGTGATGGAATTCTGAAAGATTACCGTCTAATATAAACACCCCTATATCCGAGTGAAGCCATAATTTTTCAACCTTTTTTTAATTTTTTTTCCTCGGTAGCAGGGATGTCTATCTGTCTCTAAAAAATAGGCAGAAAGTTAGGAAAAAAATCTCTTCAACCTGAAAAAAATGCGTACGTAATTGCGTACGGGGGTGCTTATATTAGAAGAAATACGGTTATTGAAAGTTTGGGTCAAAACTTACTAGATCTTGTGGACACTGGTGTTGGCAGCGGATTTGGTGCCTTTTCATCCAAGGCATCTGTGGAGGCTCTAATATTGGCTGGAAAGAGATCAGTTCTTTTTTTTCTGCGTCTTACCCAAATTTTTTCTCAGCCGATCCCCATATTTTTCCGTCTGGCCATCGACAATCGACGTGTCAAAGGATAGCCGTTTTTCCAGCTGCGGCCTTACTCGATAGCCTTGTGAGCCCTGCAATTTTAACAAGTTACAAGGAGAAAAACTCACTACTTAGCGACTTGGATCGTCTGCGCACGTGTGCCATCGATGGGTGGGTTAGATGGACACCCGAATCACTTTTTCGCTCGCATCTCGCGCTTCTTTGTAATGCGGAAACATTGGTCTTACCTTTAAAATCGACCGCTGATGAGGCTCAACATCTTGGGCGAGTTCTTGTAGCCGGCGTGGCTCCCTAAAATTCAATTTTTGGACCAATTAAACTCCAAAAGGCTGTAAATTGTGGCAAGCATAATGCGTGGTATCAAATACAATTATTTTGGTGTAAAGTGACTCACATTCTAGGAGAATCTGCAGCCTGGAGCGAAAACCTGGACGATCTGGACTGATTGCTTTTCAAAGATCCCTTCTCAGCGTCCTCTGAAACTTTTTGTCCTCATTCCAGCACCGAAAATGAACCCATGACGCGAAGCAAACATCATACTCCCTTCTCATTTCAACCGCTCGTAAAATCGGTTAGGAGCGCGCAGTCAGACACAAATTTACTTTGATGGATTTCGCGGAGAAGGTCGGCCGCCGACTCTCCAGAAGTCACCAAAATTGTGATGAAACTTTTGCCGGGAGAATAGCACTGCATCGCTTACCGTCTGCGTTTGTGTGACGACGGATGGGCAGAGGAGATTGTGAGGCGAAGGAAGGGGTGTCCGTCTGACAAAAGAGAGTTTAGAAAAGGGAACACAATAGCGAGAGGTGCCCAAGACGGTCAAAATACTCTCGTCATAATCTTACTTTTGGCAGGTGAGGGGGCGCAACTTTTTGCACCGAAAAAATACAAGAAGATGAGATTGGTTTCACGTTCAAGTTCCACCAGTGTTAGATGTTTTCGTTATCGAAACGAGAATAAAACGTTGAAAAGGACAAAAATACAACATTCTGATTATTCCCGATCACAAAGTTTTGTGAATCTCCTTGAAGGAAAAGAAAGGAAAGTTAGAAAAATACTTTACCCAATTATACTAACCTCTGTTTTCACAGGGTCGGCTATTTCTGATGCCTCAGTAATCGACCTTATAAAAAGGTGAAAAGTGGTTTTTTCCGGGGACCTAGTTAACGAAGGGAAACGACACGATACGGGTGTGACTTTGATCCACGTGGCCTAATGGATAACATCGTTGTCTGGCACTCAAACGTCACCAGGGGGTTGTTGGTTCGATCCCCGTCGACAAAATATTTTTTTGCTTTTTAGCTTCTGGGGTTTTCGAGGGTCCTGAACACGATTACGGTCTCCGTTTTGACTTTTTTTGCTTAAAAATCGCTTTTTGGAAATATTGAAAAATGTGAAAAAAATGCCGAAATCTACTGAGTTTTTGATCTTTTTTGTCCACTTCGAGAAACGGTTTCGAAATTTTACAAGTTGATGAAGTATCTCTTCGTTTTCGCACGTTCTCGCTCTAACATTATCGTGCGCAGCCGCCAAGTACAGACGGTTGCCAACAAACCAATGTGGTTTGATCTGTCCGACATTGAACATAAATCTTCCTCTGCCCACCTGATCTTTACTGGTCGTCTCCTTTATTTCGACAGCCTGAGCGGCTTCCGGCATTTCCGAGTGCTCTGGAGACGTAATGGTTGCAGCTGGAGGCAGAAAGATCTGGAAAGAGGGGAAAAAAGTTTTGCGGAACTGGATTTGAGAGTTTGTGAAGTATCCAATGGGTCTCTCTGTCTCTCTGACTCACTGTTTCCCAAGAAAAAATATCGAAACCTAGGACAGAAGGAATAACAAACAGGACGCAATTTTATGCACCCTATAATGAGAAAAGGCAAGAAAAACATTGCAATGATAACAGACAGAACGTGCACGCGAACAATGAAAACGAGTTCATGGGTCTCCTGTCTCTCGGCCGAGAGTCTTTCAAAAAAGAAAGATGCCATTTTTGAAAGAGACCACGTGTGGACTTAATCCCCTCGGCGAAATGTTTAAAAATCAAAAGTCCCTGTTGAAGGTTATTTTGTTCAGTTTAGTCAGGAAAGTGGATTAAAAGAAAATAAGAAACGAGTCAGAGCGGAAGTTTATAGGAGAAGGAACAAATCAAAGGGTGAATGTACCCCATAACTACCGTAAGTTAGGAATGACCGAACGGGACTATAAAACGCTCTCAGTTAGATAAAACGAAGAGAATAAGACCTGACATCATACTTCCACCTGCCGTTTTTTGACCTTGCCCCTTGATCAGTGAAGAGAGAAACCTTGCAGCTACCAATGGAACTGGGTACAGGACAGTAAGATTTACCGTAAAAGCTCTAATAGAAGCGCCCCTGTACGCAATTACGTACGCATTTTCTTTCGGGGTAAAGACATAATTTTTCAATTTATATTTTACCAGCCGCCTTCGGCGACATCCCGGTCCAACTAGCACTGGAGAAGCTGGGATCGTAACCCTCCACTCGCATCTACCGCCAGGAGAAGCGTACTTTCGCACACGGGAACCACCGTAGATCAACGCGAATAAAAACCCTTCGGCGACTTAGTCGCCTATATAGTCTGTTCAAGAAAAGAGAAAATTTTGTGAATCAAATCGGATTTTTTTCACCTGAGTAGCAACGTTTTCATGCTGTTCAATTTTTTCTTAAACGGATTACTCTCAATCTCTTCTGATCCCTTCCCCACTCAACCGATCCCTTCTAATCCCTTCCCTAGTCAACCGATCTCTTCTGATCTCGCTTATAGGTAGCTGATATGTCTATCTGTATTATCTGTATGGGAAAAATAATCGGAAAGTTGGGAAAAAATTTTATCAACCCGGAAAATGCGTACGTAATTGCGTACAGGGGTGCTTCTATTAGAAGAAATACGGTACCTTGTTCTGTTGAAAAGTCTTGTGCGAAATAGAGAAGAGGCCAGATTTTAGAAGGGGCTGATCAAGCTCTTTTTATGTTCCAAAATCAGGTCTGAGCAAAAGATCAAACCAAAAATCAGTAGCAGAGAGAAGTGCAATTCAATAGTTGCTTCTGAGACAGAGAGACTGAAACCCGGACTCTTTTTTTGGGAAACGAGAAACTCGGGCGGAACTAAAATCCCCCAAACCTCGGGAAGAAAAGTGAGGCGCAATAATTTATCTTGTGGATCTGTGATAGAACAAGCTTCAGTTTTTAATATCATTCAGACACAAGAAGAATTACCTGCTCGATCCTTAGCATGCGTGAAATGTGTCGCGACAGTACGACAAGAAGGAACCAAAAGTTGTCAACTTCCCCTCTTTTTCGTCCAGGCCTCGAGGCCTCCTATGAACTGGAACTGATCTCTACTTGCCGGCCAAAGAATGGTCGACCGACAATCGGCTTTGACACATGAAGAACAGGAGCCAAGGTCAAAATCATGAGGAATTGCGAGAATCAGGAAGAGCTCCAAAAACAGAAAGTTCGTACTTTTCAACAGATTTGCATTCAAATTAGGCGGACAATACGCAAGCGTTCGCCTTTTAAGAGCATACTTTGTTCAAGGATTCTTTACTGTGCTGCATGTAGATTGGGCCGATTCTTTACTCGTCTTTCTGCTGTCCATGACGCACGGTTTCGGTTTCCTGAAACAGTTTTCTCATTTACACTGTCTTCAAAGTTTCAAGCTTTTTCCGTTTCAGTGCTCAAAACTTACGATTTTCTACGAATGGAGAGTAGACGTCGCAAGAAGGATATGTGAAGAATCATCAGCTCTGAAAGACCAAAGTATTTCTAGAGTACAGTTCAAAGATTGGACGGAGATAAGTCATCAGAAAAATGAACCGCATTGCAGAAGAGAACAATCTAAAGCCTTGCAGGAAGCTGGATGGCAGCAATCGTCTCTGAAATAATTGCATTCCCGGCCAAATTGGAGCGGCACCCGATGCCATCGCCACTTTTACAATATTTGATGTGGGGGAGAACCGTCCATTTATTGAATATAAAACTGAAGAAAAGGTTGCTATGATCACAGTGTTGCACAATATTTCCAAAAGAGTTAAATAAAGCATACGATGATAGTGTTTTGTCTAAACTTGACGCTAACCGTAATTTGCATTTCACTAGGATCTAAAGCAATTTAAAGAGGAGGGGAGATTAAAAGATCGGGAGGTTCAATGAGGCAACGGTGGATGAGATCTATTCCAGCAAATGACTAAATTCGAGTACAATAGAGTTAATCTAAATCAATCAAATCGATGGGACCAAGCTGGGGCAAGGGAGCAAATTGTTGCGGCTGCTGAGCCAAGCTGGTTGGGGCAAATGGAGACATGTTGGCTGAAAAATAAGTTCAAAGACTAGTGGGCTTGGCCTACCTGTATCAAAAAGTGTATTTCCGGCGTCCAAGACAGTTCCATTCAAAGTTTTGAGGAAAACTTTGTGACCGGAACGGATGATTGTTACTTCACTCCCGGAATCGACCCGTGTCGGACGATTCATGTTGGACATGTTCGGCAAGACCATGGCTAGAAAGAGGGCGTAAAAGCATGAAAAGGGAAACACTTACGTCGATCCAGAACAATCTTCTGCATGCTTCCAGTATCGTTTGTGTAGCAGCGTGTTGCTCGACTGGCACCGGGGAAGGTGAGACTGGGAATGGCTTCTGTTCCGTCCGAGAACGTGTAGATCGGAGCTAAAACAAATGATAATATGAATGAAGAGACGGGGTGAATCAGCTGGCAAGAGGATGTGGCACGGTTTTTAGACCAAGAAAGGCCGGCTCCTTTACCTTAGCCGACCCATGAAAAAAGACCGTCCGGGGAGAAAGACCATCCCAAAATTCTTCTTTTTTTTTTGGAAATTTTGTTTTGCTTGAGAATTTTTTTTTCAGTTATTTTTTTCATCTACTGGGATTTCAGTTTTTCATGGTCTTCACTCAGCATTTCAGATACTGATAAGCTTGATAAATAATTAAAATACACACATGGAACTGTTTCTTTCGATAAATTGAGAGATCATAATTAGAGTGAGACAGAGCGAGAGCGCGCAAAAGTCAAAGTCTGGGAGAAATCAGGCTTAGGAAACGGGATAGTCTGAAGAGAGATCGATCATGAGAAGACACTGAGATTGAGCAGGAAGGCGACCCCTCTCTCGTGTTCTCAAAAAAAAAACAAGGATTTTGGGATGGTCTTCCTCCCGGTCTTTTTTCATGGAACCAGGAGAGCCGAAAGGACAGTGGTGACAGGATCTACCTTGATAGTTATGTGCCGACTGATCGTAACTGGTCACAGGCTGCTGAACAAAGTTGTTCCCATAGCCATTATTGAAATTCTGATAGCCATTGTTCATCGCATTATAGGACGTCACACTGGGATAGGATGTGGGCTGAAAAGAGGACCTTCAGTACAATAACTGATAAAACTTACAGGCCATGCCACCTGCGCAGCAAACTGAGACAATTCCCCGAACCGCTGACCATACATTCCGCTGTTCATCGAGCCTTGACCCATTGGATTTTGATATCCGTTGCTGTCATTCCCGAATACCGGGTTAAATGGCATTGGGAGAGAAGGCGGCAGTTGGTAAGGCCAGGAAGGGGAGCTTTGAACAGGAGGAATTGTGGGTCGGTGAGATTGGAAAACATCTGCCGCTCCACGTGAAGATGATTGTGTCTGAAAGAGATTTAGAGAAATTTTCGAAAGATACCTACCTCCATCATTCTCTCCCTCTCGAACATGACTTTGGCTTCCATCTTTTCCTGTTCACTGAGGCCTTCCTCCCTTTCAATAATAAGAGATTCGTGGAGGAACGGCTCCGTCGACAGCATGTTCCTATTCTTCTCGATGACTTTCTTCAAAATCGCGTCTTCAATGCCCCAGTCGGCGACATCGTGTTCTTTTGCCATAGTATCGGCAGATTCCTAAAGGTTTGATAAAAATATTTGAGAAAAATACTCACGTCGTATAGGAGAAGAGTTTCAAGTTCTTTCTGCGTCACGTTGGCATTGACTTTGGCGTCGTCGACGACTCTTTCTAAAAAAAATCTTTTCATTTTTGAATTTTTTTTCTAACTCACGCTGAAGTCCATGCTTGCTGACTTGTCGATTGAAAATGGCCTTTTCCATCGAATTGTCCATAATGAGTCGATAGATGAAAGTCTCCTTCTGTTGACCATAACGATAGACTCGACAGACGGCTTGAGCGTCGTGACATGGATTCCAACAGGCGTCCAGAATGATACAGCGGTTAGCAGAAACCAAGTTGATTCCCAAGGATCCAGCCCTCGTTGAAATCAGAAACAGATTGGCTGTCTGCTCTCCATTGAACCGCTTGATGAGTTTTTCTCTTTCAATCCCATTAGTAGAGCCATCGAGACGAAAATAGGTCTGATTCTTGGTCCATTTTCTCTCTCCAGTCTCTTTGAATTCCTTCTGTAGGTACTGTTCAATGAGATCCAGAGCGGTTAGGTTCTGACTGAAGAGCAGAATCTTTTCCCCGTTGGCAATAGTCTCATTGATGATGTCCATGGCTATTTTGATCTTGTAGCCATGTTCAAGAACTCCCGGCTCGTGATAGCCCATCGCGATTTCTGCCTGAAAAGTAAAATTTCTCAGAGTGCTGCCGAAAAAAAAATCGTGTTTCTCTCCTCATCAGGAAAACATTTTTTCTAAATGTTTTGTTCCTCTTCTCTTAGTAAGAGTGATCCATAATTTTCCAATTACTGGTTTCGCATGGTCGGGATTGAACTTATAAAAAATTAAAAACTCGAATTTTTCAGGGGAGGTCATAAACCAAGGGCGACGACACGATACGGGCGTGAACGTGCATCTATGCAAAAATGTATGAAGTAACCTGCCATGCTGAGTTCAAATGTGTTAAAATGAGACTGTTTTTATCATTTTGGTCGGAACAAAAAAATACTTAATTCAAGGCTTACCCAATCATATTTCAAGCCACTTTCTATGTCCATGTCCAGTCCCTCTTCCTCCATTAGTGCCGTGAAAAGATTCGCGGGTGCTTTCTTTCCCCTCTTCTCCTTCACAGAAGGAATCGAGCTGGACCCTTCGTTGTCGAATTCCCCAATCTCTCTAGAAAAAAAAGAAAAAAATTCAGTTTCTCCCTTAAAAACTCACAGTTCATTACCGCCAAATCCGGTCCAAATGTGATTTTTTTGCAGACCGAGACCTTGAGCAATAGCGCTAGTTGTTGGAGAACCGAAAGGTGACGCTGTCATGGAGTTGCTCGATGAAGAAGATTGTGCTGCTTCCAGATCTTTTCTCCTTTTCTCCTTCCTCGCCTCTAGCGTCTTATGAAGGACATCGGGATGATTCCATATTTTTGAGCAGGCAGCGAACGCCTTCAGCGGATTGAAGACACTATTCCCGCCACGAATTTCTGACTGGGCGTAAATGAGAAAATTTCTAAACATTTGGTCTTCAAAAATCGTTGAAACGGACTTACTTATACAGAGCATGTTGTAAGGGACTCTTCCTCAGCAAGAGAACATACTCTCTGCTCTGAGGCAGAATGGTTTTGAGCAGATGATGAGTTCTCCTCTGGACGAAACCTCTCAGCTTTTCAATCAACACATGGGTTCGTTGTGCTGCCAGTTTCCAGTCGGCTGAAGTTTGAACTGATTTCAAAGACCGCCAAAAATTTACCGCTAGTAGCATCCACGCATGATCCATTCTTGATCGGACGCTCGAACATAATGGAAAACGTCTTCTTTTCGCCTAGATACTTGGGTCGGACAAAGTCGACCATACAGTAATACTCCATCAAATTGTTCTGGAGAGGATAACCCGTCAACACGATTCGCCTCCTAAACTTGTTAATAAGCAACAAATAGTCTTCACTTTACGTTGTTTTGATCGCTCCTAGTGCCATGGATATGTCAGTGTTTAGATTTTTGATTTTGTGGCCTTCATCGCAGACGACGAGTTCCGGCCCTGGATCCAGAAGAGCCTGTCGGATGACCTCATTTGCCTCCTTCTTGACTCGACCGCCAGTTGTGAAACCTTTGTCGAAACTGTCTGGATCTTCTGCATCTTGATCGCGGATCTGTAAGGATGACAGTCAGGAAAAGAGTACCAACAGTTAGACTGCCGTGTCGTTTATTCTAGCCACAGACTTGACAGTTAGACAGTCATGTCGTTTTGCTAGGCCACAGACTCACTCTCTGTCCGTTCAAAAAATTCAATTTCGGTCTGGCTGCCTTCTTCTTTTTGGGCTGTGTTGATCGGAGCAGAAGACGGAACATGTCATATCCGATGATCATGACTCCTCCTTCCCGTGTCCACGTTTCCAAAAGATTCACTCTTTGGTCGAAAGTTTTCACAGCATCTCCCAGAATGTAGACGTTAAAGTTCCGAATCTTATTTCCCGCCTCGTCCGTCTTTGGCATCCACTTATCGTACTCGTTCCACCAATTTTGGATTGTGTTGATGGGCACGATAATCAGAACCTTGTGAGCTCCGGTGGCACGGAAGAAGACATCCGTAAAAGTTACAATCTGACACTGGTTTTAAAGGGAAAATTAAATTTTTTTACCTGAAGAGTCTTGCCAAGACCCATACTGTGAGCCAGGATACAACCGAATCCCGGCGATTTCTTGTACTCTTCGAGAGATTCAATTACATTGTTGTACCTGGAAAATGTTGTTGAGATACCTCAAACAAACTTACATGAAACAAATTCCTCCCAACTGATGTGGTTGCAGTCTATGTGTCAAATGATCCGCTACTGTGATGTCTGGATCCTCTGGCGGATGACCTTTGTTCACTATTAGACGTCCCTGAGCCGAAAAATCTTGTCTCTCAATATCTTTGAGCAAGTGTTCCTTCTTTTTCATTCTTTCCTCCTCCAGCCTCTGCTGTTTCTCCATTTCATCTAGCGTTGGTTTTTCCTTCTCTGGCACATTGAGCATGCTTCTTCGGGCAGCTAAACAGTATTTTTGTGGGAACCATTAGAAAGTTTACCGAAATAGGCGGCTCGATTGAATGTGCCGACTTCTTGAATGTCATCGTCGTCTGATGAGAGGTCTATCACTTCTGGTTTGGGGTAAGAATTCATCGGCTGCTGGGTATCATCAAAAATCTGAAAAGATGTACTGACTCGACAGTTAGACAGTCATGTCGTTTATCCAAGCCACAGACTGACAGTTAGATAGACATGTTGTTTTTATTTCTATCTCCATGTTTCCCTTTCTCTCACTTACTGAAACAAAACATTATGAAATACCTACAAAGTCATTGTCCGTCAAGTCGATGACTGGCAGTGGTTGAAGTGCTGCTACTTGAGCGATATGATCCGTGTTGGAAACCTGTAACGATGAAAATTTAGAAATGATGAAATTGGCGCTAATTTCTCTCTTATCTAGATGACTGTGTTTGTAATAAAAAGTTTTGGTTGGTAAATGCTGCTAAAGTTTTATATTGTGAACCTACCGTCTGTTCAATTTTCTCCAATCGTTCCAGTCTTTCCTTCTCCTTCCTCTGGGCTTCTGTAGCAGCCTTATCCAACATGGCATCATCATAATTTGTACTGAATTAGAAGATATCTCTAGTAAACAAAGAAAAGAGAACTTACAGTACATTCTTCCTCTTTCTTGACTTTTTCGTGGCTGTGGGAACCTTCATCGTCAGCAAACCATTGTCTGAAACACTCTTATAGATTTCAGGTGACAATAGACTTTCGGAAAGTGACTGTTCACTGTATCCCCGGAAACTTCTAAGAACTCTATTATGGACGTGTTTTGTCACAAATTTCTCGAACAATTCAGCTTGAACTGACAAAAAGCCCACCTACCTTTGGATTCGGGAGAATCAGCCGGCTTCTCCAACGATAATCTGCTCGAAGGCCTACTGAGCTCCTCATTTTCTAAATGGGTTCAATTGACGAATATTCGCGAAACTACCTTCATCTTCCTCCTCGTTTTCTTCCTTTTTCATCTTTTCCATTGGATATGTAGGTGTTGAAATGAGGGAGGACACTGCCGTGTCCCCCTTTGCCGTCATCTGGAGGTACTAGATCAAACTTTTCTTCAAAAAATGGAAAAAGAGGAGAGTTGTAAAGTCTTGAACAAAACAAAATGAGAAATCTGAAATAAATATTCCCAAGACGGACGAGGAGCGGACTTTATGGCTTGCCAGCGTGGGAGCGAAAATGGGCCGATTGTTTGGCGGGGCGTGCTCACAGAGAAAGTGCTGGAATGACACAGAGAGTGGAGAATGACTCCGTCTTTCCCGATTGCACCAACTTTTTAGTCATTTGGTAAATATTCGAAATTCTTGGAAGAAGAAGTTTGAAAGCGTTCCGAAATCGATAGGGACAGTAATTGAGAAATTTCGAAGAAATTCAAAATCTACGTCAACGTTCTATTTTTAGAAAGATTAACTGCACAGTTTTCGAAAAACAAGCTTGCCATAATATTTTGCGTCACAAAATTCTCCTTGTTAGGTTAGTCTCCTATATCTCAAACAATAACAACCATATGGTCATAATTTTTCGTCCGTATGGATTTTTGTGATTTACCATCGGAACTTTACCTTTCTTCAGGTGAGCTACCTCAAAACTGTCCCATATTTAGGTAGATGCCATGAAGTGATAGCCAACTGATTTGCGAGAAACTGACCTCGAATTAATTACACTGTTTCCTTTTTATGAACACTGTTGCTCACACTATTTTTTATAAAGTGAAAACACGTGTCCTCTATTGTTCAAAACCACTTTCCACTTCCTCATATCCCCAGTTGTGCCCGTTTGTTTCGCCCCCGTTTTGCCGCCGTTGACCGCCCCGCAACCGCAACGCTTCAGCCCAGCCAATACACTGCCAATTGAACTTCGACTATAGTTAGCAACATTTTAGTCGTATTTTCAACGAAAAGCGCATTCAAACTTTAAAATATTGATTTTTGCTTCGCTTGAATTTTTTTCGCGCACTATCGCTTCTCAAGTTCACTTTCAATTTGAAGATCTCGCTTGGTATAACCATAAAAGAAGAAGATGTCACAGCGAACACCTGCTTGGGGAAGACCTGGACAACGTGAGTTCTTTTCTATTTTTAAATTTAATGCAACATTTTTCAGCCGGCCAGCTTCCCAATTTTGGTGGAATTGGCGGGGTGGGAGCCGGATTCCCGATGATGGGTGTTGGTGTTCCTCTCGGAATCAACCAAGCTGCCTTTTCCCAACCGGGAATGCTCGGAATGGGTGTGATGGGAGCTGCTCAACAGGCTCTGGCTCAACAGCAGCAGAGACCAACACAAAATTCCGCGGCAGCTATGGTAAGTCTAGAAAATGAGCTCTTTTTTATTCAAACGACATAACTGTCGAGTAAGTGGCCAGGTAAAACGACATGACTGTCTAACTGCCGAGTCTGTGGTCTGGCTAAACGATATAACTGTCGAGTCTGTGGACCCTCTTTCTGTCGGTCTTTCTGTCTCCCCACAAAACAAATGTAACCATTTAATTTTCAGCCCGGAGGTGCTCCTGTAGCCGGAAAGACCAGAACTTTCGTCGGAGTTGTGACCAAGATGCACGACAGTTATGGCTTTGTCGACGACGATGTCTTCTTTCAGCATTCGTAAGTCTACATTCCCATTTTTAACAAAGAGAAAACTTTAAGAGTGATCCGTGGTCAGCATCCAAGAGTCGGAGAGAAGGTCATGGTTGAGGCAAACTTCAACCCACAGATGCCTTTCAAGTGGAATGCCTACAGAATCCAGTTGCTGACTGGCAGTGGAGCTCCTGAACCTGCCGGAGTTCCGCAGAGAGAGCCTTCTCCTCAAAGAGGATTACAGCCATCGTGAGTTGTCCAGTACAAATTTTATTCAGTTTTCAACTTTCAGATCCAGATGGGGTCCCTCTGGTGACCGTCACGTAGCTCCAAAGGCAGCCTCCCCGCCCAGAAGAGTAAGGAGTCCTGCTAGAGGACGCAGTCCGGCTAGACGCGCCAGTCCTCCCAGAAATGTTCCGAGAAGGGGAAAGAGTCCTGCCAGGAGGTCGCCTCCAGCTTCTCGACGAGCTTCTCCTCCACCATCAAGAAAGAGAGAGCGTAGTCCAGCTCCTTCCACAACTTCCTCCGCAAAGAGAGATTCGGCCAGTCCTCCTCGACGTAGAGCCAGAATCATTCCCCGTTACGATTTCAAGCAACCCAGGCCCGTCATCAAGGGGTAATTCTTATCCACTTTCTTTCATTTATTCTACTTTCCAGTGGCCATCTTTCCCTCATCAATCTCCGTCAAAGATACAACAAACTCTACGTGCCTTCCGACTTTGTCGAGATGACTCCAGACTGGCCACAGCGTGTTCCCGTCGACTCCAGCATCGACCTGACAAATCCTGTACAGTTCCACGTCTTCCACAAAGACGTTGACTATCCGGACACTGAGGAGAATGCTATTCTGGAGCCAGAAGATGCCGATCACCGCTATCAGGCAAAAGTCTGTCTTCTTGCTCACGGCGGCAAGATTGAAGTTCTGAAGAAAGCTCTGGGACTCATGCCAGACGGTACTACTGATGACAATCACGAAGTTTCTTCCATCTTCAAGCAGCTTCAGTTCTTAGTTGGTGAGTTAGAAGACGAAGAGTGAAAATGACAGGACTGTCTAACTGTCGAGTCTGTCGCCTAGAAACGACAGACTGTCTAACTGTCGAGTCTGTAGCATTGTAAAACGAAAAACTAGAAAAACCACGTAACTGTCGAGTCTGTGGCATTGTAAAACGACATCACTAGTTTAAGTAAATAATGTTTTTAGGTACTCGTGGTAAAGAAACCATGGCAATTGGAGGAAGCTGGTCTCCATCTCTGGATGGTCCCGATCCGAATGACATCCGTACCATCATCAAGACTGCCATCCGGACTACCAAGGCCCTGACAGGAGTCGATCTTTCCAATGTTTCGCAATGGTGAGTCCATAGTCTATAGCTTACCCTCTGTCGGTATCACTTTTACTTGTTCTTCTTTCTTCAACGCGACCTTCGTCTCTTCTCTCTCTTCCAGAGTTTTCACCATCCTGAGCCTTGTGAATCCGGGACTGGCTTACGGCTAGTCCCTCCAATAGTCTGTCAGTCTGACCTTTTGCCATTCTTAGGTACTCGCTGGTCCAATTGCGCTATTACCGCTCCGATAAGGACCGGATGGATAAGGTACATCTTCTCTGGCCGGACACGCAGCTCCTGATGCCGTCTACAGAGTCTTGGGAGACCGTTTGTGGTCAGATTCGTCAACAGCTTGAAGGGAAGCTTGCCGGTGTCGATGCGATGACTGTTGAAGCTCCTCCTCCAGCTACCGTTGCAACTGCTCCTACAGACGCCAAGGAAAGTCTCGTCCTCTCACAGGCAGTTGCAGAGTATTTTTCTGTATTTTGTCGTGCTGTCACACACACCGAACACTCACACTATCTCTATCTAACCACAAACCGGCTACATGTGTGTCCGTTCTTTCTAACCTGTGCCGTTTTTTTTCCTTTCTGTGTTCGTGCACCAAGAGATCACACTCCCCCGATAACCTGCCTTTGTTCTTAGCTCAAGCTGCATGCCGCTTGTTTGCAGGTAGATGCCAAAGCCCCCAAAATGACTGAAAGTTAAAAAAGTTGAGCTCTCAAAACTGCGTTTTGATTCCTGGTTTATCGTTGTAAAAATCGTATTTATAAGAGTTTCTTTTGTAGCCGATTGGAATCAACCTCGAATAATTGCAACTTTTTAGGTAGAGGAGACCAAGCCGAAGGAAGAAATTGATGGCGGAGAGGAAGATGTCATTCCTGAAAAGCCAAAACCGAAGGCAACTCACTGGAATGATCTGGATGTCAAGGTTATGAAGGTAAGTACCGTCTGAAGAAGTTTTAGAAAGAAATATTATAGGTAGCCGAACTGAAACAAGAACTCGAGGCTCGTGGTTTGGAAACCAGAGGAATCAAAACTCTGCTTGCCTCCAGACTCCAGGAAGCCTTGGACAAGGAACAGGAACTGGAAGAGGACGGTCCTCCAGAACAGAATGACGAGGTCAAGCAAGAGGAAAAAGAAGAAGAGATCATGGAAGTCGACTCGACTCCAGTAGAAGAGGAACCAAAGGCGGGAGCCAAGACTGAGGCTGAGATCAGGAAGGAAGCTGAGGAGTATCAGAAGAAGGTTGAAGCTTTGGAGAAGGAAAAAACTCAGAAGAAGGCCACTCTGGAAAAGCACTTTGCTCAACCTACGGAAGCCAAAATCCTAGTCTTCCCCTCAAAAACGGCCAAGGCTGGAAAGTTTGATTGTAAGGTCAGCAGTCTTCAAAGTCTTCTGGACTATCGTCACGACGACAACAAAGAATCTCAATTCGAAGTTTCTCTCTTTGCCGAAGCTTTCAAAGAGCTCATGGAGCGTCATTCCGCCTTTGTTATCTACCAGAATTTGGCTGCTGCCGCTGACCGCGACAGTGAGAAGAAGAGAAGAGAGGAGGCAGCTGTAAAGCCTCAGGAAAATGGAGAGGGAGCTGAAGAAGAGAACAAGGAGAAGACTGAAAAACCGGAGAAGATTGACTTGAAGGGAATCGTCTCAAACAGAGCTCTTTTCGAAGCCTGTGCCATGTTCGACTCCAATCTCTGTGGCTATTTCCATGACCGCGACATCGAGGAATTGATCATGAACTGTGACTTTGCCGTCTCTCGAGGACTCGTCAACAAGATTGTTCACAAGCTTTGTGGAAAAACTGATCGCTTCACTTATAGGTAAAAAGAAACCAAGACGTAACTAAAACTTTACTTTTAGGCACTTGACAGACAATCTAGTGGATTCGGACGGAAATGTCCGCTTCGAGCCCGGAAACTGTGAGAATGCTCCGACTGCTGATGTCCTTCTCAGAGGGTACGGATCAGCCTTGGATACCTCGGCCCCTGTGTCCAATGGCACTTCTCAGGTGAAAATCTCTCTATTCTCTCAACAAACACATTTGTTCAGGCCTCGGACGACGGAACAGTTGTTATCAATGGAAACGTCATAAACGTTTCGCAGAAACTGGCTCTGCTCAAGAAGAGCGAAGAGGAGAGAGAGGCTGCCAAAGCTGCCCTGGAAGAACAAAATTCTCTTCTTGGACATCTGAAAGATGCCAAGGGAGAGTTGGAAAAGAAGAAGAAGGATCTGGAGAAGGACTTGGACAAGACGAAGAAGAAGTTGTCTGACGCTAACAGTTCTCTGAAAACGGCTCAAGATGATGTGTCTCATCTGAAGACGGCCATTTTGGATTGTCGAAGATATTCTGAGAGAATTGCTTCAATTGCAGACAAGGCCTGTCCGCCACCCAAGAAGGAGGAGAAGGAAAAAGAGAAGGTGGGACAGAAATACATTAGACTTGACAGTTGGACAGTCAGTCATGTCGTTTTATCTGGCTACAGACTCGACAGTTAGACAATTATGTCGTTTTATCGGCTACATACTCGACAGTTAGACAGTAATCACGAGAGACAAAGCGACTAGGCGACAAAATTTCAAAGTGACAGAGAGCTCTAGAACACTACCTTTTACAGAAATCTGATGAGAAGGAAAAGATAAAGGAGCCTGAAGAGAAATCCCAGGAGAAAGGCATCGATGAGGAAATAGCTGCCGGAGATCTCGTCCTTTCTGACGAAGTGGCTGCTCCCGATCTAGTCGAGATGGATTCTTCGGAAGCGCCAGTAGCTGAAGAAATAGCCGACGCTGTAGTGACCGACGAGGCCTAATCTTAGAGTTTTCCTTCCTTCCTCCTTTTGATACTCTTCCATCTTCTTATGAGCTGATATTGTTTTCCAATCGTGTGCGTAGAAATTGTTCTTTTTCTCTGGGTCTCTGTAATCAAAGATAGTTGCATACTTTGTTTCGAATAAATATTGAAAAGCAACTTTTGGATACAGTACGCATATGAAAAAAATCGGGAAAGTTGCTTATGTTAGAATTAGGTGGAAGGAGAACTATACTGCTTCTGTTACACAAGTTTTTGTCCTGACTTAATGTCGTGCTAGTCTCCTTTTGAGTCTTGAGAAAAGTCTAGTAAAGTCCCCTTGACTCTCAAAATTCTGAACATATACGTCGCGTTAAAAAAAGAAGCTCAAGATATCTAAAGATCACATTCAGTTTGTTGAGATCCCAAATCTTGTTGCTTGTTTACAGCAACTTTCCGTAGTCAAAACAATCTCTCGATCACTCCTAGTTCAAGACGATTTGCCAACATGTGTCGTTGTTGACCGCCAGGAGGTGCTTTAAAAGCTGCTCGAAAACACCTTCCGAACATATTTTCTCCTTTCAATCTTCTCCAGTCCAATTCTCTCTCTCCAGATGCTCAAGCTAGCCTGCTTCCTCGCCCTTTTCGGCCTGTCCACAGCTCTTTTGGGCGTGGGACGACAGCAATCAGCCGGTGTCAAGGGAACCCTTCAATGCAACGGCCAGCCAGCGGCGAATGTTTTGGTCAAGCTGGTAGAGAATGACAGTCTGGGCAAAGACGATCTTCTCGCCAAGACCAAGACTGACTCCAAGGGATACTACGAGCTTCACGGCAATGCCCGAGAGATCACCAACATCGACCCCAAGATTAACATCTACCACGACTGTAATGACGGAGTTACTGTAAGAAATCTTTGTCTTTTGTGAAGAAAAAAGAACTTTTAGCCCTGCCAGCGCAAGTTCACCATCGACATTCCCGACCAGTACATTACGAACGCCAAGAATCCCACCAAGATGTTCGATGCCGGAACTCTTGAGCTGGCCGGAAAGTATCCTAAGGAGTCCAGAGATTGTCTTCATTGATTTGTACATTGTGTAAAAAGTAATAAATTTTTATCGTCTTGTGTTAAGGTTGCGCACAGAATAGTTCAGTCCCACTATATTTCGCACCAAGACCCAGTCCTTCGGGACGGGTCAAAACCTCTTCCGTTTCCCGCAAAACTTATGATTTTTTTTCCAAAGTTTTCATTCAAAAAGTTGACAAAAATCGATAAAAAAAACCTCGCTTTCCTCTTGCTCTTTTTTCAATCAAATTATTTAAAGATGGACTCTATCGATACCAGCTCAACGCCTTCAAGTGCACCTTTCTCTCCTGAAACGGGGTAAATTTATACAGAATTCCACTGAATTTAATCAAATTTCCAGACCAATTGCCCTGTCAGGTCTCTTCAAATCAGATAATCCAATTGGAGATGAGGCCGTCTACATCTGCTGTGGCAAGCCGTTCGGCAACAAATTTATGATTTTCTGCGAAAAGTGTGAGGAGTGGTTCCATGGAGAGTGCATCGGAGTGAGTTTTTCTCGAAAATAAGTTTATTCTTTTAGATCGAACAAGTCCACGCAAATAACATTGACAAGTACTTTTGCAAAGACTGTCTGGGAAAGGATGGCAGTCTTCAGATTGTCTATACGAGAAAGTACAGGGTAAAGTTGGAAAAGAAGAAGAAGGAAGAAGATGACATTGCCGCTCAGAGGTGTGGAAAGTGTCCTAATTGTTTGAAAGCCGCTGGAAGTGAGGAGGGATGCAAAATTGTGAGTTTTTAAAAATTTACATTTTATCCGTAGCCCAAGTAACTTCTGACTACATTTATTTTGAGAAAATGATTTTTCTTTACCTTGCTAGGTCGGAAACATTTTTCTAGGACCAAAAATATTAGCTTAAAGGTATTTTCTGTATCTTTTTATGGTCGAAGAAAAAAGAAGAACCGAGAAAACTGCCAGTTTATCAAGTCGAGAAAAGTTAAGTTCTGGTTTGTTGGTAAGGCCAATTTTTCCTGATGTTGACGTAAGGGTGGGAGAGAATCAGAAAAAAGGCGATTGGAAAAAAAATTAAGGATCTATAGTTTGTTCAGCAGCTCAGCGGAAAAAGCGTCGCCGCTATGAAATTAGTGACGGGAACCACGGGGGCAGTTCTTTAACCAATTGCAGCCGGATTCAGTGCTTTTTAGCAGCGTTTTTACGTTTTTTTCACCCTTTTTAATTTTTCTTATTTTATTTTCGTTTTGTCAAACGAACAAACGGGTATGCGTCCCTTCATCCGTGTCCACGAGCCTACACAGTGCTTGTAACATGTAACACCTTCTATCGGTGTATTTCTTATTGTCCTCAGTCTACTGGTAGAAAGAATCCATGAATAACAGCAAAAAGCTTAAAATAATTTAAACCCAAAAAATGCTACTAAAAGCACATGGTTGCAAATGGTTAAAGGACTGTCCCCGTGGTTCCCGTCACGAATTTCATAACGGCGACGCTTTTTCCGCTGAGCCGCTGAACATACTATAAGTCGAAATAAGAACATACATTGGGAGATGGTTGTGGCAAATTTTTAGACTCAATGAATGCAACCGAACCGAATTACACAGCTTAAACTGATTCCTACCCTAGACTGAAATGATTCGTAGCAAAAGCGCCCATTACACGCCTCAAAATATAAACATTCAGTGTGTTTGGTGTCAATCCAATCAGCCCAATATGTGTGTCACTCTTCGCTGCAGTCAAGCACCCGCTCCTCCTCCGAAAAAGAAGGCGGGAAGACCGAGAAAGGACCAGTTGCTAACCCGGAGTACCAGTGAGGAAGAAGGTGCCAATTTTTTCTGTTCTTTTTACGATTCCACACCATTTCAGGTCCTCTATCCCCCCGCGCCATCCCCGAAGATAAGGACAAGCCGAAGAGGGGAAGAAAAAAGGGCTGGAAGAAGGTTCAAATCGCGGAAAAGGCAACACGACAGGAAGAAGGCCAAGCTAAACAACTTCAAGAAACGGCGGCTCAGAGGAGACTGGCACAGGCAGCTTATAGGACAGCCAAGCAGAGGAGGAATATCATGACGGAAGAGCCGAAACAGTGCCTGGTAAGAATCACCCTAAGGTTTAACAAAAAATAACTCTTAGGGAATCGACTGTGTTCAAGAAGCCCGTCCGATGAGCAAATACTGTAGTGATGTCTGTGGCAGAGCCATTGCTAAAGCCAGACTTTTGAAATTTTTGCCGCAAAAGGTTCAAGAATACTGGGAGCACATTCCCTCAGCCGAGATCCGTTATCAGGCCCAGGCTAAGGAGAAGGAAGAACAGGTTTTGGGTATTCACAAAGAACTGAACCAACTGGTTGACATGACTGCGATGCTGGAGAGATTTGTGACTGTCAGTTTTCGAGTGAAAAAAAATATTTGTATGTTTTAGTCTTATGTCAATGCAAAGCCGATGGAAGAAGCTGCTGTAACTCTGCAGGATGGAATTGCCAATTGCACAGTCTGTGGAGTGGAAGTCAGCACGAGGCAGCTGACTGCCCACATTCAAAGATGCTTCATCAAGTCGGAGAAACAGACGGCTTTTGGCAGTACCATTGTAAGTATTTACTTTACTCCCACACAAATATGATGTTTAGCAAGAAAACCAGTACAACATCTTCTGCAACGAGTACAACAAAGTCAGCGACACGTATTGTAAGCGGCTGAAGATTATGTGTCCCGAGCATTATAAGGGAGAGCTTGAAAACAAAATGCAGGTACATACTCATCCATCTTCTGCTTTCCTAATAATTTTTATGCTTTCTAACTACTTTTATCGGATTCAGCGTGTAAAAGAACCCCTTGGAACATGAATTCACTCAAAAAAATGGGAGAAATCGACGAAATTTGGAAGTCTCGCTATTTCCTTCTGAAAATCGTCATATTTCGAGTGAATTCATGTTCCAAGGGGTTCTTTTTCACGCTGAATCCGATAAAAGTAGTTAGAAAGCATAAAAGTTGATGAAAGATGAAGAAAAACGCGAAATTGGTTCATTCCGAGGGTTCTCGCGCAAATTTTCAAACGAAGGGGGCACCTGCCGAACTATTACCAAGGTTTTTAGATTTGTGGCTGTCCAAGTCTCTGGGATTCTTTCAAGGATAAGACGCCCACGTTTAAAGACATTTTCGTCTCGGCTGACCAGCTGATGGCCAAGCGAATTTGTCTAGCTCCTAGAAAAGACTGTACCAAGCACCAAAGATGGCTACAAATAGCTCTAGGAGTGCTGAGCAACGAGCGTCTGAATCTCTTGTACAAGTTGAATGAGGTCCAGGAAGGGTACTTGGCCAGCACGCATGCTCAGGCAATGCACGGAGACGTGATCACGCTGCTTTGCTCTGGACAGGTTGGTTTATACTTGGACAGAATTAATTGATTATTTTAGAGAGGACAGTCAAATGAAGTCAAAGCTGAGCCAATGGAGCCCTAATGGCAGAAGAACTACCCCGTGTCATCTCATTTTGTGATCTCGAATGAAAACTGAAGAAATTCTTGTTACTGTCCTCAAAGGACTAACAGGGCATGGCAGAAGCTACAAGTGCTGAAGCTGAATCGAAACAAGCTTCGTAATGTAAGCAGAGGAAATTTTCCGTGGCAAGAGGGAACAAATGAGTATTCTATGTTCATTTCCAAAATGTGTCTAGAGATGACGACGGACTCCACCGACGTAGCTGTTGCCTCCAGACCCTCCTCCACGAGAGTAGCCACCGTTACCGCCAGCAGCAGCGGCAACGTGTCCTCCTCCATTACCTCCGGCTTGTCCTCCGGAAGAACCTGATTCAGTGGCAGCATGAGAAGACTCGATGGCTCCAGTTCTAGGAGGGCAAGGACCTGAAAAATCAGAATAGCTACAAAATGAGGCTTACAATAAGCTCCGTCACTTCCAGGTCCCCCAGCGGATCCAGGCTCTCCAGCAGATCCAGGCTGTCCAGGAGCTCCGTCGTTTCCAGCGGGGCCGGGAGGTCCAGCAGGTCCGGGGCTGCCAGCTCCACCGCTAGGAGCAGGGGCTCCAGCTGGTCCGGGAGCTCCAGCAGGACCGGCAGGTCCAGCGGGACCAGGCTGCCCACTGCTGCGCTGTCCAGGAGTACCAGCCTGACCGGGAGCTCCTAAATGTTTTGATTAGCTCTTTCTTAAAGCTGAAATATACCGGGCTGACCAGGTCCTCCAGGAGCGCCAGCTGGTCCAGGGGCTCCAGCGGGTCCGGCAGGTCCAGCTCCGCCACCAGATCCAGGAGCTCCAGCGTTTCCGTTGGGTCCAGGCTGTCCACGAGCACCGTTGGGGCCGGGAGGTCCAGCAGGTCCAGCGGGACAAGAAATACATCCTCCTCCGTGCTGGCTCTCAGCTGCCTGACCAGCAGATCCCGCTCCACCGGGCTGTCCGGGCTCCCCATCATGTCCAGGTTCTCCAGCGGCTCCAGGAGGGCCAGGTGGTCCGGCGGGACAACCACTTGGAGCAGGACCACAGTTACATTGTCCTCCTCCGCCGCCGCCAGAGCTGAATTCCCCTCCTCCACCTCCCTGAGGTCCAGTGTTGTAACCTCTCTTCTGACGAAGAATGACATCGATGGGATTGGGACGGCGAGCAGCCATCATGAACTTCCAGGCATCATCAGAATAGCCCTTGAAGGATTGGAGATCTTCTTCGACGGTCTTTTGGAAATCGCCGATTTCCGAGACGAGATCGTAAATGCAGAACAGAGAGACGACTACCATGCAGGTAGTGACGGCAAATGAGGCCGTGATGACATGTTTATGGAAGCCAACCCACTGAAATTCTTTTCCTTACTAGACAAAAAAGAGCAAACCATGATTAGAGCCGAAGCAGCTGACACTTTCAGGACTTTCCTTTCTCTTTTTATACTAAACGGTCCTCTTTGTATGAACCAGTTTGTCCCAGTATTGCCCCCGGTCACAGCCAAAGGGGGCAAGACCCGCAGTTCACAAACAAACAGCTAATGATATGTTCATTCCCGTAAGTAAAAGTTTTAACGACGACGAGTTCCGTCCTCGAAGAAGACTCCTCCGTCGATGGCGCAGTACTTGGGACAGATACCCTTTTCTCCGGATCCTCCAGCCTGTCCGGCTTGTCCGGGAGCTCCAGGGTTTCCGTCCTGTCCAGGCTGTCCATCGGGTCCTTTGGGTCCCTTGGGTCCGGCAGGTCCTAAAAAAGCTGTTACCGAGCTCAAAAAGTTAGCTTACCGGGAGTTCCAGGTCCTCCAGGCTGTCCAGGCTGTCCAGCAGGTCCGGCAGGACCGGGAGGTCCAGCGGGTCCGGGCTCTCCAGGAGTGATAGGCTCAGAAGCTCCGTCCTGACCGGGCTGTCCAGGAGCTCCAGGAGCACCAGGGTTTCCAGCGGGTCCGGGGGCTCCCTTGGGTCCAGCAGGTCCAGGAGCTCCAGCTCCTCCTCCAGAGCCAGGCTGTCCATCTTGTCCGGCATCTCCAGCGGGTCCGGGAGGTCCAGGAGGTCCGGCAGGTCCAGCGGGGCAAGGTTTGCATGGAGGAGGGGTAACGGGCTCACAAGGGGCCTGAGGCGGCTTTCCGGGGTTTCCAGGAGTTCCGGGAGCTCCGGGCTTTCCAGGGCGGCCGTGCTTTCCGGGGGCTCCAGCTGGTCCAGGGGCTCCGGGAAGACAGCAACCGCTGCAGCTTCCTCCAGCAGCAGATCCGCCACCGCTGACTCCCTCGTCGCCACTTCCGTATCCAGCTTGACGAGCAGTTCTGTTGGCAGCAGGCATATTCTTCAGAGCGTTAATCTCGTTGAAGATGGAGCTGGCAGAGGTCTTGCAGTAGCTGATATCATGGTGCATGGTCTTCTTGACATTTCCGATGTAGTTGTAGACCATCGGAAGGGTGACGCAGACCGAGAGAACGGCCACGACCGAGAAGGTAACAGCCGAGTAGGCCACGAAGCGGTAAGCCTAGAGAGAAACTTTATTGGTGAGAATGAAGAGATGCTTACCTTGACGCGAGAAGTGTCTTCCATCTCGAGATGCTTTACCCTCAGTGCTTTCCACCTTATATAGGGCACCCGCTGTGAAACCTTGAGCGTATTTGTAAAACCTAATCGCTAGAAAACTCGATGTCCACATTAATGAAAAAGACCACTACACAATGGTATCTTTGGCGACAGCGTTTACGACACTTTCATCGCCAGTGTGTGATAGTGAGAGTAAGTGGAACCTGGGTAGATAGCCTTGCAAAAACTTCCGCACTGAGATCATGGACGCTGATCAAAAAGACGTTCATGGCTGCTTATGGCAACATTGTAGGCCTTATGGGACGGAATGCTGGTAAAACGACAGGACTGTCTAACTGTTGAGTCTGTGGCTTGGATAAACGACAGGACTGTCTAACTGTTGAGTCCGTATCTACTTCCTGCGAAAATTTTTGACATTACAGATGTAGCACATCTGATTTCATAACAAGCAACAGGCATTCAGAGATACTGTAAAAAACTTTATTCAGTACATAGAAAAATTGGACCGACCGACTGGTCTCAAATTATTATTTGCTTTTCAAATTAATTCCGATTCAGTTAGGAAGATAAATCAATTTGCTCACTTATCACCATTTGCTTCGAGCGACATTTCGATTGGATTAACAGTCTTCATAGTTTTGTTATCTTATCTTCTCGGCTAACCCTCGCACTCTTTTCTGGAGAGACCCGTCATTGTCTTCCCCGTATCTTTCCAGACAATTTATGATTGCACCGATCGGCAGATTTCCGTCACAATTTCATCCTTTTTTCCCTTTCCCATACATTGTTTCCAGAATGCCTCGGATAGGCATAATCGGAGCCGGAATGGCCGGTCTTTCAGCTGCCAAAAAGCTGACCGAGCTCGGATTCACTGATTTTATTGTTCTCGAAGGCTCTGATCGAATCGGAGGAAGAATTCATCCCATTTCATACCGTAAAAACGCATTAATTCTCCTGAAAAATTTATTTTAGATGGCGGATACCTTCAAATGGGAGCCCAATTTGTAAATGGTTCAGTCAATCCCATTTTTGATATTGCCCAGAAAGTCGGAGTACTGGATGTGGCCGTTTCAGACACGGAACACATCGACGCGGCCAAGTTTATCTATGGAAATCAAAAGATCGACGAGTAAAATTTCGGGGAAATTAAACGTTGAAAAGTCTTCAGGAAAGATATTCAGCTGTTCCGCCAGTTTATAGCTCCTCTGGACAGACGGTATCGAGATTTCGCTGAGAACTACACGATAATGGGAAAGGCATACACTTTCTATTCCCTCTATATGGAAGACTACGAGCGATTTTTGGAGGTTTGTTCAGAAACTCAATTGAAAAAGTGCTTGAATGCTCCTCGACAGTTAGACAGTCATGTCGTTTTACGTAAGTCTTTTGTTCCAGGAAAACAACATAACGGGACAGAGAAGACTTGTCTTTGACGCCTTGTCTCGGTCTTACAGGTCATACTGGGAGTTTGAGTGGTCTGCCGACTGGAGTGATGTAATGGTCATCTTTCCGGTAACAAGGGAAGTTTCAGTTGTCTCTGCATGTCCTGAAAGCGTGGAAAGATGGCGGACCAGAGTGTGAATCCTTCACTACCAATAAAATTGGATACAGGGTACGCTGACCGTTTGATATACGTAAAGAACGGTAAAATTTAGGCAATCCTTGATCACATCAAGTCTCTCAGTCCCGAATCTGCCTTTCATTTCAACACCTTCGTTGAAAGAATTGACTACTCCCAGCCTATCATTAAAATCTTTACAAGAAATTTCAAAACTTTTGAAGTCGACCACGTCCTAGTCACGTGTTCTCTGGGACATTTGAAGCGCTTTTACAAGACACTGTTCGCGCCTGCTCTCCCAGAATATAAACAAGAAGCGATTGGGAAAATAGGTTCGTCGGGACAATGATGAAAACCAATCAAACTTTAGGTTTCGGAGGATCTTGTAAGATCTTCTTCCGTTGGGAGAAGCCATTCTGGAAAGAAGGAATATTTTCCATAGCCCCTCTCCCGGTCGAAGGACTGGCTAGAGAGCGGATAGAACCGTTTGAGAGGGAGATGACCACTCTTCAGGTAAATTGATAAACGTTTTTCGACAATTCCAGTTTTAGGCAGTTCCCTGGGAGCCCAATACCTTGATGGCTTGGATAGCAGGTGCTGGACACAAGGTTTTTTGCAGTGCTCGAGCTTTCAGTGACACGTTCAGGTCCTTGACGATCTATCAGATCAACAGATCATTGAAAAAATGACTAAGCTTATCAGAGACATGATGAACGATCAGAGTATTGCTCCTCCTTCAGAGATGGTCAGGTACTGTTGAATCGGCATTCTGTTATCAGAAGAAGAGATTCAGAACCCGCTTGACCCACAACGAACTTCTCTGTGGCGGCTACTCTTACCTTAGCTATGCTCAAGCTCAAGCTAACATTACAACTGAATGGCTGGCTCGTCCCATTGAAGTCCATGGGATTCCGAGAGTCTGTTTTGCTGGAGAAGCTACTCATGACAAGTAAGAAACATGCAAAATCATCCCAAACCCTTATTTAGACTCTTCCAAACTTGCATTGGAGCGTTTTTGAGTGCGGAGAGAGAAGTGGAAAGAATAACCTCGCTTTATCAAACGGCACAGAGTAGACTATAAATTTTATTCAGTGGCCACAATCCTGACAGGTGCAATTGCCTTGTTGACACATTCCCCAAAAGCAGCGCTGAAAATATCAATATATGAGATTGGAGAATTACAGAGTTCCGTAGTACTGGGAATATGGGGAGAAAAGAGACAGATTCACAGACTGGAAAGTTACACAGTCGTGTCGTTTTAACAGGTGACAGACTCAACAATTAGACAGTCACGTCGTTTTCCCAAAACCGCAGACTCGACCGTTAAACAGTCATGTCGTTTTCCCAAAACCGCAGACTAGACAGGCAGACAGTTCTCTATTATGCAAACACACCTTATGGAAGCAGTCCATGTTACATTGCAGAGGAGAACATTCTTGGTCCAATTTTTCTGTTTTGCAGCCTTCACAGAGACAGCCGCCCAAAGGGCCACACCGTGGTCCGGTACAGCCTCTTTGGGCGCAAAAGTTTTTGCAAAAGTCTTCCGTACAGGGCGAATCGACTTGTTTAGAAAAGGCAAAGGCGAACAGTGAAAGTGAGAAGAGAAGAAGCAGCGATCGCATCTTTAGGCAATAAGCAGGCTGATAAGAAGTTTCAAAACATACGCTGTCTGACTATCAAAATATTGTTGGTCTGACTTGAATAGGCACTGACTCAGTAGTGAAAGCAAACGTTTATTTGCTAGAGAGAAGTCCGAAAAGCAGGATGAGCTTAACGGCGAGTTCCGTCCTCGAAGAAGACTCCTCCGTCGATGGCGCAGTACTTGGGGCAGATACCCTTCTCTCCGGCTCCTCCGTTGGGTCCAGCAGGGCCAGGCTGTCCGGGGTTTCCGTCGGCGCCAGGTTGGCCATCGGCTCCGGGAGGTCCCTTGGGTCCGGGCTGTCCAGGCTGTCCATCGGATCCAGGAGCTCCAGGTTGGCCAGGGGGTCCTTGCGGTCCGGGCTCTCCTGAAAATTATACTGTTCACAGGCACCTTTGCAAAAGTTACCAGCAGGTCCGGGCTCTCCAGGTTGAAGAGGCTCGTTCTGGGCGTCTTGTCCAGGAGCACCGGGAGTTCCAGGGGCTCCAGGGTTTCCGGGACTAAAACAGTTAGGTTAATTCTCGAACAGAACGATTAAACTCACGGTCCAGGAGGTCCCTTAGGTCCAGGCTGTCCAGGAGCGGCATCGTTTCCAAGAGAACCAGGCTGTCCGTCTTGTCCAGCATCTCCAGGGGGTCCAGGAGGTCCGGGAGGACCGGGAGGTCCAGCGGGACAAGGCTTGCATGGAGGAGGAGTAATCGGCTCACAAGGCTGCTGAGGAGGTTTTCCTGGATTTCCAGGGAGTCCAGGAGCTCCGGGCTTTCCGGGGCGTCCAGGCTTTCCGGGAGTTCCGGCGGGACCAGCAGCTCCGGGCAGACAGCAAGCGTCGCAACCTCCGGCATTTCCTCCAGAAACGGCGGCATCTCCATAGCCGGCCTGACGGGCAGTACGGTTTCCAGTCGGCAGATTCTTCAGGGTGTTGACTTCAGCCCAGATGTCCTTGGCAGATCCGCGGCAGTATTGGATCTCATGGTTCATAGTTCTCTTGACATGGTGGACGTAGTTGTAGACCATGGGCAGAGTGACGCAGACGGATAGAACAGCTACGACGGAGAAAGTGACAGCCGAATAAGCGACAAAACGGTAAGCCTTGATGCGCTGCTGCAAATCCATGATGGTGGACGAGCTGCTGCTGGTCTGGCATCCGCTACCTCCTGCTTTTATACGTTGGAACAAGGTCCCGCCTCTTTGAACTGGCTTCAGGAGGGACTGTTTCCAATCAAAGCACCGCTGCCCGAAAAACACTGCGAGGGGCAGATTTGACGCATGAAACGGGTTAGGAACACCAAGCTGATCGGAAGTCGATGGAAAAAGGAGTGATTGAATATTGGATATCATGTAGAAGTGTTTATTTCTGACAGTCTGTATTGTTGTCGTGTCTGTGGACGGTAAAACGACATGACTGTCTAACTGTCGAGTCTGGGGACTGGTAAAACGACACGACTATCTAACTGGGAGTAGTTCAAAATTTGGGTCAAGCAGTAAACTTTAGCACATGACTTGATTGAAGTCTTCCTGTTCATTTCGTCTAGAAGCTATTCTTTTCTTCGCCTATCACTTTCTCTCCTTTTTCTTTGTTCGCTTTCCCATCTCCGGTTTCTCTTTTCCATGCTTAGGCTCTCAATGTCACTTTTCTCTGTCTTCCTAATGTCGGCCGGTCTTTTGCCTCGCTCTCAGCCTCCTGCTTCCGAAATGCCAATTACCATCATTCCTCTCTCTTCTTCAGGCCCGCTCAAGCCCGTTTTGGCTTTTGCCAAGGACATGAAAAAGGCCACCGCTGCGAGGAACGATGACACTTGTTGCATTAGGGAAACTTCCGATCAGTAGAGGGATTCATTTATTTTTTCGTTCGAACTGGACCTAAACTCTACAGTTTTTCCTGCAGATGGACACTCGAAGTCTTTAGCGTACCTGTTACAGCAAGTTTTCGCCGTTGACAAAAAGTGGCTAACGGCAAAGTGTCCACCAAAGGGGCCAATAAAGGAATGCGGTGGCAGACTACGCAAATGTGTTTACAGACAATTCGACGAAATGAACTTGTTTTGGTTCTATGTGTTCCAGATGCAGCTGTCAGATTAATGTTTATGTCGAAATGCAAGAACACCAACCAGACAAAGTCATACGAAACTTTTGTCACTGAAACTGTAAGAATTTCTTAATTGTTCCGTCTCTTTCTCTCGCTGTCTGTCTCTGATGTTTTTCGAGGCCATAGACTCGGCAGTTAGACAGTCATGTCGTTCATCCAAGTGATATTAGCGTCGGCAGTGGAAAACACAAATTCTTTTTTTGTTTTTTAGTTCCTGAGGTTTTCGAGGATCCTGAACACGATTATGAAGGTCGTTTTCGTTTTTGTTGCTTTAAAAACGGTCAATTATATTGTTGAAAAATGTGAAAAAAAAATGCAAAATGTACTAAGTTTTGACCTTTTTGTCGCTCAGTCTTTTGGTTTTCTTGTCTATTTCTGCCAAGCGTTGATTGTGCATCAGCAAACTCTGTTTTATGGACAAACTTTTATATATTTTGCACACAGTGCCATAATTGGTAATTTTCCTATACAATATTTGGGAGGGGCTGGCTCAAAAACGAGCCTGAGTATCACAAGTTAAGACTCGAATAATGACGACAATTTAGAAACTAATAATCATGTTCTAACTCCTTTCTCAAGACGTCGAAGTCGGTCACGTACCACTCGGCACGCGATTTCACAGCGTCGCGAATCTGATTTCCACCGAATCCGACAAAGGCATCAGCAGGTGGGCAGGCTTCCAGATCTGTGGCTCCGTCACCAACCATTACGACACTCTTGTGACCGAACTTTCTCTTCAGCATGCTAATTACAGCTGGTTTTCCAGTCTGAATTGAATCGGTTTTAGATCGAATTGGTCCAGAACTCACGTCTTTGCTTCCGGAATCACTGGTAAGCTCGTTGATGTCAAATCCGGCATAGTTCTTGTTGGCGTCAAAGAGGATCTCATTGGCATAAATACGTTTTCTATCGATTCCTAGGACGTCAGCTACGGGGAGGATGATCCTTCTGAATCCGCCAGAAACCAAGTAGACGTGAGTTCCGCGCTTGTGCAGAGCTCGTACTAGTTCACGGATTCCGGGAGTTAGCTTAGGCTTTGTCTCATTGGCGTACTTTTCTAGCTGATCGAAAGATGGCTTCATGACTTGAAGACGAGCCGCCAGGGCATCTCTGAAAAAAGAATATTTGGTTATTAGGAGAGATATTTTTGAAGGCCACAGACTAGACAGTTAGACAGTCCTGTCGTTTTACCAGGCGACAGTCTCGACAGTTAGACAGATGGACAAAATGGTAAAGTACCCACCTAAATCTTGCGTTTCCATTCATCGCTGATCTCGTAACATTGGCAACAGCTTCACCAACTCCCAAATATGCGGCCAACTCATCAATGGCCTCATCCTGACAGACTGTCGAATCCACATCAAAACAAACAGCATCAGCTTCGCGCCAAACCCTTTTACAGCGTTCTGAGGGCGTTTCGTCGATGATCGGTGTGGACAGTTTTGCCTGGCTTGGAGCGGCAGCAACTGGATGAGCGACGCGGATCATGTTCAAGATCAGACCACGAGTCAGGAGTATGATTAGGCTGAAAAGAGGGTAAATTTGATGAAGCATGGATACCTAGAGGAAGTCATGTGGGAGTCGGATAGCTTGTGAACGGGGCCGAAAGAATGGGAATCAACAGGAAACACGCTAGAACAGCTGCCATTCGGAGTTAGGGCAAACACGTCAAAGCGAGGTCACCGCTGCTATATCATGGAGCTGATAAGCAAGGAGATAGTGTATTTGTCGGATTGGAACAACCATAAGATAGGACTGGTCGTATACAAGGGCCAATAAGTTGGCAGTGGGGCTAACAGCTGTCACCAAGTGACCAAGAGACAAAGCAAACAGGTTTCGGAGCTTTTTAAATTCGTGACCGATGGCAGAATTACAATGCTTTCTGATAAGAAGAGAAGGGAAGAAAGAGACTGATCATTTCTTGGAAAATTGGAAACTAACAACAAATATTATTAGATAAACGACACGACTGTCTAACTGTGGATTCTGCGACTTGGATAAGCGACATGACTGTCTAACTGAGGTGCTGTCAAAATGTAGGTCATTTATTTATTCTTGGTGTCGAGTTTCACATATTGAATTTGTATCATTTTACAAGTGAACACCAAGATTCAAAGAACACGACAGAATAAAATAAACTGAAGAATTTCAGAAGACTAAAGAAAGTAAAGCAATCAGAAAAGAGAACTAGGAAGAAATCGTACAGCTATTCAGGCCTACAGTAACTGTGAGGTGGAAGAGAGACAGATAGATAGCGGTTTCCCTATTTGGTCACAGTCCGCCCTATATAAAGACAGTCGGCCCATCACAGACATAAATACGTTGACACGGACTGGGTCTCCCCCGGTCGGAAGAACCAGCGTGATGTCACCGGATCAATGATCACAGCTCAGTCTCGGGGAAACCCCCAAATGATTTTTGGCGATCTTGAAAGATAATGCGCGGTTAGAAAGAGTTTAGTAGGTGGCGGGAAAGAGGTTCGATAAACAAGTGGGCGCTACGACTGAGACTACGGGGAGCTCCGCAAAGAGGGGACTTCCCCTCCTCGCAAAGTCCACGTGCCAAGCACATGGACACAGCCTCTCAGTCGGGCAAAGGGCAGCAGCCCCGCCACACGATATGGACTGACTGAGGGCAGAGAAAAGAGATCCAGGCGCAATGGAACAGGTTCTATCTTAAAGATTCCTGGACCAAATGGTACTGGCAAGTGATCGAAAATTTTAAAAGAAAGTTCAGAAAGCGGAGTACTGTTGACAAGCGACCAGATCCTGCTTTTTGAGAGACCGAACAGAGAAAAAACAGTAAATATCGAGGAAAAAGAAAAGGAGACAAACATTACGAGAACAACCAGATGGTTTTTTACTGGGAATCTATTTTGAAAACAGACAGATGATTGAACTTTCCATACACGTTGATTGAGACCGACTCCAGACAAAAGGGGGAGAAAAAAAAACAAAAAAAAGTTTTCTCTAGAAGGACAGTCGAAATCTAAATATCGAGTCAGCGGAGTAGTACGACATGACTGTCTAACTGTGGAGCCTGTGGACTGGTTAAACGACAGACTATCTAACTGTCGATAGACACTGTGAAATATATGGTTGTGAGACAAACTCTATGAAAATGGGTGTGAAAAGGAACTTCTTTCTCCAGAAGGGCAGTGAAAATTTAATCTATTAAAAAGAGTTTCGACAAACTTTAGATTCTACTGTGTTAGAGGGAAGTAGAAGGTTTTAGAAGGCGTCTGGTTAGAGGTTAAAAAGGAAAATAAAGAATGGATCTATGGATATGGTGTTGTCGCTAGTGCGCGGATCTCTTCTCACTCCTTATATGAAGGTCAGATAATTGAGCCTGATGCAATCTCACAGAAGTCACGTAGGATAGAAGAGAAGTCCCAAAAGTCACGTACGATTCCTTGTTTGCTGATTACGCCCCGACCGAAAACAAGCTGAAGATGTACTGCAGGACCGGTTGATATCGTAGCCACGAATCATGACCGATGATAGGGCTTTCTCCCCCTCCCTGAACTGTGTCCTTTTGTACGGAGAAGAGGTCTTTGAATGATGACATTCGCTGCTTCAGTGGCGGTTGTCGTTGACAGGAACCGAACAAGGTGGTGCCACGGATAATTAGAGGGATCGGTGTGGGGAGACTTTGGGGCAAGCAGTGATCGTTTCATTGACATTTCGTGGAGTTGGAGTTTTCTTCGTCTTGGAAGTTGTTAGTCCTTTGGATTGAATTCTAAAAAAATTATAGTTTGTGTTATCACAGGATATCTTCAAAAGCATCACCAGTTTCCTTCTTGTGATCAAAAAAGTGTTGGCTCACACCTTGAGGAGTGCTTTTAGTTGTCATTTTAACTTCCGGTAGGTTACTTTTCATCATTGCCAATAATTTATGTTCCGCGGAATCGAACTCTAGACCTTTTTCTTATAGTTTTGCTCACGTTGCCACTGAATCATAAGTTACCACAATTTTGATTTTTTAAAACGACATGACTGTCTGATTGTCGAGACTGGATAAACGGGCTTGGATAAACGACATGACCGTGTAACTGCCGAGTCTGTGGCCATCAGTCTTTAGATATTGTGATGGTTGTAAAGGTGAATCAGCTGAAATAAACTTTTCCGTTTTATTTAAATCGCCAGTGGCATATTCTTGCACATATTTGAAAGCCAGGGCACAGAACACAAATCCTCGCTGATCTCTGTACACTTGTACGCTTGGCGCATTTTCCCCTCAATGTTGTGCAATCGCGTCGCTACGAATATATGCCCGCACACTTCCAATCTAATCGCACTTCTTAGTCGCTTTTCTTTCTGATCTTTAAATAGTCTTTATCGATTTCCTTCTTTCAGAGAAGCCTTTTTGAAAATGGCTTCACTTTTCAACAGTTCCATCACTCTGAAAGATATCGAGTCTGATCTTCAGAAATACTTTAAAACTGACTGCAAGTTTGGTCCAAACGTCAATTTTAGGGATCTTGGAGAGGGAAATGTGAGGATTCTGGTTAAAATTTTGAATGGACAGTTATTACAGGGCATCGTCTCACAAGTTGGTCTTTTAACAGCTGATTGGCAGCCGTCCAACGATACTCTCTCCGCCACTTTTGCGGTTAAAGTTGCCACCTCTGCCGACGTAGAAACCGATAATGAACTTCAAAAATTGTCTCGGGAGACGGATGTCGATCATGCGAAGCAACAACGACTAGTCAATGTGAGTTCATGTTGAAAAAGAGAGTGGATATTAGGAAAACATATAGGTAGATACAGACTAGACAGATAGACAGTCCTGTCGTTTATTCGAACCACTGACTCAACAGTTAGACAGTCGTGTCGTTTTTCTGTCACTCCCAATCATTTGAAATTTCCAGTATCACAACACCGAAATCTCTGTTCTGACCACTCTGCAAAAGAATCACGTAAACGTAAAGCTGGCCGAAGTTTATGCTTGGAAGGAGAGAAAGAACTTCAAAGATGACGGCTACATTGTCATGAAGCACTTCGATGGAGTAGCTTCCTATCTCCACATGAACAACAACCTTCCGGAGAATGTCATCGAGGATGTGAGTTCAAAATTTTGAAAGATCTGAATACTTTACGAAGATTTTTGAGTCAACAGCTTCCAGATCATTCAACAGCTCACCGAGATCCACAAATCTGGTGCACTCTTCTCTGATGAGCAACAGACAAAAATGCATGGAAACATGTATCAGGACACCTTCAATATCATGTTCGAGCCAGCAGTCTGTCCTTTTTTTCTTTTTATCTAACTTTTTTTGCCCAGATGATCAAGAATCTCCACCAGATGATCACAAAGTTCGGAGGAGAAGTGATGGCAGCCGAATGTGAGGAGCTTCTGCCAGTTCTGCAAGAAATGAGTGAGATGAGCTACCTGAAGTGGATTGATGAGACTTGTGAGAATCTCGGTATTCCGAGAGTTCTTTGCCATGGAGACGTTTGGATGTGCAATATGCTTTTCACAAGAACTGGCGACTGTCCGAGCAATGAAGAATATGAGCTGAAGGCTCTCATTGACCTTCAGGTTATTATCTCAATTTGAGGTCATTACATCTTACTTGAGAGCCTATTGAAAAAGATAAATTGGCCCGAATTTATAGCGAAAATATTTCAGAGAATACAGAGTTGAGCTAGACAGACTTTCGCTCTAGAAATCTATATGGTTGGACAACACTGTGAGGCTTGACTATATTAGTCGATCCTCTTCGGTCGGCTTACCTTCCCTAGCTCTCACGGATCTAGACTAGGTACATCTAGTAAAAATTTCGAAATTTTCTCCGTTCATGGCTCTGGGGCAAAACAGTGGGTTCAGTGAGCATTTTAAAAGGTTCGGATGACATTTTCTGACCGCGTTCTCTGCTATCATTCGGTCTAGCTACAAATAACGGGTGAAGAAGAACCGATAAATTTTTCAATTAGTACCAGACCAGGAATAAATGTTACAGACTGCCCAAGTTGCAAATCCAGCAGCCGATCTGGTTCGTCTCTTCACCGGCTGTTTGTCTGGAAAGGAGAGAAGAGACAACTGGCAAAAGTACGTCAAAACCTGGTGGACCAAAATGAATGCCGGTCCTGTCGCATGCCCATATACTTACGAACAGGTAGGTATTTCTATGAAACTATATTTTACTGTAAACTTCAGATTTTGGAAGCTTACTACCGCGTCTTCCCTGCCGCTGCTTTTGTCGTGGCCGGCAGTATTGGAGCTGTTGGACCGAACATTGTGAAGAAGCAGAAGGATGAAGAGGTTCAGAGACAGGTTTTTGGAGCAGCATAAAATTCAAATTTTGAATATTTTTAGGCTCAGAAGAGTTTGTTAGAGAAACAGCATGCTCTCCTGCAGGATATTATCCATTTCCACAAGAGAAACATGTCTCTGATCAAGGGCAATGAAACAAAGTAAACATTTCAGAGATTATTCAAGAAACATTCCTTAATGAAGATTTTTGCTAGGCATTTTTTTAGCTTCAGACAGAGAGGTCAGAGCTCTTTTTGGAACAGTTAGACATTCATGTCGTTTTACTAGGCCACAGACTCAACAGTTAGACAGTCGTGTCGTTTTTCTGTCACTCCCACTCACTTTTTTTGAGTGAGCGAAAAACTCAAAAAAAACTCGGCAAATAAGTAGAAGTCCATGGCAGTACAATCGAAAACTTTATTCCAATTTTTGTTCTACTTTCCCCCAGTAGGACGTCTCGGCTGATCCGGCATGCATCCATCAGCATAACGACAGCACGTGGAAACCATTTCATTTTCCCTGTTAGTCCTGGGATGAAGACAGGAGTCGCAGATCGAAAAGTCCGCATCATCGTTAAGACATCCTCCCTGGTTCAGGGTAACGGTTCCACCAATGGTCCAGACCAAAGCGGCAGCACATTTCCTGGACCTTCCACTGCACTGAACCACCTCGCTGTTCATAGGAGCTTCAAGTGTTGTTGTTTGCCCTTCACTTGATTGTAGCGAAGAGAAGTGTCTTACAGGAAGGACAACTGAAAGCTGTCGTTCCGATGATGAAGAGAAAAGGTAGAGCTAGCCATTTCATGCTGAAAAGGAAAATGAATCGACAGAATCTGTTTTATGCGATGGACTGATTGCACAGAATACAGACTGTTAATGAACAGAAGACGGTCTTGAAGAAAAAATCTGTCCCATTTTCGGATACGAGAAGTGTCTGAGCTTGAGTCTACAATATAATACAATATCACTACAACCGGTATTTATCTATTTCCTTACCTGCGATGTCGTTATTTTCATTCCCCTCTATTTATTTCCTCATTTCCCGCTACTGTAACTCCAATACGTGATTACGTACGAGCCACCTTTTCGTTGTAACGCCTATTTCTTCTCCCCAGTTTCTGCTCCCAATTTCGTTAGCTCGTGATTGTTCCTCACCCGTGATATCTTTGTGATTCACTGCCGAGTATTCAGCTTTGTGCTTTTCCTGCGATTCTTTGTGAATCGGCATTGTTATCAATAGCTTTATGCTACATAAAGGTTGACTAAATATATCTGATAGTCAAATCCGTGTGGTTTGTTGTTTGTCAGTAGAGTTAACCGACAAAGCACTTTTTCGTCGGGAATCGTCGTTCCCACACCTCTTTTTGCCCGGAACCCGTGCCGAGAACCGATTTTCCGGGTGAAAGCCCGAGACCACGCTACTATTATAGGACAAGTTAAATTGACAGACTCTGTCCCTGAGCTACAATTTCATGAAACATGACAATGTTACAAAGCTCGCTTCAAGTAACTTTATTCAGTTATTTTTATCAAATGGTAAGTCTCATCGCTCTCGGAGATCCCACAGGCTGTTCCGGAATACAACCATATTCATAGCAGCAGCAGGACGAGACGAATTCTTGAGTGTTATGGTCATATCTTGGCTCGTGGCAGGACTCACAGATGGAAAAGTCTGCGGCGTCATTGAGACAGCCACCGACATTGCCAATGATTGTTCCTTTTCTGTCTCTCTTCCACATCAAATCGGCAGCACACTTGAAGATAGTACTCTTACAACCGACCATTTCGTAGATTTCAGGTCTGTCGCTGGTTCCGGTTACTGACCCTATGGAGAGTGTCGGGGATTTAAATAAACTTACAAACAGGACAGCTGAAAGCAGATATCTCAGTAAAGGAGAGAAAGAGGAAGAACAGCCACTTCATTGGTGAAAACGGGGAGATTTTTTTCGAAACCGAAAGCCATTTTCGCTGAATACAAATCACACAAATGAAGTTGAAGACGGGGCAGTGGAATTTGAGCAGGGAACATGAATTATGACCAGCTGTGGCACTGATTCACATTTGTTCATAATGGAAAGTTATGAACTGTTGTTTATTTATTTAATATTAGGCAAATCACATGAAAGTCGCGTAGACGATGGGAAGAAGGACGAGGGTGGCAGGCCGGCTCCAGCAACTCCTGTAACTTTTTCAGCGACTCCTTTTGTCCTCTCCAGTAGCTTCTTTTCCAGCTTCTACGGTCTTCTTTCCAGCTTCTTTGACATCTTTTTTGGGCCCTCGACTTTCTTGTTCGGTCCATTGAGACATAGCTGCAGACGAGCAGGAGAAGAAGAAGAGCACGAGGAGACATCTGGTAGTTGGAGGCATCCGTCTGCTGGCAGGGCACGAAGCTGAATGACAATGTTGTTGTAGACAACTTGTAGACACAAAACGACTTTGATTGAATCTTTATAAAAACTAATTCAACAGCGAACCTTGTCAGCCTTATATCACCGATAAATCACCCCCTTTTTTTCCCAAGGCTGTTTTTTTGAGCTTGCGATCTCCTAATTTTGCTCTTGAAAAGAGATAGCGTAACTGTAGTATCCTTCATAAATCCGGTTTTTGGCTTCCCAGCTCCTTTCCAAGAAAGCCGAGCCATTTTTAGAACATTCTACGACATTCTTCCTTTGAGAAGGAAGAAAAACGTCTACTGACGACGGTTTTTGGTTACCGGCTAGACGGATAGGAGGAAGCATCTTTCATTGTTAGTATGCAGTAACCAGTGATCAACACTTTCTATATAATGGTAACTCAAATGGAAGATTATCTCACATCGTCAACAACCTCCTCAGTTCCTTCCAAACTGTCAGATCTTTGACTTTAGACGTTCGAGATCAAAAACAGAGTAGGCGTCCTAATAAAAGGTTGAGCTGAACATTCATTTTTTTTTCGAAACGTCGAAAATTGAAGGGCAATTTAAAGCTCAATTAGATTTTAGGCAAAGGCCAGAATGTTCGCCTAGTCTCAAACAGAGCACACAAATTTACGTCAGGCACAACTTTTTACATTTTGACATTCCTGGTTCACACGAGATTAGGGAGATTGCTTCCTTCTTCTGTGTGTATCATCCAGCCAGTAAATACTATTCAAAATGTTCAAGCTTGTGCGAAGTTTTCCTCTCTAATTATTTACTTCCAATGTCCACGCACTGACTTTTAGAAGTCTGGTCTATGTCCCTTCAAAGCATTCCATTGTGGGAATGGATTTGGATCTGCTACAGTACCTGCTCCGCCATGACTCACATGTGCATAGTCATTTTGATAGTCAAGTCGAGACTGTACTCGAGATCAAAGTCCTTTTTTGGAGGACCGTTCTTCAGCTTGTGCATTGCTCAGGTAGGAACTAAAGGTAACGGCTGTTGACTGTCTAATTGTCGAGTCTGTGGCCTAAAAGACTGTCTAGCTGTGGTACTAATTTCAAGGCAAAAAATGTCAAATCCTAGTTTTGGAAGATTCCATAACTTTCACAACATACAGGCCCAGACTCTGCACTATAATTTAACAGGCCGGAAATTTCTATTGTTTTGCTCAACCCGGCAAATTCTCAAAAATTTCACAGCTTTTTAAAGGTTGGATTAAGCCGAAAATAATCCACCCTCTCCATGACAAACAGGGAAAAAACTGTTGAAATTTGTGAACTTTGACAGGCTTTATACGCATTAGAGAAGAGAATACAGCAGTATAAGTTCTAATAGAAGCCCACACCTTTACGTAATTACGTATACACGTTTTTTGGGGTCAAGACATCATTTTTCAGTTTTTTGGTGTTTTGCAAAGTTGTAGAGGACATCAGAGGCTACAACTCTGCAGAACATCACAAAGTCAGAAAATGACGTCTTGACCCCCAAAAAACGGGCATACGTAATTGCGTATCTTACGTAAGGGGTGGGCTTCTATTAGAGCTTTTACGGTATGTTCCCGGTCAACCATTTGGGGGAACTGGTAGACAGAGACTTTTACTTTGATAAGCTCTGGTAACGAGCAAACTTAAAGGTACAGTAACATAATAGAAGAACAAAAAACACGTTATTGTAGCCCGAAAAAACGTCTATTTTTTCACTTTTTTTGCGACGTTTTTCCACTTGGTCTGCTTTGAGAAATTTGGCCTGAGCTGAGCAGCAAAACCAGCTCTGCTACTCGAAATAGTACAACTTAGAATCTAGTTAAAACTTCAGGGTTTCCAAGAAATCCTCGTGTACTTCACATGCATGTTCATCAACCGTTTGCGAAAATATCGCATCATCCTTTATGCCATTGAAGAAGACAACAATGTGGTCGAGATTGAATACTATTGGTTCATCTCTCTCCGCAACAATCTCTATACATCACACCTCCTAATTGCTTTCAATAGAGTCTCAGCCATCTTCGGCTTCAATCCAACGGTATTTTTCTGCAATTTTCTTAGATTTTTCTTGCAGATCTGGACAAGCAGAAATATCGTCCTGATGATGCTTTTCGGGTACATTTTCTCTTCCCTTCCCAGGATTATAACATTTTCCATAAGTCCGACGACACTGTTCACGACGAATGTTGATACACAGAGCGATATTTTCGGCTTCAATTTCGCCACCTCCATTGTGAGTCCAAGAGAGTAAGGGCTATTTCCAAAGTTCAGATAGACACAATTACGGAGTTTGTCATGAGTCTCGGTACTGCCGTCACTTGCTCAATATGCTATTACAGTATTGCCATCTGTGTGAGGAAAAAGCTCTCAGATCAGCCGGATCGAAACAGGGTGAGTTTTTTTGCATGTTCTGGAGCCAATGATGGGTTAATGGGTACGGTCATTTTTTAGTCAAACGAGGAAGTTCATAGTCTTCTGACTCGTGTCTTTTGTCTTTAATTTTTCCCGACTTGAACGGAAACCTTTTTCAGTCGGGTGCATTTGTACTAGAACTATAAAGGGGAACGAGAACGAGTTTTTAAAAAATAGATTTATTGAGGAACAAGGAGCTCCTTGTTCATCTTACTGTCCCATAGAAACGCAGCCACATTTAGGGGTCAAAAACGATGCTTCTATGGAACGGGAAAGCGCCGCTCCCTCTGGAACCGCATTACCTTTTACTGCAAAGTTTCCTTCCTCAGAAATATTAAATATTCAAATAGACTAAAGACAGCTGTTTTCAGCAAAGAGAACTCATCCTGCTTCGTTGTTCAGTCGCGACATTCAGCATGACTCTTCCTGCGACGATTCGATCAACTTTACACATTTATGCTATGCTTACAGGGCACAAAGAACTTCTAACTTTGGTAACAAGACAAATGCAAGTTATCCGAGACAAATAGCAACAAAAAGGTCCCTTTTAGGTCAGTCGTAATCGAAGCAATGTTTGTTTTCCAACCGTGGATTCTTATATTTTCTTGTCCGCAACTCAGAGACCTTCTCCTTCAAATAGTTCGTTCAACGACTGTCATGCCTCAAAGAATTTATCAACTTCCTGTTGCCTTAAAACGCATTTTATAATAAACATTTCGGGCTTAATCGTTGGTAATGTCTCCTTTTTCGAAGTTCAATGGAGCAGCGATCATTTCTGTCGACTAAGGGGGAAATTTTATTTGGTTGCAATGGTCCCGACGAGAATGAAAAAAAACATGCACAAAGACAATTTGGAAATACATTGTACTCGTGAAAGTTGCCGACTCAAGAAGGTCTAGAATCTAGACAAAATAAACCAAAAATAAAGTACCCCCGAAAATCTCGATCATTTTTATAGAACACGGGTAAATGCTGGCGTATACTTTAGCCGGTAAACATCATCATAGTTAAATGGATTTGTATGTTATTCCTGTCAAAAAATGATTAATATCGAGGCAGAATGGGTTAAAAGAATGTGGTCTTAGATCATAAAAGTTACGAGCTTGGATGACGACAGATGGGCAAAGGAATCTTTAAGAAGGAGGGTGATTGGGCACAAACCCCTTGTATTTTTTGATAGCATGACTATGACTTTGCCAAAATCCGTTATTTTTTAACTGTTTTTTAGCACTTAGCAACTTTGAATTCAGCTTCCCCCCTGCTTTTTGGAAAACAAGTTTGGGAACAAAGATCTCCAAGCACCTTTTTCTTTATCTAAATCCTAACTCAGAAAATATATTCTGTAGGAAGAGTTTTTCTATCTTCGAATCCTCATCAAACTCCCTTTTACTGAATTCCGCCCGGGATGACCTTCTTGCCTGCGATGAGAATGGTCCAGTTTTGGAAGAGAGTAAATTCCTCCATCTGTGTGGCGGTCGTCCAGCTGCTCTTGCCCGACTCGGTGACCATTCTTCTATGATTTTCGTCCAGCTATCTCCGTCCTTATTCTACACTTTCCAAGCCCAATCAAACAGTCTTCTTTTGCACCTATTGTCAGTCAATTTACAAAGTTTCCTGCGTCACGAAAGTTAACAATACAGATTGCGGTACTCCAAATTTTTAGCTCCCATTTCTTCTGTATCTTGCACTTTCCAGTTTCAAATTGTACACTGTTGAAGACCTATGCTTGCTCATGTAATTGTTTGTTACTATTCCGTCTCGAAACAAAGTTATTCACGCGACCCGTTTGCGAATAAATTGTCACGATATTCTCTGATTGGCCTACGATTTTTGCCCAGACTTTAACTGCAACTCTCTCGTCTTGTCCTAAACATTTGAGCAAAAAGAATCTCCAGATACCCAATATGACGAAATTCAGTAAAACGGAAAGTTCTTGGTCAAACAATACAGTTCCTGACCGAATTTCGTCGACCACGAGGCGTTGTTTACTTCATAAAACATCTTCTCAGCAGACAAGTTGTTAAATTTTGAAGCACTCGCTGCTGTAAACTACCCACTCTTTTTCTCTGCAATAAAATTAAAAAAAAATCTGATCTCCCACCTAACTGTTTTGCGTCCTTGTCCGGTGAAAACTTAGACCTGTTTTGTGGCTGGTCAATAAGGCGGGCAAGTGCCAGATGACCATGAATCACTTTCTAGTCGCTGTAGGTCAAATCAACTAACTTTGCAGACGATGGTCGACTATTTTCCACTAAAATTTGGAATTGTTTTCATTTTTCTTGGCATTGGGCTGTTTGGCAACATCAATCTTATGCTGATTTATTTGAGGACGAAGCAGATGAGGAGCAAAACTGGTGGGTTTGAGAGACAGAGAAACCAGAAAGTTTTCAGGTTCACTCCTCTTCCTCGGAGCCATAATCCATCTAATGTGTCTTCTCTTTTCACCAGCGAACGCTACTATAATTCTTCACATGAACTATATTGGCCCAACGACGTGTACTGTCATGTCCGCCGTCTACATTACTGGACTTTCAATGGCCGGAACTGTCACCATCATGATGGCATTTGACCTACTCCTAAATATGGTCTTTCCATTTAGGTAGGCTTGAAAAACACTTTTTTTTGGGTTGTGTTCATATTGAGGACAAGTTTTTGTTAAGTTAACAAGATGGCGAGGTTCAAAAACAAGCAGTTCCATTATTTTCCTCAAGTTATCTCAATTCTTTCTCGATGCCAGTTTCCTAACAGTTAAAACACAAAAGAAAGGGTCAGTGATCAGGGCCAAGGAGTTGTTTTCCGCATACTTTGTTTCAACACTCTCTATACGTAGTTCTGTTGACGTATATGTCCTTTGCGGTCGACCCATGATCTTAACCGGGAACTCGTAAAGAGACAGCCGATTTCTGCAAGGTCTCTATATACCTGAGCGTCGAGTCGAAAAGTCGAGTCACGAGCCGATTCGAGTCGAGTTCTGGACCGACCCGAGTCGAGCCGGCTCGTGGGCCGAGTGGAGTCGAGTTCAAATTACGCGGCACAAATACTCTTCGATGAAGGAAGAGAATACAATCAATGAGGAAAATGTTTTGGTATTTTCCGTTTGTTGAGCCAAATAACCTATATAAATATATAATCAAATAACCGAGCCAAGTCGAACCGACTCGTGGCTCAAATGGAGTCGAGTTCCCCAAGTAGCAGTTTAGGGAAAAACAAAGGCAAAATATAGGGACTTTCACTCGCGATATTTTTTTTTGATTTTTGCTGATTTTTGAAAGGTCTCTAACATTTTGAGGAAAAGTGCGCGGACAAAGGTAAAATACAGGGATATTTGAGTCCTAACCAATTCGAAGGAAAACGTTTTTATAGCCACCGTCTTAGCTTCAAACTTACGTTTTGATAGAATTCGGAATTTCAGGTACCGTCTCATGACAGCGACCACCTTCTGCTTGATCATTTTCCCCTGTCTTTGCATACCCATAGCCTTCTGTGTCTTTTCGTTCTACAAAGGAGAGGACGTTCTGCTCTGGTTTGAAAACAGGCACGAATCAAATATCACCCAGCCAACCTTGCAGACTTGTGATGAACAATACGGTGAGCTGGTCAATTCAAAAAAGAAAGCAAAATTTAGAACTACGCGAAGACATGAGGTTTTGGTTCATTGCAAAGAACGTGCTGCTAACCGCCACGACAATTATTTACATTATTTGCATCCTCTTGCTGAAATTTGGGAGTAAGATGCGCTATTTTCCACCTATAAAACATTTTCAGTCGGTCTGAATCCTCAGACAAAGAGACAGATCATGAAGTGTACTCTGGTTATCGTATGCTGTTTCGTCATTGCTTGCATGTTTCATGTGACCTGTACCATTCTTCTTCTGACGGCGCACATGCACGAGTACGCCAAGGAGCAGCTCATGAACTTTTCGGTGAGAGAGACAAAAAAATCTCTACTTAAAAATGATCTCGCGTCTCTGTGTGTCTGAAGCTCTAATTGAGGATAAGGAGGGGAGCTTTGTGCGCAAATTAGTTTTAAACAAATCGCGACAGGAAAAGCAAGTGCGTGAAGGGTTCTTATGACTGATAGTTTCTTTGGAGAGTCTAATTGTAAGTGGCTGGAGCAGAGTGACAAGGAGAGAAGGGAAGGTACAGTAGGACTGAGACTCACTAAAGCTAGGAACTTCAGGTCCTACATTTTGAAATTAGGCTTGGGACGGAGCGGGTTCCAATTTCGGTAGTTTCTTTAGACGGTCAGGGAGAGTGACTGGAGGAGAGCAAGAAAGGAGGAATGAAAGGAAAACTACGACTAGGGCTCCGTGACAGAGCGAAGTCATGAATTTCTACTTTAGTCCTGATAGGGCGCTGCCAACCTTGTAGTAAAAAAGCTTTTGTTTCTCTTATAAAAAAAAAAGTTTTTCAAATTTTCCCAATTTCTCCATTCGCAGGGTCGGAGTTTCTGCTACCTCAGAAAATAAAAAGTTGGAAAACGAAAAATTTCCTGGGAGGTCATAAACTAAGGGTGACGACACGATACGGGTGTGACCAGGGGGTTCTTGGTTCGATCCCCGTCGGAAGAAAATATTTTTGCATTTTAGTTTCTGGGGTTTTTGAGGGTCCTGAACACGAGTATGATGTCCGTTTTCGGTTTTGATGCTTAAAAAGCGGTGGATGATAATATTGAAAAATGTGAAAAACTGCAAAATCTACTACTTTTTGACCACATTGCTCAGTCTTTCGTTGAAACCAGCGAAATCTAAAAAAGGCTAATATTCTTTTCCATTCAGCGTCTTCACATGTACCTCTGTCTCTCCTACAACTTTTACATTTGCATCTGGAGAAGTTCGAAGCTCCGAGAGGCCTTCAAGGACAACATGTACTGGATGGTGTACTGGAAACTGCGTCCAAAGACTCCCCCGAACTCGAGCAACATTTCGGATCAATGCAAATCGCCGAGAAAAATTACAAGTGTTGCATTTCAACCTGGCGCGAAAGCATGGTAAAGCACAAGTTTTCGCTTAATAATAAACGTTTTCTAAGTGTTGTTTCAAAAAATAAAGCTACAGAAGCGTCAAATTATCCTTCCGGGACCATTTTGTACGTTTGGGCAGCGAAAATTTCAAAATTTATCTCGTAAAATGGCTGTTTCCCACAGTTCGCCTTGCCTTTGAAACGTTTGACAAATGGTTTTCGAGACGGGACCCTAGGGCGCCCGCGAAACGAAATTTGGCTTGAAAATTGGAAATTTTAGTGAATCGTTTTCTCAGTTACCCGTCGACAGTTTTTGTGTTCTTGGTCTCATTATGACGGCCGTAGGGAGTTGTATCAAACTGAGTATTGGCACCAACATTAGTTCAGCGAATCGTTTTGAAACATGAAGAAAACAGCATAGCATAGCCGTGTAACATGCGATCGGTCTGAAAAAAAAACTCATTCTGGTAAAAATGAGACCAAGAACAGAAAAATCTACAGTCGGGCCCGAGAAAATGATTCACTGAAATTTTCCCGTTTTCAAGCCAAACTTCACAAGAAGGGCACAGTCCTTTAAAGTGCCGGCTTTGGCGAACTGTGTCCCCAATCCTTTACATAAGGGTCTCGAGAGGAAAAGAATTTGGATTACTGTAGCAGTCCTTTTTGAACAGACTTTATTCCCGTCTTCCCAATTTTTCTGCAGCAACGAACACCTGCAGTTACTGAACATTCAAATTTTCAGATAACAGCAAAAATCACTCCAATGCATCTGCTCTCCCAGTCTCTTGGAATTTCATATGAGCACAGTTCAAAAGCGCTGTCCGGAAAACTTTGTACGTACCAAATCAGCATCCTTGAGTCACTTTTTTTCAGTTCTGCTCAAACGTAGCGGAAGAGACTTCCTTTCGAGCTTTTTCATCGAAACAACTGCATCATCCCATGGGAATGGTCTATGCTTCCCCCCTTTTCATCTGTTTATAGTCGAATTATTTTCGGCTTCCTCATTACCACGCCTCTCAGCTGTTTTTGTGGGAACTTTTTCAATGAGGCTCTCTCCCTGTCTTTTGGTTGAGAACAAAAATAAGCGAGAAACTACAAGATTTTTTGTAGTAACAGTCCCATTCTGTACTACCTCTTTTCTCTTTTCTTCCCAAAATAGTCAGAGAACGAAAAACTCTGATGAACTTATTTGTCTGTACTTTCTTCCCTCGATCATCCGAATCTCACTGACTCAATAGACGAAAATTAGTGAGGTAGACAACTGAAAAACAGTTCCTGAAAAAGATGAATGAGTCGAGTGTCAGAAATCACTCATTCTTGCTCTCCCAGATGTTCAAGTAAGTACTTTCATTGGTCGCAAAACAGCTGTCTGCCTCAAAAAATAGCCAATTTATATGAATCTTTCAATTGCCTTGGAAAATATGAGATTTTGACTTTCAGCATGTCCATTGACTCGCTCCCGGCGTGGGAATGGCTGTGGGTTGTCTACAGTACACTTTCTGCACTTTTACATCTAATAATCTTGCTGGTCATCATACGAGCAAGAACCAGCACCGAGAAGTCCTTCTTTTTGGGACCGTTCTTCTTGATCTGCATCATTCAGGTGAGACAAAGGTAGACATGGCTGGCATGGCTCAAAAAATTGTTCGCGGGATGAATTTTTCAAAAATGAAGGAATAATCTGGGTGCGGAAATTCAAAAAAGGACAAATTTCGTTATTTATCAGGGTTTTAATTATTGAAGAGTATACACTCCTTTGCAAAAGTTTGACAACGAGCCGCCTTTACAGAACTAAATTTGCTTCAAAAACTACTCTGCAACAGTAAGCCATCTGCATCTCAAAGGGATCTCATTTGGTGCCCACCATATTTTGGGACACTGTTGCTTGTTGAGAGAGTCTTTATATAGTTTCTAGTACATTATTTGACACATTGGGACGGAAATTTTTTGGGTTTCTAGAAAAAAACCGGCTGTTGCGAAATTTTTGCAGCGCTTGATTTTGAAATTTTCGTCAAAGCGCGCCTCTAAGATTACAGAGCAAATCAAAAAATGAACTATGCTTAAAATTGTTTTCTGGGGTTTTTTGACCATGCTGAATTTTGACCGGTTTTTGATCATGCTGGATTGGTGATAGTCCCGGACTCTGGAAACAACTTACTCCCAGAGTTTCGCCAAAAAACGGTTTGTTGTCAAAATTTTGCAAAGGAGTGTATTTTCTGCAGAAACGAGTCCTTACGCCGCCCAAACAATGGTCAGAAGACAGCGCTTGCAAAAAAAAATTTGAGGTCTGAAAATTGGAACCCCAAAGCCTGAAAGTTTCGGCCTGGCCCGGAGCCATGTCTAGACAAGGGGGACAGAGATATATATAAAACCGTCTCATTTTCAGTTACTATACAGTTTTCTGAAAGTGGGACTGAATGTTTTTTTCCCTTTTCGGAATCCTCTATAAAATTGTCTTTCAGGGTTTCCAAGAGATCACGATGTACCTCACAACGACCTTTATGAATCGCTGTCGAAAGTACCGTCTAATCTACTACGAAGTATCGAGCGACAATCTAATCGTTGAATGGGAGTACTACTGGTTCATTCTCCTGAGAAATAATCTCTACATTGGACATATCCTTGTAGCAGCCAACCGTCTGAGCGCTTTCCACTTCACTACCCCCAATGCTTACATCAGAGTGAGTGCACAAATGATGTGATTTTGAAATTTTAAATTTAGTTCTGGAGTCCAGTCACCATAATCTTCCTCTTTGCAGCTGGATATGTACTGACTATTGGTGAACGAGTCATATCCTATTCGGCAAATAACAAATTCTCGACCAGGGTTGATAACAATTCGGACATTTTTGGGTTTAGTCCGGATCCAGAGGTTGACAAGGTCTGTTTCTTCACTTGTTCAAAAACTTCTATTTTTGTCTGTCACCCTCTTTTTTTCAGTTGGATACAATAACGGAAATTGTCATGAGTCTGGGCACGACAACAGTCTGTATTGTACTCTATACTATAACAGGAATTGTAGCCAGAAAACGGCTGTTTCTTCTACAGGAGAGGAATAAGGTAATTGAGGGAGAAAATTCTAAAAACAAACAGTTTTAGAAAAGACAAATAGTGCTTCTGCGATGTGCTATAGCTACTTTTGTGATGCTGATTCTTCCAGCTGGAAGAAGTGTTCTCCATCTGTTTTCTCTATTGACACAGAACACATCTTTGCTGCTGTGGACTTCTAGACAACAGTTTGTTTTATGCCAAATTTCGATAAAAAAACACCACATTTTCAGATCGATGACGACAGAAACCATGTTCGTTTTCCAGCCACTTCTCCTCATCATTTCCTGCCCACAACTACGGGAGAAGCTCTGGGATATTTTCTTTCCTCAGTCGACAACCTTTGTCTCATCCGTAACGTCAACCAACGACTGTCGCCACGATAGATAACCATCTAAGCAAATTAAACAAATTAAACACTTTCTCCCTCAAGGACTTTTGTGTTCTTAAACGACCGACAGGTGTTGTGCATAGGGGCCGGTTCTTTCGCCAACGGCATCGACGGAGATAGCGGCGGAAAGGTGGAGAGGCCGTGTGATTTTGCCCTTGTACAACCGCGACCCGCTAAGCGAACTGAACTAAATAAAAAAATCAGGGTGTCTGACGCCCACTGGCTGCCAATTATAAAAGGCCGGCCAATGGCAGAGATAGTCAGCATTCAGCAATGGATCTCGAGCAACGTATTAAGGTACTTTCCTCTCCTCTTTCCTTCTAATTTCCTCCTTTTCTCAGGCTTACCGCTTTGTGGCCTACTCGGCCGTCACTTTCTCGGTCGTGGCCGTCCTCTCGGTCTGCGTCACCTTGCCCATGGTGTACAACTACGTCCACCAGGTCAAGAGGACCATGCACAACGAGATCAACTACTGCCGTGGATCCGCCAAGGACATCTGGACCGAAGTCAACACCCTGAAGAACATCCCCGCCGGAAACAGAACTGCTCGTCAGGCTGGATACGGAGACAGCGGAGTCTCTGGAGGACAAGCCGCTGCTGGAGGTTGCGACGCTTGCTGTCTGCCCGGAGCTGCTGGTCCCGCCGGAACTCCCGGAAAGCCTGGACGCCCCGGAAAGCCCGGAGCTCCTGGACTCCCCGGAAACCCAGGAAAGCCGCCTCAGCAGCCTTGTGAGCCCGTTACTCCTCCTCCATGCAAGCCTTGCCCCGCTGGACCTGCCGGACCTCCTGGACCTCCTGGACCCGCTGGAGACGCTGGAACTGATGGACAGCCCGGAGGACCCGGAAACGATGGAGCCCCTGGACAGCCCGGACCCAAGGGACCTCCTGGACCCGCTGGAAACCCTGGAGCTCCCGGAACCCCCGGAAACCCTGGACAGGACGCTCCTTCCGAGCCCATCCTCCCCGGAGAGCCTGGACCCGCTGGACCTGCTGGACCTCAGGGTCCTCCCGGACAGCCCGGACAGCCTGGATCCGATGGACAGCCCGGTATGATTCAACTTTCAGAAAGAACTAATCAAAATATTTAGGAGCCCCTGGACCCAAGGGACCAAACGGACCCGACGGACAGCCCGGACAGGACGGAAACCCCGGAGCTCCCGGACAGGCCGGAGAGGCTGGAGGAGCCGGAGAGAAGGGTATCTGCCCCAAGTACTGCGCCATCGACGGAGGAGTCTTCTTCGAGGACGGAACTCGCCGTTAAACTCATCCTGCTTTTCGGAATTCTCTCTAGCAAATAAACATTTGCTGTCAACTTGTTTCCAATGTTTATTGGTCTACAATCCCTCGTAGCAGCATTGAAAAAGTTGGCTGATTAGAATTCTCTATATTTAAAGCCTGAAAAGATATCCAGAAGACAATTTCACACTGCAAGTTCCAGTAGCCTCGTTTTCCATCTGTCTACACCATCCGCTCTAAAAATCACCGTGAACTTTTCGTCGCGACTCGTTTACTCACACAACAGTTGCCCATGCTGCCACTCCAAGTGCACTGCTGTCCATTGCTCAAGCAGCCCGCTTGTTGGTTTTGATTGTTAGCTGGCGAGTAGTAAACTTGCGAAGAAGAGGGCTGACTCATCGGAGCTCCTTGCTGATAAGACGAACCTGCGTTTCCCGGTTGTTGACAAGCTCCAGTAGTTTGAGACTCTAGCTGCTTGCACCAACCGCTCTGAAATCATTCCAAGGATATTTTCCCAACTGTTCTTACGCAACAGTTGCCCATGCTACCGCTGTAGGTGCACGTCTGCCCATTTTGAAGGCAACTACCCTGTCCAGAAGATCCATAATTCTGTTGACACGTATTACAAGGCTGGTTTTGAGAAGGTTGCTGATTTGAATAGGTTGGATAGGGATCGTATTGAGGCTGAGTGCCTGGATTCCTCTGAACAGAAGGAGAAGACCGTGTCTGACAAACTCCAGTAGACTGTCCTGCTTGCTGGTAACAGTAGGTACTCTGAATTTTTGTGTACTTTTTTTTGGTGAGACTCGGAAAACTTACACAACAGTTTCCCATGCTGGTGTCCCATTGACAACTCTGTCCATTTTGAATACACTGTCCCGAAGGATTTCTCTGCACAGTAGCAGGCTGTCCAGAGCCTTGTTGACAAGTGGTACAGCCAGTCTGATAGCTTGGCTGCGAGTACGTAGAAGGATTTCGTTGAACTCCAGAAGAGGAGCTAGCAGGTCGGTCTTGGCAAACTCCCATGCTCTGACCAACTTGCTGATAACAATATGTACTCTGAGTGAGAAAACTATGACAATTTTTGAGTCTCATACACAACAATTTCCGAGGCTTGTGTCCCATTGGCAAGCTCCTCCGTTCGGAAGGCATTGACCAGATCCCGTCTGGGCAGAAAGATATCCACAGGTCGTACAGCCAGTCTGACCAGAAGTTGGAGGATTCTTTTGAGGAATCTGTGTTTGACTAGAGGCTGGTCGATCTTGACACACTCCAATGTTCTGACCGACTTGCTGGTAGCAGTAGGTACTCTAAACAGGTAAAAGTTTTATTTTTTTTGGCTCTCTCACACAACAGTCTCCTAGACTAGTATCCCATTGGCAAGCTCCTCCGTTTGGAAGACATTGTTGAGCAGCAAGGTAAGATACAGTTCCTTGCTGAGCACAAGTAGAACAACCAGACTGAGCATTACTAGCAGAGAAGATGCAAAATAGAAGCAGACTCGGTCTAATCATCCTAAAATTTGAGTTGATGTCTGAGCAGAGAGTTTAGAGGAATGTGAGTGGTAAGAGTCGCGCCCAGTCGCGCCCGTTCCCACTTTTCGTAGTTTTTGTTTCAGGTTCAAACAAAAGTCAAGTAGAAGCTGAGAGTGGAGAAACGTTGAGCTGACAAATTTCCGAGTTATAAAGCAGTTGACACTCCTGGAATTGGGTCCTTGTTTACTGGAATGTCACTGGAAAGTAAATTTCGCGTGCTCATTGTTTGCACAGTTCACAGATTCGAGAGTATCTTTATTTTCTGAAGGCGAAAAAAGCTTAACGACGACGAGTTCCGTCCTCGAAGAAGACTCCTCCGTCGATGGCGCAATACTTGGGGCAGATACCCTTCTCTCCGGATCCTCCAGACTGTCCAGGCTGTCCGGGAGCTCCAGGGTTTCCGTCGTTTCCGGGCTGTCCGTCGGGTCCTCTGGGTCCCTTGGGTCCAGCAGGTCCTAAAAATTCATAATTCCCGCTTTAACTAAAAACAAACCAGGGAATCCAGGTCCTCCAGGCTGTCCAGGCTGTCCAGCAGGTCCGGCAGGACCGGGAGGTCCAGCGGGTCCAGGCTCTCCAGGAGTGATAGGCTCAGAAGCTCCGTCCTGACCGGGCTGTCCAGGAGCTCCAGGAGCACCAGGGTTTCCAGCGGGTCCGGGGGCTCCCTTGGGTCCAGCAGGTCCAGGAGCTCCAGCTCCTCCTCCAGAACCAGGCTGCCCATCTTGTCCGGCATCTCCAGCAGGTCCAGGAGGTCCAGGAGGTCCGGCAGGTCCAGCGGGGCAAGGCTTGCATGGAGGAGGAGTAATGGGCTCGCAAGGGGCCTGAGGCGGCTTTCCGGGATTTCCAGGAGATCCAGGAGCTCCAGGCTTTCCAGGGCGTCCAGGCTTTCCGGGAGTTCCGGCGGGACCAGCAGCTCCGGGCAGACAACAACCGCTGCAGCTTCCGCCTCCAGCACTGTTGCTTCCTCCACTGACTCCAGCATCTCCAGAGTCGTATCCAGCCTGACGAGCGGTTCTGTTGGCAGCAGGCATGCTCTTCAAGGTGTTGATCTCGTTGAAGATGGCGCTGGCAGAGCTCTTGCAGTAGCCAATCTCGTGGTGCATGCTTCTCTTCACGTTTCCGATGTAGTTGTAGACCATCGGGAGTGTGATGCAGACCGAGAGGACGGCCACGACCGAGAAGGTCACAGCCGAGTAGGCCACAAAGCGGTAAGCCTGAATTTCCAGCTTGAATTAGTTCAAGTTGAAAGTTACCTTGAGTCGAGAGCTGTCTTCCATTTTGGTGGACGTACTCTCCAAACACTTTTCCTGCCTTTTATAGCATTGCGCTAACCTTGGAAGCTTCTCTCTTTACCCGTGGAAAAAGTTAACGTGAAACCGTTTCCGCGGTATTCTACACAATACGCGTTTACAGTGCCGAAAAGTTCTACTGTAACCTCACTAATTTTCCATTATCAGAAGAGTCGTAAAAGAAATATTTCAAGGCACCTGACCAGTGGAAAGATAGCGTTTGGCTCGAGTTGTTGTTCATTATACGCAATTGCGTACGCAGGCCGGGGGATGCTATCTCACGTGTTTTCAGCCGACTTGTTTGTCTCGTCTTGGTGCCATTCGCTCTCTCTTTTCCTTTTTCACGGTCAAACTGTCCATTTTTAGTCAAAAAATGGTCAGAAATTTGAGAAAGAGAGCCCATTCGGAGCCGTCTCAACATGCTGGAAGAAAAGTAACGAAGCGACAGAAGAAGAAGTCCATTTCCCCGCCGAGCAAGGAGGAGGAGAAGTCTAAGGATCTTGACAAGGTATAGTTTCTTCCTTTTGCTGGTTATGTTTTTAGATGTCAGGATACGTAAACTGAACGCAAAAAGTTTAGCAAGTGTCCAGAAAAAACCTGTTCTCTTCGTTCTGACCATTAGTTCGGTCTGAACGTTTTTCATGATGTTTTGGATTCAAAATGTCAGAAAATAGACAAAGATCAAAACAAAACTTACCCAGACAACGATCTATTTTAGGACGACCTCCAAAACGACATTGACGAGCTCACTGGTGAAACATGTGAGTTCGTCCCCTAGTGTCTTTTGCTGAGTACAAAAATTCAGGGATCTCTCATGGTCCTGAAATGTACTCAAGCAAGAGCGCCCTGAAGAAGAGAGTCGTCAAAGCCTTTGCTGACTATCCCGAATACGTCAAAAAGTTCTGTAAGTATATCAACTCGAGTCTGTTAGCAAAAGATTGTAGGCAAAGAGTGGCCGAAGGAGACATATCCGGCCCATCGACGCGAATACGTGAAATCTGTGCTTCGTGTCGAGAATCACAACGAAAAGTACAAGAAGGGCAAGACTTCCTTCACTTGCGGAATCAATCAGTTCTCTGATGTGGTAAGATTACGAGTTGTTCAATTTTGAAAAATTTTACAGACCGAAAAGGTTGGCTGTTGTGGCTTCGAGACCGGAATCAACTACGAGAAGCTGGAAGGAAAGGACAAGAGAAAGCCGAGAAGGCGTGGACCGTCCGAGTGTCTCTTGGAATAAGACACATGCATTTGTTGATTTTGTAAATACAATTTCTTTTCTTTTTTACACATAAACTTTTCAATGAATTTCTGAATGTAAATGGAGATTCAAAACAAACAGTGCACATGAATGAGAAACTTTTTAGAACAAGTTGTGCTACGCCCCTCCGGGGCTAAGTGACTTAGTTTTGTCCTTTTCATACAGATAGCAGTTAACAGTCTATCCCTCTATCCCTCTGTCCCTCTGTCCACCTGTCCCTCTGCCTCTCTGTCCCTCTGTCCCTCTGTCCCTCTGTCCCTCTGCCCCTCTGTCCACCTGTCCCTCTGTCCACCTGTCCCTCTGTCCCTCTGTCCACCTGTCCCTCTGTCCACCTGTCCTGTCCCTCTGTTTCTAGTTTCTCGACACTTTCTCTCTGTCCACCCTTGCATTCTGCACTGTGCTCTGCCTTTCCCGGTTTTCTCGTACCCCTGTCCGTCATCTGTTTTTTTCTTTCCCTACCAATTATGATGTCCCTATCGGTATGTCCCCTTTCTTCTGTCCAATTTTTCCCTCCTTTCGTCTCTCTAACTTCATGTTAATTTTCGTGTGCCTATCCTTCCCTGCTGATCTCCCTGTCCCTATTTCCACGTGCTCCTGTTCTCCTCTATCCCTGTTCTCCAGTTGTGATACGGTCCCGTTGGAGCTGAAGTTATAGTAGAAACCCCCTTGAACGCTTTCCCGTATTCCTAACCCGCACTTCTCTCCTGTCTGGAAACTATCCCCAGTCAAAAATAATCAAAGTCCACGCACTTGCAAATTGACTTGTCTAAACTTGTTACACTAACTCCTTTCCCTTAATTGTGCGCACAAATTGCTCTATTTTGATTGCCAATTAAAGCTTCCGACAGACACACTAACACACACACCTGGGAGCAATTTAAAGTGGATAGGCTGTAGATCAACCCACGCGCTATGTACGCATCTGCCGGTGGAGCAACTCCTGAGCAATCTGACCATGGATGGCTACAAAACTTCGTAGTTACAAGGACACGCTGAAATTGGCAGTTTTGACCACAAAGAGTAACAATCAGAATCGAATCAGTTTCAGTACCATTCTTCTTCTGACAGCCCACAGTATACCAAGGAGCAGCTCATGAACTTTTCGTTGGGGAGATTAAAAAATTATTCTTACTCTTCTCGAAACAAAATTTTCCGAACAGGGTCGGATATTCTGATGCCTTAGAAATTGAACTTATGAACAATTGAAAATTGGGATTTTTCCTGGGAGGTCGTAAACCAATCGTGACGAGACGATACGGGTGTGACCCGGGTTCCCATGGCCGAGTGGTTATCATCATTGTCTGGCAGTCAAACGCCACCAGGGGTTGTTGGTTCGATCTCCGTCAACAAAAAAGTTTTTTGCATTTTAGTTTCTGGGGTTTTTGAGGGTCCTGAACACGATGGTGCAGTCCGTTCTTTTGTTGCTAAAAAAAACAAAAACACGTCTTTATTTTGAGTTTTGCTGCTTTTAAACTGGTCTACGGTAACGATAAAAATTAAAAACAAAAGCAGAAATCCAGCAACTTTGATAGCCGAAGAAACTAGACTAATCTTTCCGAAAGAGACCATTGGCACTGCTGTATCAACAATCTGGGAGCTAACCTTTGTTTCATGGATGTCACGTTGCTCATTGGACATCGGTGTTCGGACTGAGAAAAAGTCCAAATGCTTGAAGAAAAGTGAATGGAAGCTTTATGAAATTTGATGAGCAGGATCCGAATAGATGAAGTCTTTGGACAATCCGAGGTCATTTTATGTAAAAACAATAAAAAGGAGGTAAAAGAGTTCCTGGAAGAGGAAATCTGCCGAAATTTTCACGAGAAAACCTCCTGCATATTCGAACTCGCCTGTTTCAACATGTTCATAGAAAAGTCGTTCGTTAGACTTTGCCCAAATGTTCAACAAGCTCTCGTTGCAAGCCTGATTCAACAAAAATGCATTACTATAAAAGAATGGGGCTGAGCATGAGAAAGTATCAAACGATGCAACTGCTCCCGTTGCTTCTACCAGCCCTCCTCGTCCTTGCCGTCCTGGCCCAGGATGCTTCTTCTCCCCGTCCCAGAGGACGCGGTCATCGTCGTGGAAAGACCATTACCGATGAGACAAAGGCGAAGATGGGCAGAAATCTCGGTCTGAACATGGAGGAACGCCGTGCTCGTCTCGAAAAGTTCAACCGTGCACCAAAATTGACTGATGAGCAGAAGGCCAAGCTGAAGGAGCGTCTTGCTGTGAGTAGATCGGAGACTTCTCAACCTACATTTTTTAGAAGCACAAGAAAATTGAGATAGAAGAAACGGAAGAAACGGCTCCTCAGGATCCTGCCGAGGTCAACGCCAGAAGCGGAATTGCTCCCTTCTTCTACGAGTCTGACATCAACTTGACAAAGTAAAATGACTTTTGATCAAAGAATATCCTTTCAGTGAACAACTCTCCGCCATGGAGAAGACCCTGAATCCCGATTTGACTAGAAGCAAGAGACAAGCATCTACTTATTACAAAAAGTGGGCTGCAAATACTGTCAACTATTACTACGACACTTCCATCAGTAGAGCTCATCAGTAGAACCAAATAACTTGAATTTAGGTGCCCGCAAAATCAATGTGACAGAGCAAGCTCTAGCTTACATTAAAAGCCGCACTTGTGTCAATTTTGTTCAAAACTCCACTGCTACCAACAGAATCAAGGTTGGATTTTATCCGGAAAGATTCAATTAAATCTGTAGGTCATCAACGGAGCCGGATGCTACTCTTCTATTGGAATGATCGGCGGAGAGCAGACCCTTTCCCTCGGAGACGGCTGTGAGGTTATTGGAACTCCGGCTCATGAATTCACTCACGCTTTGGGCTTCTTCCACATGCAGTCGAGGTCTGACCGTGATACCTATGTCAATGTTGATACGACCTACGTGAATCCAAGCAGCGTCGGCAATTTCCAGAAGGTTTCTGCTCAAGAGAATGCTATGTAGGTTTCAGTAGGTTTCTGAGTCTGAACACTATTTAGCTTCACCCCCTTCGAGTACGGATCAATGATGGAGTATGGAGCCAACTTGTAAGTGAATATCCTTCAAAATCAACGTCTTTTTAGCATGACAAATCCATCGGACAAGCTCTCCCTCGTCCCTACAGACATGGATTTCGAGTTCACGATGGGTAACCGTCAGATTTCTCACTACGACATGATGATGATCAATGCGCGCTATGGATGCAATCAGTGCGATACCGCCAGCAACCGTGCTACCTGTCAGAATGGCGGATACCCCAATCCGAATAACTGCGCCGTATGTGTCTGTCCCCAGGGATATGGAGGAACTGTCTGTGACCAGAGACCCGCTGGCTGCGGATCTACTCTATCAGCAACAACTACAGCTCAATCTCTTACTGTTACCATGGGAGATAACGCCATCATCACCGACACTTTCGACTACTGCATCTATCACATCACGGCACCGACTGGATACTACGTCAGCGTCAAGATTGTTTCAGTTTCTGTCAACTCTCAGTGTCAGTACGGTTGTGGATGGAACGGCATTGAGATCAAGGGAAACCAGGGCCTGGATCAGAAAATGACCCATCCTCGTTTCTGTTGTGCCGCTGATGTCAACGACGTTGTTGTCAGTTACCTGAACCCGACACCGTTCATCGTCTACAATCGTGCCTTCAAGAACACCTGGACCATTCAGTACACTGCTGTTCCAACCAGCAGTGCCCCAGCTGTTCCGGTCGCCATCACAGTCCCACCAACTACTCTGCCTCCCGTCTTCAGAGACTGCCATGACACAAAGTAGGCCTCTAACAGTATAAAACAACAATATGTTTAGCTCGGCTTGCGCAAGCTGGAAAACCAACGGTTGGTGTACAAATTACTCTCTCCGCCCCTGGGTCGAGATCAAGTACAATTGTGCCGTTACTTGTGGCTGGTGCGGCTACCAGCTGAATCCCTGTACTGATCGTCTGACCACTTGTGCCGCCTACAAGGCAGCTGGAAATTGTGGAAAGGATGATCCGATGTTGGCCGAGTACAATTGCGCCAACACTTGTGGATTCTGTGCTTATCCCAACTAGGGCAAAGATGAGCTGGTCATTGTAGTATTTTTGGTTAGAGTACGATCCAATTGTCTTTTGGGAGCAAAATAAAAGTACATTGGAAGTTGACTAGTCCTGTTGCGGCTACCTTCGAGAGGGCGACAACATGCACTCATAGAGCGCGACAACATTTGGGATAAACATGTTTATCCTGCGGCCGCAGCTCCGATTTTCTCATTCGAACTGCCTTTTTCGCCTGATTAAACGTAACTTTGAGGTAAGATTCAGATTTTCTATTGTGAAGCGGGTTATATATTTTTGTTTAATCGGATCTCCTGTGCCCTTCTCTTTGAACAGTTAACTTTGCCACAAGGCGTTCCCTCACCGCGCTTAGAGGAAAGCAAAAATTTCCTTTTTTAGCTTCCTTCTATGAGCCGACCAACTCCTGCAGACACGGCCCTTCTGGTCTGTGACTTACAGGAATCGAACCGATCTTCTATCCAATACTTTCCTGAAATTGTTGCTGTAAGCAAGCGAATGATTGATGCTGCTCGTCTTCTAAACATGAAGATAATCGGAACTGAACACTTCCCAGACGCCTCTGGAAATACAGTTCCAGAACTACAGATGGACTCGGACATCCCTGTTTTCGAGAAGACTAAGGTCTTTTTCATTTTATTTTTTCTTCATTCGAAAGTTCAGTTTTCGATGTGTATTCATTCACTGGAAAAGGAACTGAAAGACGTAAAAAATGTTCTTCTTGTCGGTGTAGAAGCTCACGTCTGTGTGCTATTGACAGCTCTTGATCTTTTGGAAAAGGATTTGAAAGTTTATGTGGTCGTGGATGCGGTCTCAAGTCGATCTCTGTTGGATAGGTAAGTGTTTCCTAATATTGAGCAAACTCAAATGTTTCAGGAAGTTTGGCTTTAAACAGATGGAACAAGCTGGCGCTACTTTGACAACATCGGAAAGTGCACTTCTTGGACTGCTAGGCGGAAGGTGTGCATATTGCTTTGATTCTCAACCTGTTTAGCGACCATCCACAGTTTGAAGACATTCTAAAGTTGACATCGAACTCGATACCAGATCTCGGATTGGTGAAATAAAGGCATTGAAAGCAAATGTTTATTTGCTAGAGAGAATTCCGAAAAGCAGGATGAGTTTAACGGCGAGTTCCGTCCTCGAAGAAGACTCCTCCGTCGATGGCGCAGTACAAGCGGGCTGCTTGAGCAATGGACAGCAGTGCACTTGGAGTGGCAGCATGGGCAACTGTTGTGTGAGTAAACGAGTCGCGACGAAAAGTTCACGGTGATTTTTAGAGCGGATGGTGTAGACAGATGGAAAACGAGGCTACTGGAACTTGCAGTGTGAAATTGTCTTCTGGATATCTTTTCAGGCTTTAAATATAGAGAATTCTAATCAGCCAACTTTTTCAATGCTGCTACGAGGGATTGTAGACCAATAAACATTGGAAACAAGTTGACAGCAAATGTTTATTTGCTAGAGAGAATTCCGAAAAGCAGGATGAGTTTAACGGCGAGTTCCGTCCTCGAAGAAGACTCCTCCGTCGATGGCGCAGTACTTGGGGCAGATACCCTTCTCTCCGGCTCCTCCAGCCTCTCCGGCCTGTCCGGGAGCTCCGGGGTTTCCGTCCTGTCCGGGCTGTCCGTCGGGTCCGTTTGGTCCCTTGGGTCCAGGGGCTCCTAAATATTTTGATTAGTTCTTTCTGAAAGTTGAATCATACCGGGCTGTCCATCGGATCCAGGCTGTCCGGGCTGTCCGGGAGGACCCTGAGGTCCAGCAGGTCCAGCGGGTCCAGGCTCTCCGGGGAGGATGGGCTCGGAAGGAGCGTCCTGTCCAGGGTTTCCGGGGGTTCCGGGAGCTCCAGGGTTTCCAGCGGGTCCAGGAGGTCCCTTGGGTCCGGGCTGTCCAGGGGCTCCATCGTTTCCGGGTCCTCCGGGCTGTCCATCAGTTCCAGCGTCTCCAGCGGGTCCAGGAGGTCCAGGAGGTCCGGCAGGTCCAGCGGGGCAAGGCTTGCATGGAGGAGGAGTAACGGGCTCACAAGGCTGCTGAGGCGGCTTTCCTGGGTTTCCGGGGAGTCCAGGAGCTCCGGGCTTTCCGGGGCGTCCAGGCTTTCCGGGAGTTCCGGCGGGACCAGCAGCTCCGGGCAGACAGCAAGCGTCGCAACCTCCAGCAGCGGCTTGTCCTCCAGAGACTCCGCTGTCTCCGTATCCAGCCTGACGAGCAGTTCTGTTTCCGGCGGGGATGTTCTTCAGGGTGTTGACTTCGGTCCAGATGTCCTTGGCGGATCCACGGCAGTAGTTGATCTCGTTGTGCATGGTCCTCTTGACCTGGTGGACGTAGTTGTACACCATGGGCAAGGTGACGCAGACCGAGAGGACGGCCACGACCGAGAAAGTGACGGCCGAGTAGGCCACAAAGCGGTAAGCCTGAGAAAAGGAGGAAATTAGAAGGAAAGAGGAGAGGAAAGTACCTTAATACGTTGCTCGAGATCCATTGCTGAATGCTGACTATCTCCGCAACCTTTCGCTCTTTTATAGCCAGTCGGTGGCAGCGTTTTTCTTGTTTTCGATACCTGCCCCCAAGCAGTTTATTGTAAGCTTAAACGCACGTCGCAAGGGTGCAATCAGCTGGGTCCGAAAAAGGCGCCGAACAGGAAATACGTCAGTGTAAGGCTGCCCTCTTTCTAGCGAACTTTTGGCAGCAGAGAAGCGAATGGCAAGATCCCACATTAGATTATTGAACCTCCCGGAATGAAACAAGGAACATAAACACGAACAATGTAGTAATTATAATGAAGCCGGAAACAATGAACATATCTCCGCTCAGCATCTTATTAGTAATCGCATATTCTTGTAGTCTGCATATATGTCAAAGACGATCCTTAAGTTTATTCCTCCAATACTACTAGGCTTGAGTTTAGGTCTATTGAGCCTTCTCTTTGGGTAATAGTGTTCAAAAAAGGGCCGAAGTATTGCCGTTCAGACGAACTTTTGAAGTCACATTAGCAGCTATCAATCAAGCTACAGTATTTACTCCGGAACCCGATGACGTCTCCATTGTTTCAACATACTACTATCCTACTTCGGAGAGGTAAGGCTCTTTCCTAACACAACCGACGAGAGAGTTTGACATGCAATTTTTCTCCAATAAAATTCTACCGAATTCTCCGGTCAGAGGCCAAATTTTGCGTAGTTTTATCAGAACATCGCGGAGCATACAATAGCACAAAAATTAGCGTTCCTGATTTTCGTTTTCAAGTCCAAAAGCCCCGGACAAGTTACCGCTGGAGAAGAATAGCTCTGTAACTGAGTTTCCGCCTGATCCCGATGATATAGCCATAGTTTCGACGTACTTTTACCCAACTTCGGGAAGGTAAAAAAAGCCAAAAAGAAGGCAATACTTTTGCAGTCTGGGCAACAATTCGATAGCTATGGTTCTAACGGCACACTATGAAGTCCTTTACCGGATCGGAGGCCTTCAACTTCTTGGCATCAGTTCCAAGGACAATGTTGTCAAACATGCTCCTCTTGAAAGGTAAATTTTCATACAGTTAAAGTAAAAAATTTAAGAATTACTCCACACAACATTTGCCCTTGGATTTCAATGTTTCTCACAGTCCAAATGCTTCCCAATTTGAAGTCTTTGAGCATCATTTTGGGAGAAAAATACTATCAGGTAGGCTTCGATGATCACCTGTTCTTGATGTACCCGAAAACTCTTTACGGACAGCTTGTTTAGCGCGCGTGTCGCTGTGTGATTTTCGTCCTTGGAGAAGCCGAGGGCAACGTTTACACTAAGGTGTCAAGTGCAGGGGAAGAGGAGACAAAACGCTTTGTTCACATTGTGACTCAAGTTTTCTTTTTGAAAGGTCAATGAAAAAAGAGGCAGAATACTTAAGAAGAAGGGCTGTAGAAATATAGGGTTGAGATTACTGAATGAAAGTGGTAATACTTCGGCTGGCACCCCCTATTTGAATATTTTTGGCGGGAACTCGCGTCAAACGTCCAAATGTTCCGTTGTTTGATCTTTTCCAAGCATTTTTGCGCTTTCTAAGTGCGTTCATTGAATTCTACGTGAAAAATTACCTTTAGAAAATGTAAGTTGCGCCGAAAAGCTTAGATTTTGGAAAATCGTCTCGGATCGAGAAGAAATGCTCAAAATGCGTATTCCATCCAAATTTGCGAGCAGTTTGGACACTGTGGGGGATATTTTTCACGTAGAATGCAATGAACGCACTTAGAAAGCGCAAAAACGTTTGGAAAAGATAAAAACCGGAACATTTGGACGTTTGGCGCGAGTTCCCGCCAAAAAAAACAAATATGGGTGCCAGCAGAAGTATTACTAAGAAAGTTTTTTCCCAATTTTTCCATTTTTTCAGATTCCCTTCAAAACAGTTTCCTACCAGAAGCGAGAAGTAGTCACTTGTATCTCTCCCCTATTTGGCAATGAACAATGGCAATATCTTCTTCTAGGTGCTCACATCTACAAAAGGTTTGTGTTCAGAGCAATTTTGACCAAAATTGTTCCGGTACGGTAGTTTTATGCACGTCTACGTAAGAAGTATGGTGGATCCTGTCTACAAACTCCTCCAGGAGTACGAAAAAGAGGTTTAACATTCCTAGTGTTTATGAACTAGATTCTATTCAGGATTATCTAAAATTAGAGCCGTGGCTTCGTCTGAATCTCACCACAATCCCCATCTACGAGTACAATCCGAATATTAACATCGAGTTTCGTGGACAAGCATCAGCCCAGACGGACTGTCTTCTCCAGTACAAGGAATCGGCTAAATTTATCAGTTTCATGGACCTGGACGACTTGTTGATTCCTCGGATAGCAGACAGTTATGCGGCAGAATTTGAGATGCTGTTCAACATTGAGCAGTTGCGAGTGAACAGAAAGAGGAAGACGACGGATGAAAGAAAAATGATAAAGGGCAAGACAACCAAATCGAGTGAGTTGAAACTTTGTGAACTGCTACGTCTTACCAGTAATTATCAAAAAGAGAGAAAGTTTCCAAAAGAATAGCCATCCGTTTGGCATAATTTTCCACTAGGCTCTTCAATGAGTTCCAGTCAGACACTGGAATGAGCCCCCGTCGTGTCCTCGGTAGTATAGTGGTGAGTATCCGCGTCTGTCACATGCGAGACCCGGGTTCAATTCCCGGCCGGGGAGAACTTTTTGTTTTATTTTTTTGCACTATAAGAAAACGTTTTCTAACGTGTATCTCTAGCCTTTCGATGGAACTAGTGTTTTCAGAATTTTCTACTGTTAAAACTGAGAAACCGAAGAAGACTGTGGCTTTTCTTCACTTCAGCAAGGAGAACGTTCACGTTGAGTCCAGTATGTCGATGTTTTTCACTCCCTAGAAATTTCTTCAGCTTTCGATCCTGAAAAGTTCTCCATTCCAAAAATGTTCTCCACAATGTACTTCAAAAATGTTGTCAGTTACTAACATTTTAATGAAAACCGATTCTTTTCAGAACGAGACGGGGAAAATGGTAACCAAACCCAAGTTTTTCAATCACACTTGGATTCATTGGCCCAGTGTACTGCCAGAAGGATTGATACGGTATTTTTTTTTCGGGTTTTTATCAAAACAAAATTTTTACAGGTATGACGTGCCAAAGACTCGAAATGCCATAACTCATCTGAAAGTGCTGGATCAGGTGAGACTTAATCCTTTTCCACTAAATGAGAATCCAGGATTTGGGAGACCAGGAAACGATTCTCAAAGTTCCGGCTTATTTGGAAGATGGAAGTACAAAGCCGTTGATTAGCAAAGAAGTCGTCAAAGAACTGCAGACTGACTTTGAAAGGTTTGAGAGCCATTTTTTAAGCAGAAGTTTCAGGATGAAACAAAAAGCGCCGATTCAAGAAATTTGGCATAAATTGCCACAAACCTTCTTTTATTTGGATCTGATAACTGCTTGCTTCAACCACACTTTCTACAGATATCATTATGGAGGAAGACACGATTTGATGAAGTGTCCAGGACCTGATCGTTGCAGGGTAAGCTGTCTTTTGAATATTACACTTTTAAACATTGAACATTATTAAATCATTACGCAAAGGTTTATTGAATTTGTTTTCAGCTCCCAAAAAATCCTGGGATTCCGTGCGCAAACGCCAGAGCCGACTTTTCATCCTCCAGAGGCGGAACGATAATCAACATTCATTATTCGAAGAATCCGCATTTTGTGATAGAAGACGGTTGTATTCCATAAAGGACGCTGACTTCAAAGAGACAAAGAAAGTTTACTATTAATAAAGACCGGTATAAAGATAGAGAGACTCACTCAGTTCTTCAAGACGAGCAGAGGACATTTCCCAAAACCCTGTTTCATATCTTTATATTTATTCGCTTAAATCAAGTCTAATTGTCGACTAGAGCGTCTCGTAGGTTAGACCATTCATTCTCCGTGTGTCTCCACCAAGTGTTACCGGCATGCTCCCTGATCTCATCGAGCCATCTGCATCGTTGACCACCAGAAAATATTTGATGTCTCTCTCTCTCCCGGATGACTACGCCTTACTATGCCATTCTGGATATGCCGATGTTAGCCTGTTTCATAAGAAACGTTCGACGCAAACAGACCCCTTTTGGATAGATGCAAATGTAGACAGCAGAATTGGAAATCATTATTTAAATAATTGAAATCAGTAGAAAAAAAGATTATGGAGCAAATGTTTGGAGCTTGGCTGGTAAATGGTAAATAGGATGGTACACGGAGATCAGGTGGTTTACTTTTAGGTAGTGGAAGAAGTTCCCTGATCAATAGGATGTTTACGGGGACGACCAGGTGAGCGCTTCTCCTTAGGAGCAGTCTCACTGGTGGTTTCTGATCGTGTTCTGCTTCGACGCGAACTCGCTGAAAACCCACTCTTTCTGGATAGAATATCTAAAATACCTGGAGCATCGTCGTTAGTTTTTGAACTGGTTCCAGCTGTTTTTGTTCCTTTTCTGCGTTCGGCAAGATTTGCCTGCAAAGAATTATTTCACTGCATAACAACATTAACGAACTCTGAACTGTTCTACAAGAGAAGAACCAGCAGCTTTCGCTGGTCTGCCACGCTTTTTTGAAAGATCAACTTCTGCCTCTTCGAATACTGTTTGCCTAGCTCTAAAAAGTAGCCAGAAAATTAAGTAAAAGAGTGAAGTTTACCTGCGAGCTGGACTTTTTGCTGCAGATTTTGGCTCCACGACAGCTTTCCTACCGGATCGAGTTACCTTACTTTCTATTGGATCGTCTTGAGCAGTGGAAATGGTTCTAGATCGAGATCTTCTAGTAGGAGTTGTGGCGGATTCGGTGACCGGTGCAGCTTCAGGGACTATGGGAAGAACCGGGGTCTTTGATCTCGTGCTTCTAAACGAGTCTTAAGTTTTTTTTATTTACCTAAAAATACCGTCGTGTTGGAGTCAAGGGCTCGACAGTTGAGCCAGTAGATGCCGTGCGAGCACGTCTTCCAGCACTTTTCGGCTCTTCGGGAACTGTAGAAAGTGCAGTTTTAGCGCTCCTAAAAACACAACTTGTTTAAAATTTGAACAAAGTTACCTTCTGGTGGGAGTTTTGGGTTCCTCTTCGGTAGTTTTACTCACTGAACGGGATCTAAAACGATAAAATTTTGCGGATATCAGATTTTAGCAAACCTTCTCGAGGGGCTCTTTTCGGTTCTTGTTGTCTCTTCTTCAACTCCTTTACTCACTGTACGTGCCCTAAAACAAAGTTTTTCTATTGCTGAAACAGTCTGAGGAAATTCTCATTGTTTTCGATTGCAAAGCTTACCTTCTTGAAGGACTTTTCCTTCCAGTCGACTGAGCAATTTCTACTTCCTCCACAATAGGTTTCTTTAACGGAGTTTTCGCTCTTGTCACTCGAGACGTAGACTGTTCAGCAGCCTCTTCTGATGGTTCTTTACCAAAAAGAGCACGGCGGGCAGGCACTTCTGTTCTCGAAAGCGATCGTTTCCGGGCGGATCTTCTTGGCTAAAGATTTGAGTTGAAATGTTAATGAAAAGAGCTAACCTTGCTTCCTAGTTCAGTAGCAGATGCTCCAACATCGACCGTTTCACTGACACTACGGCGAGCTCTTTTGATCTGCTGGATATCCTAAAAGATTTTTTTTGTTTAGGAGGCGAACTCACTGGTTCTTCACTTTTTTGCTTTCGAGCTCGACGAGGAGACGGCTCCTCGGCTTTAGAAGTCTTTACAACATTGGTCTTTTCTAGCCTAGCCGTATCCGGCACAGATTCCACAACCTGGATTGTCTGGAGGAATTTTTTAAGTTTTGATAAAGCTTACTTCTACAATGACAGTTGTTTTTGTAATGGTAACCGGAGCGTCTTTCGCAGGGACTTCATTCGAATCTTCGTCTTCTTGTTGCTCAAAGGACCGTTCAATGCCGTCGGCATCTACCCATTTTTTTGAGAGAGCTGCGGTAGCACGAGTCTGAGTCATAAGTTCGTAAGATATAAATAGAAAAATACCGGAGTCATTCCAAAAGTAGATTCGGCAATGGAGTAGTCAACCAACCGAATGGGAGAGGGCAGTCCTTTTTCCATTTCATCTTCAGGCTCAGCTTGTACAACCTGAGGTTCGACTGGCTGGAAGTATGTGTAAAATTCTACGAGTACGGAAACTGTACCTCTTCTTCCTGCTCCTCAAGCTCAAGATCCTTGTCTTGGACCTCCATATCTTCACAAACTGGTTCAGATTCTTTTCCGATGTCAAGCTCAATGTCTTCCCCATCCTCGATTGAACCATCTGACTGTTCCTCAACAGTCTGTGAAACTTCTTCACGTTCCAATTCTTTGCTTTTGCTTTTCTGTGTAGTGGGCTCAGATTGGTCTCCAGTATCTGTAGAAGATCCAGTGTCTGATGTCTCATCATCTTCATTGGACAAATCAGACTGTTCTTCCACAGTCTGGGACACGTCGTTGTTGACAGTTTCTGACTCCTGAATTTGAAAATGATATCCTTAATCTATTTTAAATTGCTCCTAAGTCTCTGTGTGTGTTTATGTGTTTGTCTGAAGCTCTAATTGAGGATAAGGAGGGGAGCTTTGAGCGCAGACTACAGTAACACGTTCAGACAAGTCAGCTTAAGTAGAAAAGAAGCTTCTCCCACAGGGGACAGAGACAGGGAAGGAAGGACAGAGGGACAGAAGGACAGAAGGACATATGGACGGAGGGACACCGGGACAGACGGAAGGAAGGACAGAGGGACAGAAGGACAGAAGGAAGGACAGAGGGACAGAAGAAAGGAAGGACAGAAGGACATAGGGACGGAGGGACAGCGGGACAGAGGGAAGGAAGGAAGGACAAAGGTACAGAAAGAAGGACAGAGAGACAGAAGGACATAGGGACGGAGGTACAGAGGGAAGGAAAGACAGAGGGACAGAGGGACAGAGATCTGTCTCTGCACTTTCAGACCTTACAGATTGTCTTTTTGCTTCATGTTTTTTAGCTACTTTCATCTATTAATTGATCTGGAGGGATCAGATATCAAACTGTTAACTGTTATCTGTTTTGAAAAGGGCAAAACTAAGTCACTTAGCCCTGGAGGGGCGTAGCCTAACTTGTAAATTAAAAAGCTGTGGTGTCTGTGGCTGACTCTGTGTTTGTCTGTTTGTCCATGGCCACGAGATTCGTCGTGACAAGTTAGAATTTAGCAGGATTAGATAGCAAGTTACTTTTGAACTTGGAGTTTTTACAGACTTTCGCCAAGTAGGAAGCTTGAGAAAGAGGTATAGAGCCGGTAGAAAACTGACGCTACGACGCCGACAGGCGACGAAGTCGTCTGGTTCCTAAGTAAAGAATCAGGCAAAGCAGACACTTTTATGAGGAATGACTCGTTTTGATAAGTCAAATAGTGTTGAGTTGGGCAGAGGGATATTTAGTCGAACTTGGGACAACTGGAAGCATGTTGCTCCTTGTTATCATAAAAAGCGTTACAACCGCTTTTAGTTGTGAAAAAGCATTTTTTTGCCTCAAAATTTAGCGGATATAAGCAGAAAGGCACGGCAGAAATTGAAGTTCACAGCCCCTACAGAACTTTCGAATACACGTCCAAAGCCAGTCAAGACATGTTTTGACTTGTTAGGTCAAGTCAATTTCAAACATTTTTCTCCGGAAAAAGATCCGGACACTCGCTTTAAGAGGGTATAAACTCACTGCAGCCTCCTCTACATGGTCGCTTTCAGGTGCTTCTGTGGCTGAACTGATAGCAGTATTATCCATCGAAGGTTCGACGAACTCCGGATCCCAACGTAGTCGGCCTCTACTTGGCGACATGTTTGCTGAAATGAACTATTTTATAGAGCGGAAAAACTTTCTCACTAGCACGACGAACAGGTGTCTTCAGAATGCTGGCCGGAGCAGGGAGAAAGAGTTGTGCTTCGGGAGTAACTTCAACACCAGTCTGTCCTTCAGCAGCTGCAGCAGCTCGTGCTCTTCTCGACGTCGGTGTGCGGAGAATCGAATTAATCTTTTCTTTCGTCTTGTCATCTAATCTAGAACGTTTTGTTAAGTATTCCCCATTTTTTGGCATACTGATTCATACGTGGAGTGGCTTCATTAATAATATGCTGATAACTTCTTTCAGGCGTTGTGATTGTCTTAAATTCGCATTAATTCATATTTTTCCATTCAAAAAAACTCACATCTTGCACTTGACAAACTTCCACTTCTTCAGGTTCAACAGTCGCTGGCTGCTTTCGAATCCGTTTGTACAATGGAACGGCAGCTCCGGCTGCATCTCTTTTTCCGTGACTGATTGACGGCTTGTTTGATGGCTCTGAGACGGGAATTAAAAAGAAGGAAAGATGCTCACCGAAGTGTTTAAATTTCTTGGTAACTTCTTGTGGCCACGTTGGTCCACTGTTTACTCTGAACAGAGGCTGGAGATACTGCTTAACTTGCTTGATGCCTGGAAGAGCCTTGGCATAGAGATCAACGTGCTTGTTGTGAACGTTGTGTGGCACGGAAAGCTGAAAATAGTTCTGCTTCAGTAAAACCAAAGCTTACAATTTCAACATCGTTGTAGCGGCTTCTTTCAATGAGGTACAGTTGGAAGCGGAACTGTCCGTAGGGGATCTTATTGCACAGTGCTGAAATATTTAATTTTATATTTCGGTGAGTATGTTCATCTGTTTGTTTGTTCAAATACCGTAAAATACAAGCACCCCTGTACGCAATTACGTACGCATTTTTTTCGGGTTGAGGAAAATTTTTCCCAACTTTCCGACTATTTTTCCCATACATCTCAGCTACTAAGGAAAAATAAAATATAAATTGAAAAATTATGTCTTCATCCCGAAAAAAAATGTGTACGTAATTGCGTACAGGGGTGCTTTTATTAGAAGAAATACGATATGCGAGACACATAGGGACAAAGAGAGCGAGGGTTAGAGAGCCTGTCAGGTCAAACCCCTTTTGGATCAAGGAATCTGCTTCAGTTGATATACATTTACATGATTTCAGTGGAAAACTCATTCACGCCTAGTGTCAGCAATAGTTCTTTAGCTCCAACCTTTTAGTCGGTGTTCTTCTTCCTCTGTTAGTTTCTCCGCTTTCTTGACCAGATTATTTATCTTCGTCTCCAAATCCTCCATCACAGTATGAGAAGGACTGACTGGTTCAGTAATACTATTTTCTCTGACGACGAGTTGTTGCTCCCGATGCCACTTGTTGAAGACTGCTGTGATTTCCTTCTCTCCAATACGTAGAACATCATCCAAGATTTCGGTCACATGGAAGATGATCTTTCTCATGTCAGGTAGCTTGTTTGCAGCATGAAGAGTCTTCTTGGCCATCACGAGATCAATTGCGTAGTAGATGATAAACTCTTGCTTCATTCTATCGTGATAAGTGGCTTTGAGCAGAGGTGTCACAGCGTTCTGAATTTATCTTTTTCAACGAATATACAGGAAAAAATTACATGAACAGCCGGCGGGTACCATTCTTCACCCTCTTGATCCAGCCAAAACGCCTCGTCCGGCTCAATTTGCTGCATCTTGGCTACGATATCATCGATGAAGAGATTTCTTGAGAGAGCTCTAAAGACAGTTTCAAACTTTAAAGGAAGCCTTCGGTTATGCCAAAGTGTCACGACCGCAGCGGGACCAATTGGCATTGGTCCCGTCACGATCTTGCCCCCATATTGCATATTTTACATTTTTCGACGTTTTACACTCTGTTTTTTTCGTTTCCAAACCATGTTTAATCGATTCGGTATCTGATTTGACATCAGCAACTGGTGTAAAATTTGATGCTGAATCGATTAAACATGGTTTAAAAACGATAAAACGAGTGCAAAGCGGCGAAAAATAAGTGACGGGGCCAATGGCAATTGGTCCCGCAACGGTCGTGCCATTTTGGCAAGACCGAAGGCTTTCTTTAAGTCGGGCAAACCTCAGCTTGTTTCTTCTCTCATGAACCATATCCTCAAGAATCTGCCGCTCCTCTGTGTTTCTCTCTCCAAGCGGCAAGTATTTCATAGTGTAGAGATTTCGAATGCAGTTGGCAAAGTCGGAAACGTGGTTGACGGCAGCAAGTTGGCTTTCTACTTCAAGCACAAGAACTCCTAATTGGAGATTTTTTTCCCCGAATTCTAAGGGGACTTACTCGGAACAATATCAGACTTCTCCCACTGAATATACTTTTCCTGTATGGCCCTATAAATCCACTTGGCTGATCGCAAAACGGCGTTTAGCTGACGAAGTTGACGTTTCTGATCAACTGAGAGTTCCTTTGCAGCATCAGAGAACAGGACGTCATCTGAAAAATGGGTCAACTTTTGGAGGAAGCAGTCTACTCACTCAGCATATCCACCTTGTTCCTGGCTCTCTGTACTTCCGACCACATCCACTCACATTTTGATCTAACAGAAGACCAGTTGGTTTCCTTGGTCGCGTTGATGAGCTGTACTACAGAATCCGTGTAACCGTAAAGAATAGCAGCTGTCATGATCATTTCATAGCTTGTGGTTCCGTAAAGAAGAGCAGATGTAGCAGTTGCTCCACCTCCCTAAAAGAGTTGTCAACAAAATAACATACTGACAGGCTGTCAACAGAGACAAAAGCAACAAAGGCTTGAAAAAGACTGGCTAACAGCTGTGGCTAGACATGTGCGCTTGGACCGACTGGGAAAAATATTGCCTTCAGTGCGGCGGGAAAAAGAATTTTTATCTGGGTTTTTGTGTTTCCCCAGTCATTGTGAAACAAATACCGACTAGCACAGAAAAAAAGTTAAGCAAAAAAAGACAAATCCGCGAAGAAAAACGGAAAATAAGACGAAAGGATCGACAAAATTCGTGATTTTCGTGCAAAACTTTAATTTTCTTTGCGGATTCATCTTTTTTTGCCAAACTTTTTTTTCTGTACTAGCTGGTATTTGTTCACAATGTCTGGGGAAACACAAAAAACCCAAAAAAAAAATGAATTTTTTTTGCCCGCCGCACTGAAGGCATTTTTTTCCAGCTAGTCCAAGCACACATGTCTAGTTGTGGCAATGGCTTACCTGTGCCGAGGCACTGATTTCCAGTGGCAACGGCATCAACCCTACAGCCAGCAGCCTCAGAGCTGCATCTCGCCATCTTGTAGCATATGAAGGAAGATTTTCATAAATTCTCTCCAGCACTTGAGATGGCAGACTGCGCAATTGGAGAGTTGCACTGCTTGTGGAAGAGCCGACATATATTCTGTTCAACTAAATTTCCAAAACTTTAAGAAAAAGAGTAGAGCTTACATTTAGTCCAGATGCATAAATCTGCTGCTCAGGATCGTCCGCCAAGAACTGGAATTTTGTGATGAAGGAGCAATCGACCATGATGTCCTAAAGAATACTTGGTATTAATCTCATCAGAGAAAGCTACAGTAATGTTTTCCAAAGTTTTGGAAAAGTCTGGCGATGAGAAGGCCACATCTATGATATAGGGACACTGCTTTGCCGCAGTACTATCGGGAATCAGACGTTCGTTCAGTCTCTTGTAGTAGTAAGTGTTGAGATCGAAGATGCCGAACTAAATGAATGAATTCAATGAAAACGAAGCAAGAAACCTTGGTAGTTCCTTTGGGATCGAGGTAAGAGAAGAACATTTGTGAGATGTCGAGATCACTGTCTGAAAGAGACTTTTTTGATCTTTTAAGGACATTTCTACCGTTTAGAGTAAAGTTGTGCTCTAGTGTCCTTTGCTCTCTCAAATCGTCTGCCTTTCGTTCTCTGACCAATGTATGAGCACAGATCCACTCGGCCGTCGTTCCTTTTCCAGCCAACTGATCAGCCATTCGAGGGTAGAAAAGCGCCTTTCGAAACTCGCGATCTCTTGTGGCGACGTTTTCTTGTCCAACGACGCGATATGATCCTTCGTAGAGAACCATAACAAGTGTCTTTCCGCGTTCCCTATGAATATTCGTTAAAGAATCAAAATCAAAATCTAACCCGTGAAACGCACAGAACCAAACGTTCATGTTGGGATCATCGTGTGGCAGCATAGGAACGAGGTGACAGACTGGTGAGGAAGATTGGAAAACATTGGCAGCACTGAAGTTATCTTGTTTATTTACAAACTGTAATTTGTAGTAAACTCACAGACTGTCTAACTGTCGAGTCTGTGGCTGGCAAAACATCACCAGGATTTTTTTAAGAAATGCCGGTACTGTCGTACAATGGGCGGTCTTAATTAATCTTGGCGGTCTTATATAGTGGGGCGGTCTTAAATATTCCAAATCTGAGCGGTCTTAAAAAATTGGGGTGGTCTTAAACTTCTTTTTTGTTTGTTCTGCCTAATACATGTTTATTCCACTATTTTTGTGCTTTTACTGTTTAAAAGTCTGATCTTGGTCCGTGGTCCTGTGCTCATTGGTGGGCAGTTTGCACTAAAGACAGTCCAGCTTCTCGGGGAGCAGGACGTGCACTTTAAGACCGCCCCTTTTTTGAAAAGTTAAGACCGCGTAATAAATTTAAGACCGCCTATTGTGCGGTAGTACCGGAATGTCAACCTGATTTCCAGGAAAATGAGGAAATATATAAAGATCTTACATGTCACCCGTTGGAGTGAAGCCGACTTGCACAATTCCGCCAAATGAAAGTCCAATGAGAAGATCACAGGATCGAGGAATGTAAGCAATGGATGTGACACGGACCTCTGAGGGATCTTTGACGATGTCGTGTCGTCCTTCCACGCGATAGACAAACTTTTTGCTGCGTTGGAAAGAGACTGGAAGTTAAGTTTTAAAAAAGGTAAGATAAAGGAACCAACATAATGCATCTGTCAGTTTTCTAGCCTCTGGCTGTGTCTTGGGCGTCCAATCTGGATTCTCCGGCAGATAAAAAACGTAGGCGTGACCGAAAAGTGTTCCGACCACGACAATGTTACACCACTGTTTCATCCTCTCGTTCAGAGACGCTGCAGCCTGTACTATCTCCACATCATCTATGACCACTTTCAAGCATGAGCCCTAAACTTTGAATTTTTTGGTTGGACAGAGTGACTTACGGGAAACGGAATGACTGTCTCATGGACAGTTTTGAGATTTTCTCCTGCGTGGACGAGACGAGCCAAGTATGCTTGATCGCCATCGTTGTAGAGAACGGCAAGACCAAATTTGCCGGCTGAAAAAATTATTTTTGAGGCCTTATTAGATTGCTCCTCATTAATATTGGTAAAAAAGCATACCAGCAGTTTGAAGATACTCGGCAGCGACAATTTCAACTGCTTCCGGAAACTTGTGAATGTAGACGGTCACCTGGCGATGGATTCTCTTAATTTCTAAAACATTTCCACAAAAGACGACTTGATAGTCTGTTGCCAAGCCTGTAAATCCTGATTATTTGAAAAAATAACTGCTTCTTACCTGAAGGAGAAGTCAGAAACTTTACGGTCGGGTTGCTGTTTTTTTCAAAATTTGTCAAATCCAGAGGCTTTACAGAACTAGGCACAATGTCCAAACATTGCCTCAGTTCGGGAGGTATGTTGGCCTGGGCGGTGGCTAACATAGCCTGAAATTTTTTTGAAAAAGTATTGTAGAAAAATATAGCAAAGAGACCATCCCGAATTTGTTATGCAACGATTCTCAGGTCACAAGAAACTGGGTGAAACAGATGATTGATTGAAATTTGTTAGCAGAAATCGATAATGTAGAATCGGTATAAAAAGAACGGAAAAAAATTTGTTGACGATCATGGTACTTTCTATAGCAGACCTAACAGCCGTTGGAAGGCTATGAATATCAGAGAAGGCCAAGTCTAAAAGTTGACCTTTTCTTATTGAAAAGATATTTTTTAACAAATGATATAGTTGAATCATTTTCTTCCGCGCAGAGGTGAAAAGCGCTCCATTGCCATCATTCAAATTACTGGATGCTTCGGATGTTCACTTGTTTTTGAGACCGTTCTTCTCCGAAATCGTGAGGTATAAATAAGGAAAATGGTTCAGGAAAAAACTAGCTCAAATATAGCAATGAATATGAATTAGGTTTAATGTAAACTTTTCGAATGAGCACAAGTTGTTGCACAACTACGTGTAAACAGCAAGCATGACAGGTATTTTTTGTGCTTTTCGGGAACGAACTGGGTGGCTCAAATTTGAAGTAATTATGAAGGGCAATAGAGGAAAGTCGCAAATGGAACAAACGCAGTTCCTATTTCCAACTCATTTTACATTCCAGGAACTTTTGATTTTTTTTGACTGTTCCGTTGAAAATATACAGTCTTCAATGGAGAAGATGTTGCGCATCGTAGTAAGGTATTGAAAGAGAACGGCGATGTAAAACATGTTCCACTCGAAAGAGCATAAAAAGTAGGTACTGTCAAGTGCTCTGGAACTGTCAACAATCTTGTTTTCCTGATGCTTTTTGTATTTTCTCGAATTATTAATTCTCCCCTCAAAGCTGCTCTCTGGCTCGAATCTTGTCGAAATGCTTTTTTGTCTCCTTCTACCTTTCAAGGTCAGTTCCTTGTTCAAAGCAGCCTTCGAGATGTTTCTCTTGATCCGACAGAGACTTTTTCGACGAGAGATCTGCATCGGGTCTCGCAAAGTTGCCTAATTTACCAAACGGAACAGACAGGCATTCCCTCTCCTAATCAACCTCGCCATCTATCTTCAAGGGCTTTTATTTCAACAAATCCAAAATGTCCTTCTTGGGGTCAAAAGATCATCAATCCTCGACGATTCTCTAGTTTGATCAGATTGCTTCAGCAGGCTCTAAAATGTCCATACTTGTTTTCAGACCGTCTATTTCCAAGTCTCTTACCAAGTTTCCCCTTCTCCAATTAAAAAAAGCCCTCTTGCAACCGAGAAACCCAAAAAAATCATCTGTTATCGTGCACGTATATCGGGTTATCGAACTGCTCATCTTAATGTCCTGACAGCCGGGAGAGAGAGGTCGACTCATAAACCCTCATCGCTGAAAAGGGCCCATGTCCACTACATGTTTCCGTCCGCAGCGAATTTTTAAAGCTTTTTTTATCATCTGTATTGCCATATTTTGGGGTCTTCTAACGTAAGTTTTGATCTTTTCTTTAAAAAAAGTTTTAGACATAAAGTTCTCAAAAGTTCTGGTTGGTTTTCTCCGCAGACTTCCGACGATCTCTGGCTCATTTCTGCTTACTATTACCCAAAATCTGAAAGGTTCTTTTGCGACCTTTGCTTCGAGACAGTACATCAGCGACAGGATCTAGACAAACTATCCAGTTTTCGCAGATTTAACCTCATTTTTTTCAGTTTAGGAGAGAATGCCGTGGCTTTGGTTTTTGTTGCATGGGATGCGTTTCATTGGAATCATCCGAAAGTCAAACTGATCGGTGTCAATAGTGAAGAGGTGGTGATTAGAAGTGGCAAACCGGAAAAGTAAGAGCAAAAGAATAATTTATACAGACTGCTAGAGTATCACCAGAATGGGAACGCAGTTGTATCCTGGATGCATATTTTCTGACTACACGGCTTGTTCCTAATATGAATGGCTTGAGTATTACGCTAGGAGATGGACATTTTTATCAGGTTCGTTTCTTTCTGTCTTTCCGTTTCTTTAAGACACAGTTAGACAGCTATGACGTTTTTCTAAGCCACAGACACGACAGTTAGACAGCCTTGATCTATTTTTAAAGCGAGAGTCCAGCTACTGGGAACTTGGGCACTAAGTTGGTGCACACAATTCAAATAAAATGGCGCGAAACACAAGAAAAGCTGTCAAAATTGGATTTTTCCCAATTTTTCGACGATTTCAGGTCCATTTATGTTGTTTCATGTAAAGTGATGTCAAGAAAGGTTATTTGATCTGAAATTTATGAAAACGCTGTAAAAAAGTAAAGTAAAGCATTTTTCTAAAACATACTACTCTAATTTCAAAGAGGTCTCTCTGTCTTTTCCACTCACTTTTTCAGATTCCCTTCAAAACCGTGTCCTACAAGAAAAGAGACGTTGTCGTCTGTATCTCCCCACTGATGGCCAATGAACAATGGCAGTACCTTCTTTTCCAAGTGCACATCGCCAAAAAGTGAGTTCTTGAACCCATATCAGACCATTCTTTTTCACAGATACGGTAGCTTCTTACACGTTTACGTTCGATCAATGGTAGATCCTCTTTTCAAGTTGATGATTGAGTACGAGAAAGAGGTCTGTAAATTTTTATGATTCGTAAAAAAATCTTCAGGGCTACCTAAAAATGGAGCCGTGGTTACGAATGGCTCATTCTAGCCGCAATGACTTCAATCCCAACAATGATATCAGCTTTCGGGCACAGGAGGCAGCTCAGACGGACTGTCTCCTACAATATAAGGAGTCTGCTGATTTTATAGCCTTCTTCGATCAAGATGAGATAGTCATCCCTCAATTGGCTGGGAACTACAAGGAAGAGTTTGAGCAGATCTTCAGAAGTCAGCAAATGATCGCGTACATCTTCTATCTCAAGCGAAATGCTCATCTGAAAACTTGTATGATTCATTTGCATATCTGGGAGAATAGAGCTTCAGATTTCGAGCCGGAAAGATTCTCGTTGAGACATCTTACCTCCTCTTTGGCTTATGTGAAGGAAACTCCAAAAGACGAAGTTGGAAAAACTGTTGCGAGACCAAAGTTCTTGAATCATACTTGGTTGCATTGGCCGATGAAGGTAGCTGAAGGATATTCCAGGTAGTTTTACAATGTTTTTAAATTCAGGGGTTTGCTTCAGATATGAAGTTCCTATCGACCAAAATATGCTAACTCATATGAAGAGACTTCACAAGGTAACTTTTTAACCCTGGTCTTCCATTGATTTTGCCATCTTTTGCTTCCTTTCATTTAGAAGGAAATTTCGTTATCAGCAGTGATTCGGATACTAGAAACTTGAAAAAAAAAGCAACAAAAAAAACTTGTATTGTTCAAGGGACAGTCCCATTATAGCCAGATAGGAAAGATCTGGAAAGCCCGCGCATTCAAACCTCAAACACCTCAAATAATTGAATTTAAGCGGTTTAAAAACGCGGAAAATTGGTCAAAAATCGACGGAAATAGACAAAAAAGCACTTTTATATCCGTCATTTTTCCACCAATTTTTGCGTTCCACCACTCATATTAGACGTAAATTTTGACGAAAAATCGATTGAAAACAAGCAAAAATCGAAAAAAGTCAGTGTAAACCTTCTAAAAATGCAAAAATGAAATTTGTCGTGGGTCCCGCCACGAAATTGCCTGATTTCCCCTGATCACACACAACGGGACTGTCCCATTAAATACCTTTTCCAACACAATTTCCAATAAAAAGGGTGTGGAAGAGATTAGAGTTGTAAAGCAGACACCGGGGTTCCTTTCCCACAAGGCGCTGTTTTAGGAGAAAGGTTCTCCGAGCTACCATTTCCAAGCAACACCCTACTACAATCAGTTGCGGCAAAAACCGTTGCTTACTACTGAGGTCATTCGCGATGTCCAGGATGACTTGGAGAGGATAGCCTTTTTACATCCAAAAAACTTATAAATAAATTCAGGATGAAAAAGAAGCCGGATATTTCGAAAGTCTGGATGCAACTTCCCCAGAAGTTTTTCTATTACGAGGTCATTGAAAAGTGCTACTATGACCTGGCTCGAAAGTTTGTTTTCCGTGGAGAAATTGAGAAAATTACCTGTACAACACCGGACAGATGCGGGGTAATTTTTAAGGATTTCACTTTTGATCACAGCTTACAGTACCCCAAAAAACCTGGAATCATGTGTGCAAATGCTCAAGCTGACTACTTTTCTTCGACTGGAGGCTCTAAGCTGAATGTTTACTATTCGAAGAATCCTACCTTTGTCATTGAAGACGGTTGTGTACCTTGAGCCAAAAAAATTAGTTCCTGTACTCTTTTCTTTAATAAATTACTAGATCTCGGTACTAATCTGGCTGCTTTCTCTTCTCTTGGATAAATCCTCCCTGCATTTATTGTTCTTTTGAAAAATTCTCGATATTCAATTCAATTCAATTTATTACGATTTCAACGAATTCACGTGTCGCATCTTATGCTGGTCCCAACAAGTTGTATCCTCTCTTGCCACGTTCATCCAGTTCGGACCCGTTTGACTAGCGAAACAATCGCTTCACCTTGGCTTCGGTCTTCCTATCGGTCTCACGGCTCTCCAAGGTCTCCACTCTAATACCCGTCTTGTCAATGTGTCAGGCTGCGATATTTTCCTCACAAAATTCCACTTTCGCCTGACCCATCTCTCCCGTGTTGCTCTCGTCTTCTCCATGAGCCAATCGTTCGTTCGTCTGTCCATTAGGGTTATACCAAGAAATCTTCTTAGAATCTTTCTTTGAGCAACTACTAGTTTCGTGCAATGTCGCTCCCGGAGAGTCCAAGTTTCAATGCAGTGCAGGAAGTGAATATTTTCAATGCAGGAAGTGAATGTTTTCCTCTTGTGTCGAACCGATACGAGCTTGTTTGTCAGAAGTTGGTGAAGTTCTCGATAAATAAAGTTGATAAAGTTCAGCTCAAACTGGATAAATACAATAAGGTAGATCTCGCCTTACAATTCACTACAAAATGACGGAGCTCGATGTTAGAGAAGGGCTTCTTTTCATGAATGAACTGCATTTCAAAGCATCTGTTTGTAATGAAAATAATCCCATGTAAGCTGACTCTGTCTGGTAATCCTTTATTTTCAGTACATCTCTGGCTAATGGAGTTGCTCAGTTTATGCACACGTTACCCAAGTTTTCAAAAAGCTCGACATCTCCGAGAACGAACTCATGCTTCTCAAGATGCAAGTACTTTTTCAAATTCGTGCGTTTTGATCAACATGAACAGCAAATGTTTTCAGCCCCTGATACCTCTGACGAAGGTCGAGAAATCATTGATCAGGCCAACTCGAGGTACTCGAGAATTATGCATGAATTGATTGCTGAACGTTTTCCGACAATGACGGAGGAGGAAAGGCTGAGAAGGCTCTGTAATCTACTAGGAATTTTGTCAGCAGTTTGAACCCGAAGTGAAGTCTCAGGCTGTTTTCAGAGAATTTCTCTGGTTGTGAACAATATCATGGCCATGATGGCTGTCATGAATATAGGGAAAACGCAAGGCTTTCTTACTTACGACATTCATTTTCGACAATTTTGAGATCTCTTCACAAATATAAATTGCTTAAAAATGGTATCCCCTTCCATTGTCATGTTCTGTACCAAGTCAATCATGACCTCCCGCCAGTTGACAGTCCGGTTTTTGCCCTCACTTCGGGACGAGTAAATACGGCTGGCAGAGTTTAGTGAGTCAGTCACCTCAATACCACAAACTCTATGTTGTACCTTTTTCTACTTCCAGTTGTCTGGGCACAATTTCCGCAGTACAATGAAACAGAGGCCAGGATGATGCTCCTGCTAAGTGCCGGAGCGTATGCCGACACAAATAACACTGCAATGAATGCCTGTGTCAAGTTCGGAGAAGATTTTTCTATTTTTAATGAGAGTTGTAGTGCAGCATTACCGGGAGATGCGGCAACAATCTCCGATGTGGCTATGGAAAACTGTGACGAGCTGAATAATCCTTGTGAGAACTATATAGGTCTGTTCGTTTTCATCACTACTTTTCACACAACAGACTTTCTTACTCTTCGTTTAGGATGAGTCATTCAAAATTTCCTAACCACAGCTTCCACAGGTTCGGAGCTTTCGATATTGTATTTTCCGGAAGTCATAAACCAATCGTGACGACACGATACGGGTGTGGCCCGGGTCCCCATTGCCGAGTGGTTAAAATCGTTGTCTGGCACTCAAACGTCACCAGTTGTTGGTTCGATCCCCGCCGACAAAAAAGTTTTTTGCTTTTTAGTTTCTGGGGTTTTCGAGGGTCCTGAACACGGTGGTGATGTTTGTTTTCATTTTTGTTGCTAAAAAAACCGGACTTTCGAAATATTAAAATAGGTGAAAAAATTCCAAAATGTATTGAGTTTTGACCTTTTTTCAACGGTCAAAAAGAGTTTTTTTATATTTAGTTCCTGGGGATTTTCGAGGGTCCTGAACACGATGGTGAAGTCCGTTTTGATTTTTGTTGCTTCAAAACACTCCTTTTTTGCCATTTTGTTTTCTTACCGAAAACGTGCAAAAATAGGTGAAATTGGCTTAAAAACACGAAAAAATAACATTGTAATCCTCGCCGAACCTCAACATTATGATAGCCTTACTTTTCTCGCAAGCTTATTATAAACATCAGAGTGGTCCCCGGGAGAAAATGTGAAAAAAGGTGGGGCCTAAAACTAACCAAAGGTTTCAGTCGTTACACCGTCCGTTCGACGTCTCTACATCGTGTTCCGCGGAACTAAAACTGACGTGAGAACTTTTTTCATTAACTACTCGCCCTCTTTTAGAGTCAACTGATCCTGGAAGGATGGTCAACTTTGGAGAACGAGCAGGACTTTTACGGAATGGGCTTGGTTAGTCTCTCATTCCCTCAAAACTGCTCTAGGTGAACAAATACTTCAAAAATGGCCACGAACTGCTGTGGCCGGCTGTTCAGGTAGTGATTTCCGATCCTCGTTACGCGGTGAGGCCTATTGTTGACAGTGGGAACACAAAATCCCGTTCAGGGTTATGGAGTGACGTTTACCGGCCATTCACTCGGTGGCGCTTTGGCGGCTCTGGCTGCGGCGAGGGCAGCCAGTCAGGGTTTGTGCTCAAAGATGACAAAGTTCAAAAAGTTTAAGGTCTTGTTCCTGGATCAAACGTTAGATTAATCACATTTGGAGAGCCTCGAGTCGGATCCCTACAGTTTGCTTCCAACTTTGATCAGCTAATTTCTTACAGGTCCAAAAAGTGTTTGATCCTAATGTTTTTTTAGTTTTCGGGTAGTCTTTCGCCACGACATTGTTCCCCACTCTCCGGGCTGCAAAAAGAACAAAATGGTAGCAAGATTGGCCAACGGCGCAGAAGAATGTGATCCGACAGCTGTGGACAGGCCATACCATCACGGAACTGAAGTCTGGTAATTGAGAACCGCCATTTCCAGATTCTTTTATAGGTACCCGAAATCAATGCTTCCCGGCTCAAACTACACCGTCTGTACGGGTCAACCCAAAAATGAGGACATGAACTGCTCCGATCAGTTGATCTTCTCCTTAGGAGGCAATAGCAAGTACATTTGGGACCATCGACACTACTTTGCCGTCAGAGTTCCGCCATTTGGACAGAGTGGCTGTGATCCTCAATTTCCTGAGGGCTATGGCAATGATCCGAATCAAAAATATGGATACAAATAAATATCTTTCTTGACGATAGAGGACAGCTGAAAGTTATAGGTTAATTGAAAGTTGGGCTTAGTGCACCTGCTCTGCAGTCCTTTTCATCGGGTTTCTCCTCACTTTCTTTCTGAACGGATTAACAAAAAAATGTTCTAGAAGTTGGGTTACTATGCGCTACAAAAATGTTTTACTCATCTGTTTCTTCTGGATCGGAATGACGGATGGACAGACCCAAGATGAAGGTACTGTACTTCTATTATAAGCACCCCTGTACGCAGTATGCATTTTTTTCGGGGTGAAGACATAATTTTTCAATTTATATTTTATTTTTCCTTGGTAGCTGAGATGTCTATCTGTATGGGAAAAATAGTCGGAAAGCTGGGAAAATTTTTCCTCAACCCGAAAAAAAATGCGTACAGGGGTACTTCTATTAGAGCTTTTACGGTAACAGTCCCTCTGTCCAGTCTGAAACCAACTTCTTACAGCCGACCCTGCCAAAATTGACAGTAATGCTACTGGAGGAATCATCATTGTATCAACGGCTGTCTTTATTGCAGTCATCGGAATGTCCCTATTCGGACATCGTATGAAAAAGTCTGGAATCAAGTGGTTCACGATAAACGTCTGTGCTTGGGGCCTAGTTCACATGCTCTACCTCTCCGCCTACTACGATAAATCTCCATGGCCGGAATGGTTCAAAAGTCAAATGTGGACTGACAAGTCGGCAACGATAGCGACTCTAATGCGATGCGTCTTCCCCGTCGGAGCAATCGGAATAATGATCGAGCAGACCATCTTGACCATAAATCCACGGCTTCAAGATAAAACTATCTGGCAGAACTTTACAGCTGCCGCTTTCCTTCTTGGACACAATCTTCTGATCGCACTGGTATTTGCTTTTGAGGCAAGTTTTGTGATCAGCTTAAAAACTTATATTTTTCAGTACTCTTCAAAAGAATGTGCCAGCGACAAACAGGCGCTAAAGAATCTCTGGTGTTACTGGTACTCTCCAACGGAAATGCTCGGTCTTTGGTCTTATGGACTCTTCATCGCTTTTACGGAAATATTCCTTGTTCTGAGCATTGTCGGCTGCTGTTTCTGCTGCTGGGCCATGTTCGTTGATCCCCAGGGACAGGTTAGTTTTTGGCAGAGAGATTAACAGAGGGACAGAGAGACTGACAAGGGAATGTTTTTCGTCAAATCCCGGATATTCAGTTAGAAACAAGGCTCCCTTCCTTCCCTATTTCTAGCGTTGTTTGCCTCAACTGTTTCCGATTGAAGATGTGTTTTCATAGCTTTTGTATGTTCTACAAAAATGTAGCGAAACGTATAATTTAGAACATTGCAGAAAATCATCTTGGGACCAAAAACACGTTTTCGGCTCGAATTTTGTAGTTTGCTTGGGCGACCAAAATGGTATTTTGAACATTGAAACGGCTCCAGGGGACAGCAGCAATTCATTCGGCAGCTGAAAATCCGGGAAACAACATTATTTTTCGTGCTCTTTCGAATAGTACCAAGCTCGTTCCAATATCCGGGATTTGAATAAAAACATTCCATTGTGAGAGACACCGTGTTATAGAGAGCACCACGCACCTTTAACCATCCTTGGCTAACCCTAATCTGGGCCCACATTCCAATGGTCATGTACGGACCCTCGTTCGGAATGTCGACGCTATCCTTTGTAATGACGAAATTGATGGATTGGATTATTGAAAAAGGACTGATTTCATTGGTCATAGGTGTGTGACAACCATTCGACGGAAACTCTAAAGTTTAGGTGGCGGACTGGGCTCAGGTCCTTCATTCCTACCATCATGGTTCCCTAAAATCGATTTTGGCGTCATCTCGAGCATGGGCGCAAAATTTATGATGGCAATGCCGTGGTTCATTACTCTCTTCCCACTTATTGAGGTCGTCCTAACTCTTTTCTGCTTCGAAATGTACAGAGAACAGGTACGCTCTCCCTCTTTGGAATAACCATCGACAGGATCCAGATGTTCCATGCAATCTCCTGCGGTCGACTGTTCCACGAAAAACCAAAAACTGTGAAGGAGAGAGTCAAGGAGAGAATGTACTTTGCCACAACTAGACCGCGTAAGGCAGTTTTCAAGCCAAATAATCAGTTTTTCAGTCAAACTGATCCCAGTTCATTCTCCAAACTTGCTGATTTTTGGACAGAAACCGAATCCTCAGCTTCAACCTCTTCTTCAGCAAGGTTTTCCGATTCAGGGAGTTCAAGTTTCGACGTCTTCAGCTCAAGGACCCGGACAATCCCAAGCTGCACCTCCAGGAGTCGTAACCACACAGCCTGTCCCTGTAGCTGCCATTCCACCACTTGCAAATGCTCGTCCCGGACAATACTCCGCACTTGTTCCAAATAATCACAATCTTACGACCTTCGCTCCTCCTGGAGTTCAAACTAGTTCAGTTATCTCGAACTCATCGGGATCTGGATATTCACAAGTCAGTCAGGCTCAAGTTTCACCGATCTACCCGTTGCTGTCTAACAATCAGAATGTCGAAGCGGGATCTCCTAGAAGAAAAGAACAAAGCGATCCTTTAGTTCTTCAAGACATTATCAGCAACGTTACGACGCAAGTTTAGAGGAAGAATAAAGTGTTGAACAGTTATCTAGTAGCATAAACCGGAGAAAGAAGTTATTACCACTCGGTCCAGTTTTCAAAACAAGCAGCTCTTGTTTCCAACGAGATTCATAAACTTCTTTGATCTTTCAAAATCCATCGTTCAACGACCAAGGATACACTTGCTGCAAGTTTTTCTCTCGCGGACAGCTCATTTTCGCGGAGGTGGACACCTGGCTCCAGTTCACAGTAATCTCATTTCTTCGTACTGCAAGACCTTTTCACTTTAATTCGTTTATTTACAGATTGACGTCTACGAGACGAAATTCATTCTGCCGGAGCTGAAAAAGACTAGTTTTTTATGAAAATGAGTACAAGTTACCGGATTGACGAAACTTTCCTCTGGTGAGGAATCCCATTCCAAAGTGGCGCTTGTCGGGAGTACTGAAAAGGCTATAATGAGAAAGAGACAGTTAAACTTACTCCATTGGTCTTATTGGATAGCCGTAGTATTCCTGCAAATCCATTAGACCCCAAGCTGCTGTAGTGGACAAGAAGGCGAGGACCAAGACCAGGAGAAGAACTGACTTCATTCTAAATCCTAGGGGTGAGGAACAGCGAGAAATTAGTCAGTTTTGGAAGAGAGGGACTTTTATATTCTAGAGTAATTGAGCTCATTGAGAGATCTGAAAAGAGTTGGGAGAATACTGAAGGTTCCTCAGGAACTCTAAAAAGGCTAACAAACTTGATAGAGCAGATGGAACAGCTTGATTTCTTAGAATACAGTGAGGTCAGAGTCTGGAATTTCTAAGGAGCACAGAAATGAACCTTCTGAGCACAATTGGTTAGATTGGATGACGTACTTTGATTTTGCTATTTTTGCGAGAGGATGACTTGTGAGCGATCTGTCAGAGAATGTTCAAGTAAAGGTCACGTAGCTTTGAAACATTCCAGAACAACCTCGAAAAGAGCTACAGAGTAGAGAAAAGTATCGCTGTGAAATTTCCGGAATTTTTAGTGCAAAGAATGCAAACGAGAGTTCCACTTCTTTCTGATGGTAAAGGAGTGGAAAATTTTGGTACAAATTCTTCTAAATTCAATACTCAGAGAGTAAGCTAACGTCTACACAAACTGCTCCGAACAAGACTGCATCAAAAATTCATAGTTGTCAAATTTACTCGCTGAAAGTGGAGTGAGTAGAGACAGGAAAAGTCCTTAGAACTCAACTTTTTCAGAACAAAAAAAATCAGGGGAAGAAAAATGCTAGGAATAGTAACTGTTGACTACAGGTGTGGGGGAAAACAATTATGCTGCTTAGCCCGTCAGGCTACAAATTCCATTGTCGACCAGATCACGGAGAGCAAAGGGGGCGTTCCGTATAACCCGCGTAAATTAATTGCGTTCCTCTTAAAAAGATAAAGATAGATGCTTATTTATTCAGAGAAAGAGGAAACACTAAAAGCTGGTCTTCGGCTCAGACAACATGCTACTCCGAATTGGGCCGAGAAGCTGAAAGTGATAATTTGGACATCTCCAGAAGAGGAGAAACCTACCCATTGACGGCGAGACGATCTCTCAGCTGTCGGCCAGCCGCGTTTTAGAGGCACTGGACTGAAAACGATGCTGAAAAGTGTTTTAGATGAGAAAGTAAGAGAAATTCACAAGTTCAGGTCGTCGTTTTCTTCATAATTCACGACACTTCTGGAAGCAGTCAAAGAGCAAAGACATAGGAGAACTAGAGGAACAATCATCTGCAAAAATGAAGCGGTTTCAAAATTCAAGTATCTGGAAAACATTCGTGATAGTGGCTACAATTGGCTCTTAACGAGACGCATTTGAGGGGGTAAACTGACCGCAGACACATTAATAACTGGCGGATGATGATGAGTTCATTTTTTGACGAGGGAAGAGACAAGTGAGGAAGCTTATGAATGACTATAGACAGGGAAAAAAGGAAGAGCAAAAATAGTAGAAAAGTTCTAATTTGTGAAAAGACTAGGGATAGAACGACACAGAAGCGAAAAAAATGACATGACTGTCTAACTGTCGAGTCTGTGGGCTGATAAAAAGTGGCTATCAATCATCTCAATTTCCGGAAACTTCCATGATTTCTGCCTTGTAAGTGATATCTGCTTACTAGGCGCATTGCTGGCACAATAAGAAAGGCTGCAGCTGTGAAGTTCTGTCAGATAGCTTTATCCTGGCTGGCACCGGACCAGGGATGTTCGGATACCGGATTTCCGGATACCGCCAATTTGAATTTGGCTGCGCACCAACTCATAAAACATACAGCCTGCTTATCGATTATTGACTACGGTAGTTGCCGATACGCAGCCCCTATGTATTAGGAGTTGGTGCGCAGCCAATTCAAAATGGCGCTATCCGGAAATCCGGTATCCGAACATCCCTGCACCGGACCCGTGCCAGCAGTGCGCACTTTTGGGGGAACCATGAAAACTTGGCACCCAATTTAGAACATAGGCTCCATATGAGTTTTTGTTCAAAATGTATGCCAAGTTTTTTCGCTTAAGTAGTCTTCCACCCAAAAATGCGCCTTGCTTGCACGATCTCGGTCAACACTAACACGGGCCCATGCCTACTTTTTACTTTCAAGAATGTAAATATGTCCTGTAGGAACCATTCCACACGTGTATTACAGCATGAACTCCAAATACGCGTGCGGGGTTATCATTCTCGTCCATCTCTTCCCCTCCCAAACGACTGTAATGATGGTCGTTACCCGCACTCTAGCCAGTCGTTTCTAATCAAATCAATCGTTCTCTTCTCTTTTTGTAGAAAAACCTTGTTTCTAGAATGCTTTCGCGGAACATTTCTCGATCCTACTCGTCAGCTCGATCTCAATTTATTTCTTATCTCAATGGAGAGCTCGAGTCAATCAAGGTAATTTAGCAGATAAGATTCTTTGAAAAGATTTCAGGACGCCGGGACTTTCAAAAATGAACGCGTGATTGAGGGAAGGCAAGGAGTTCTGGTCAAAGTTTCCGGAAGCGATAAGAAAGTACTAAATTTTTGTGCCAACAACTATCTGGGACTGTCGAGTCATCCAGAAGTGAGTTCAGTGCTAAAACATAGTGCATTTTCTTTTCCTGATTCTTATACAGGGTGGACCAAAATTATAGCAACCCAGAAAAATGTTCGTGGAAGGCGGGAAAAAGGCCCAGATCAAAAATTCTTTGATAGATTTCAACCAATTATCAACGTTATACTTCAATTGAAACAGATTTGGTAGCGAGCAAGACCGCGGAACAATTCGGATCAGTATTCACTGCGGCGTCCTTTCAAGGATCTAAGGTAAAGAAGACCCCCTTTTTTGAGCACTAGACGACTCTTGATGTCGGGCGCCCAAAGGTCAGTTCATCGAAACTAGGCAGTAAACTGAAAATCTTGAAAATTCAACAAATTCATAAGTTAGAGATGGTTTTCGGTAGAAAACAAGTTAAATAATTCGCCGATATCACACACAGGACATGTTGAAGAACAAAAACACTTAAAAGTTTGAGTAGTAAGCGCGAGGTTACTATAATTTCGGCCCACCCTGTATACCTGGGATGACATCAACAAAAAGGGGACCTCGAAGGAAGAAGCCTGTGAATGCCTATTTTGGAGTTTTGAAGCCGTATTTAAGCCACCCCAAATAAGTTCTTTGAACAAGACTCGTACATAAAAAAGTTTAAAGTGTCTAGTGATCACAAAAGTTTCTACTGTTTGGTCCTTAAAATGCTTGTATTCAGGTAATTGCCGCCGGAAAAGCCGCTCTAGATTCCCATGGAGCTGGTCTCTCCTCGGTCCGGTTCATCTGCGGAACTCAGGATATTCACAAGCAGTTGGAGAAGAAAATTGCCCAGGTTTGAATACAAAAAAATGATGAAAAATAGCAGTTTATTTAGTTCCACGGAACAGAAGATGCTATCCTTTATGCAGCCTGTTTTGACGCCAATGCTGGCGTCTTTGAAGTGATGGCAGGTAAGGTTTCTTTTCATTTTTTCGTATTACAATATCCACAAGTTTCGCTGCACATTTTCTTGGCCTTATGGTCGTAGAAGTCGCTCTTGCAGAAACCGTTCTTGCCCCAGGTTTTGCAGCTAAAAGATTGAAATTGTGAAAATGTTCAATACTTACTTTGAAAAGTGGTCTATGCAGCAGAGACTACAAGTCTTGGCACAGCGCGCGGCCATCAGTCCAAAATAGTTTTGGTCTTTGCAAAAGGTGTCCACGTATTTCGAACAGTCAGTTTCCAAGTCGACGCAAGGCTAAATAATCTGCTTTAAAGGGAAGACCATATACAGTATGCGAATTAAGTTTAAACACACTTCGCGATCCTCTTTTTTCAAACAAATCAAGCAAACAAACATTGGTTTTCACGATATTCATTCATTCATTTCAAAAATACATACTAACTTCACGGAGTCATAACTTGTTGAAGACAAACGAATTCAGCTTTGAGATGTTCTACAAGTTTGTAGAGCTCATCAAGACCTTTCGAATGCATTTTGAAAATTTGGAATTGGTTCAGAATTGGCCGAGATACGAAAGGTCGAAGTTGGCCCAAAAACGGAGTTGGCGGAACACACTTCTCAGAGCTGTGCGAACGAATTGCCACAGTAATAGACACTAGCTAGCTGCATGGAATTTTTGTGCCTCTAGGAGGGCTGTGATATAGGGGAGGGTACAAAAATCAAATGTGTTAAAAACCCTGTAACTTTTTGAAAACAGCACCTAGCAAGCTGATTTTTTGGCACAGAAGTGCCTGAATGAACATCGTCAAAACCCTTTTTTGTTTCAGGTTGGAATTCAGGTGTTTTGTAATGGGAACAAACTTTGGATACTTGTTTGGTTTTGCGTTTACTGATTTTCTAAATATTATCGTAAAATCATTTTTTTAGTATAGACAGCCTGATAAAACTCTTACCTCTTCTGGTTTCGCAGTCGTTGAAACATTGTTCCCACCACTAGGCTCCTTGCTTGCGGTAGTCTGATTACCATTGTCGGCCTCAAGATTAACTTCAGGGTTCGGCACGAAGCCGATGTCTTGACAGAAAACTAGTCCCAAAACAGAAAACAGAGCCAGTTGAAACATCTGAAACAAGTAAAGTTTAGGAGAACAAGATGCGATCATTTCTGACGAGCTCAATCACGCTTCCATCATCGATGGAATCCGTCTGTCTAAAGGAAAGCGTCTTCGCTATAAACACATGGACATGGAGGACCTTGAACAGAAGCTCAACGAAGCCCAAAGTGAGTTCTGTTCTTTTATCGTTTTTCCTTGTTTGCTCACCTGTCTCGGATTGAAATCTTCTGTCATAAACAACCGTACAGAAGGACAAATATTGCAGGTAGTCGTCATCGAGTTGTCGTTACCGATGGCGTCTTTTCTATGGATGGCGACGTTGCTCCATTGAGAGATATCAGTTTTTTGGCTGAAAAGTACAAGGCTCTGTTGTTTGTCGATGAATGTCATGCTACTGGCTTTTTCGGGAAGACTGGAAGAGGAACAGAAGAGGCGCTGGGATTGAAAGGAAAGATTGATGTACTGAACTCAACACTGGGAAAGGCCCTTGGAGGAGCAATGGGAGGATATACGACTGGTTAGTCTGTCCCTCTATATCTCTGTCTCTGCCCCTGATCTCAAAGTAGTACTACGACACAGGCAACACGACTCGGTTTGACGCAAAATTGCGTACTGCGTATACAGTCAACTCTCGATATAGTAGACACGTGTTTTGCACGAAAAAATTCTACTATTTGGTGAGTTCTACTAAATCGAGAGTCTAGAAGAAAATTGCTCTAAATGACCCCAAAATGCTTATATTTTGACCATTTTCATAATTTTATGCTATTAGGCTTTATTTCTGATAGGAAAACAATCAGATAACTTTGAAAAAATCAAAAATTTCACTTTGACGGCTTCGCTTCAAGCGTAAAGCCTCAAATGACTCAACAATGACATCAAGTTTGCTAACAATATCGTAAGAAGCATTCTGTTCAATGAACGTAAGAACAGTTTGCAATGCTGTTGCTGTATTTAGTCGAGTCGTTCTAGGTTTCGAAGTATGAACTGGTGTAGTAGTCACTGGGTCAGCCTTCCGGGTAGAAGGTTCCGAAGCCTCGATCTGTACCGGTAATACAGTAGCCGGAGAGTCAGTAGAAACATTTTATGGTTCTTTGGAGTCTCTGTCTGTATTGGCGGCCCTGTAGTCGGTGAGTCTGTAGAAACAGTTGTTGTACTCTCGACGGTCACTGTAGATGACTCTTTTGTGAGTACTGTAGTTGAAGAAGCCGCATCAGTTGGTCATCTTTCTTTACTAAAGTGCAATGATGTCCGTCCGTCTTTCTGTCCGTAGTGGTGTCCGCACAGTTGTCGAGACTAGCGTAACATGTCAAGTTTTGTCATGTTAATCTTTTATCGAACGAGATAGTTTTTGAGGGGAACGTGTCTGGGGGAAGTTAGTTAGAAGGTAGAACAACCAGGAGAGGCTCACTAATAGCCTTCACTAAAATACGGAGGCTGCGCAAGCTGCCGTAGGCGGCTGGTCCACTTTTAATTGCTCTCCCGTCTCTGTGTGTCTGTCTGTGTGTCTGAAGGACAGGGGGGTGTCTGGAGCCGAGTGACAAAGGGAGAAGGGAAGGGACAGTAGGACTGAGACTCACTAAAGCTAGGAACGGGCCGGGCGATCCGTTCAGGTCCTACATTTTGAAACTAGGCTTAGGAGGGGATAGGTTTAAATATAATTTCAGTAGTTTCTTTGGAGGGTCAGGAAGAGTGACTGGAGGAAAGTAACAAAGGAGGAATGAAAGTGAAACCAAGACTAGGGCTCCGTGACAGAACGAAGGCATAAATTTCTACTTTAGCCCTGGAAGGGCGTTGCCAAACTTATTATAACAAAAGAAGCAAAAAAAGAAAAAGAAAAGAAGAAGAAATGAGAACAATTGCGAGAAAAAATTATATAATTGATCCGCGCATACGCAATTTCGCGTTGATAAAAGTACGCAAAATTACGTTTATACTATATCAAGGGGGAAAATCAACTGAATTCTACTGCTTGTGCCAAATTTTTTTTATACATTATCAAATATCGAGAGTCAGAATACACTGAAAACGGTTTTTTTTCGTTTTTCGCACAAAATTTGTCTACTATTTCGTGAATTCTACTATATCGGGTATCTACTATATCGAGAGTTGACTGTATTTTGAGAGTTGGGAGTTTTAATTGTTTTTTACCTAGTTTTTGGTTTTCTAGCTCAGCTTATTGTTCTTAGCACTATATATAAACCTGAAGACCTTTGTTCGACCGATAAAAGTAGCAAAAAAGCTAAAAATAGGTAAGTAAAATGTAATATTCTAGTTTTTTTATCAATTTCCACCAATTTTGCGCTAAAATGCATGTTTCCTATGTTGTTTTAGACGCTGTATAGCATAAACTTAGTAGGAAAACAAAAAACTAGTTGAAAAATACCTAAAAACACTAAATTTGCCAAATATACTCAGTACGCAATTTTTCGTCAAATCGAGTCGTGTTCCCTGTCATAGTACTACCAAAACTTTCAGGACCTAAGCAACTGATCGATCTTCTCCGCCAACGCTCTCGTCCCTACCTTTTCTCCAACTCTCTTGCTCCGAGCATTGTCGGCTCCAGTATCAAAGTTTTCGACATGCTCATGAACGACCCCTCGTTCATTGGATCTCTCCAATCTAATGTCTCCCGTTTTCGCAATAAAATGGCCGATCTCGGCTACACTGTTCTCGGAAACGATCCCACTCATCCGATCTGCCCCGTTCTTTTGGGGGATGCTAGAATGGCCTCAACAATGGCGGATGAAATGTTGAAGAAGGGAATCTATGTTGTTGGATTCAGCTATCCCGTTGTTCCAAAGGGAAAGGCAAGGATTCGAGTTCAGGTAACCATATTTATCAATTCCTGGCTAAAATAGGTGTTTAGCTATCTGCGGCCCACACAGAAGAACACATTGACACAGCAGTAAACGCCTTTGAAGAAATTGGAAAAAAACTAGGAGTTATTTGAATAGTTCTTGCTGAAATGAAGCTATAGAATCTGGATTTTTGATCTCGCTATGCGAACGCATATCTTTCACCTTTCACCGTAGTTTTCCAGTTTATATCTTATCTCCTCGAGCTTTTCGGGAGAAGTGATTTTCAATCCACATTTGTTCTGCAGAGGATGGCAGCTTCGTTCTTTCGAATTCTTATTGTTTCTTTGTCGGTTCAGTACGGCTCAAGCTGTATAGCCACTTCAGGGTTTGTTAAATAACAAATGTTTCAACATCTGTTTTTGCAGTACTGGCCTAGCGGTTACTACAGTGTAAGTTATTGAAGTATTCACCCAATCTCTGGGTTGGATTCAGTTTTTCTTCTATTCTATTCTATTTATTTGCTAATCACGTCTGGGATCGACGAGGGCATCTCTGAGACTATCAAGTTTGTGGATTCCTTCATCTTCCTGGGCTCAAAGATATCCATTCCTGTAAGCGACATCGCTGAGGTCAAGAGAAGGGATTGGAGTGGGCTTTTGAAAATTTAACGAACATAGCAAACTTCTTTGCGATCAAACTCTTCCGCTGGCCAAAAAGAGATACTTTTTCGAATCAGTGATTACCCCGGTTGTGATGTTTGGAGCTGAAACCTGGTGCCTCAATAGGACAGAGAGACACTGTCTGGAAGTAGCACGGCATATGATGGAAAGAAGGCTTCTCGGAATATCTCTGCTAAATAGATGGACGAATGAGCGATTGCGACGAGTCTCTAAGCTAAAGGATTGGAACAAGCTAGCTATCAGCAAAAAACTCATCTGGGCTCAACGAATCACTTCGATGAAACCTACACGCTGGGCAAAACGAGTTACTGAATGGATCCCTAGACAAGGTACAAGACGAGCAGGCCGGCAACGGTATAGATGGATGGACGATGTAAGAGAGCAAGCTGGACACATGTGGTGGAGGCGAACTGCTGAGGAATGGAAAAATCTCAGAGATGCCCTCGTCGTTCACTTCCAGGAAAAAACAAAAGTTCAAGCCGTTCACTAAAACCTATTTTATTTTCGACAGTTTTCAGTCTCGATAACGAGATTCAATTCTTTGTTCAGATCTTCTGTGCCCACAGATCCAGAAACCACCACATCTATTGCTGCTGCCACTACGACAACAGTTGCTAATCGTAAGAGCTTTCAGTGTATTTAATCTCTTCAGCTTGTGCATGTGCGACTACGGGAACCGGAGTGTTCACAACAGACGCACCTATCGTAAACCCTGGTACTCGAGCTGACATTGACGTGAAATTTAACACTGATGCTATGGGTTGTACGATACCCACTATTACTTGCACAGCCAGCGGGGGCGCTTCTGTTTTCGTTCAAGGAGGTCCAACGGTACATTTTAATTTAATTGAAAAATGTACGTAATTTCAGCAAGATACCGCTTCAGCTACTGGCTGCCAGACGGCCAACATTTTAACAGTTGTATGCGCCAACAACAAATGGGTTTTCACTGGAGATGCTGCACGGCCTGAAGTCACGGCAGTCTCTTGTACTCAATTTGATACTATACCATGTTAACCGTCATATGTGGGTTTGAGAATATTTTTTTAATAGGCTTCTTATTTTTTTTTGAATTTGAATAGTCCCCGCTGAAATAAAGCTGTAGTATCAGATATTTGATCTGTCCGAAAAAGCTTTGCCTTTTCACTTTCTCCGTATCCGAGCGCCTCGTCCAGTTTTAATCTTATCTCTCCGGACTTCTCGGGAAAAAGTGAATTTCAATCCGCCCTTGATCCGCAGGAGATGGCAGCTACGTTCTTTCAGCTATTAATTGCGTCTTTGTCTGCTCAGTACGGCTCAAGTTGTATGGCTACTTCAGGGTTTGTTTATTTTCCCATATTGTTCAATAACTATTTTTTAGAACAGGGATGGCCGTTACTACAGTGTAAGTCTTCTGTTTATGAAAGTCTCTTGAACAGTCATTAGTTTTGAAACCATAACTTCTGAACGAACTTGTCTAGATCTAGATTTCAAAACTTCTTCAGTTGAACTATCGCGACAGAAAAATCGTTAGCTGTATCTTGAATCTAAAAAAAAAATGGAATCGTCGCCTAATCTGTCGAAAAGATCTCATTTGGCACTTTCTTTTCTAGGCTACGGAGAGACAAAAAAAGTCCATGCTGTCCATCAGAGAAAGCATTTGACTTTTGCATTGCGGAAATTTATGGTCCTTTCTAGGATTGTTTTAGATCGTACCAGCCGGAATTTGGTCTGTTCACATTCTGGTCAGAAAAGACAGTTTTGACGCTATCTCACCAGATGACCTTTTTAAATGAACCATAGGGGAAGAGGTTAACTAAAAACTAGTACAGATCTTCGTCTGTTACTACAGACACTACTTCTGTAGTAGAAACCACAACCACGACGACTACTACATCAACCACAACAACAACTACAAACCAATAGTGCTGGAAATGAAGAAAGGCCAATTTTTCGCGAATTTATGTTTCACGTCCGTTTCTTCTTGCCTCTTTCGATCACAAATCATAGCTAACGCGCGTATAAAGGCTCGTCTCGCTAACAGTGATGGAAAAAGAGCCAAAACAAAGTTCAGAGTTTCTTCTATTACTACAACCCCTACTTCCGTAACCACAACAACATTATCCGTAACTACAACCACACCGACAACAACAACAACCACAAACAGTACTTGACTGCATTTTTCATATTCAATCTATTCAGCTTGTACTTGTGCAACCTCTGGAGCTGGTGCATTCACAACTGATGGACCGCTCAGTGATTATGGCGATCCAGCGTTCAACCCAACTCGAGCAGATATATCAGTGACATTTAGAACAGATGCTACAACAGGCTGTACTATTCCTACTATTACATGCACAGCTGTTGGCGGTGCTAATTTGATGGTGGAGGGAGGACCATCGGTGAGTATTTTCATACAAAAGTTATCATAAGTTCAGCAAAATCCGGGTGATACATCAGGCTGCCGAACGTTAAATGTACAAACAGTTGTGTGTAAGAACAACAAATGGATTTACACCGCAGATCCAAATGCTGGTGAGCCTGTGGTCACCTCTGTATCTTGTGGTCAAATTAATACTGTTCCGTGTGTTCCGTAATACCCTAATAAATGTTTAGCTTTATTGCCACTTAAAATCGTCTAAGCTCCTCACGGACCAGAGTAATTGTCGTCACGGGCGTGATTCTCACTGCAAAATAATAATAAAACGTGGTGGACCATTATCATTTTGTTCCTGAAATCCATTTGTCTGCTTCATTTCCTCGTTCGATAAACAATCGAAGAGAAAATGAAGTTTACATCCGCGAAAATCGAGCACAAGCATTTTGACTCCCAAAAAACATAAGGGACGGTGACCACAACTGTCAGAAAAATTACTGGCAAGTTGTGTCAATTGGCAGCCGAAATCCACCTGTTCTACTCGAATCCTGTTTATTGAAGACAGTTTTCCGATATGACGGACTCATCAGAATCATGACAATCGTGCCGATAGTCCCATGAAAGGCTACGATTTGAAGAACTGCATAAGTTATTACTAAAAGTTAACTTTTCCCTCAAAGAACACACACTCACCTTGACTAGTGTACCCTAAAATACTCCCAATTAGTAGAACCGTCATTGGACAGGCTAATAATAGTGCGGGAATCGAGACCTGCAAAGAATGTTACCTTTTTCTTCCCCTCCGTTCACCTGGATAATGAGCATTCGAAGTGCAGTCACATGCAGCTGCCTGACCTGTTGGGAAAGTTGCGACATTGAACTGTTGAGAAAATAAAATGCGTCGAACATGAGACCGGTTCCCAACGAAGCTGCGACAAATACAAAAACTAGCATGTAAATGTACATGAAGAGGGTATTCTCTGATGTAATAACGGCAGTTTCTTCGAGGTAGAACTCTTTTGGTATGCATTGACCCTGGAAAAATCTTATAGTTAGAGAATCGGAGAGTAGAATTTTCCCGGGGAGGTCATAAATCAAGGGCAACGACACGATACGGGTGTGACAAGGTTCTTATGGCCGAGTGGTTAACAACATTGTCTGGCACTCAAACGTCACCAGGGGGTTGTTGGTTCGATCCCCGCCACCAAAAAGTTTTTTGCATTTTAGTTTCCGGGGTTTTTGAGGGTCTTGAACACGATGGTGAAGCCCGTTCTTTTTGTTGCTAAAAAAAAATCCGACTTTGGAAACATTAAAATAGGTGAGAAAATGCCAAAATGTACTAGGTTTTGACCCTTTTTTGTCAACTGTCAAAAACAGCTTTTTTTAATATTTTTACTTCCTAGTATTTCCAAGGGTCCTACACATGATTATGAAGTCCATTTTTTGTTTAAACTGGAATAGAACTTACAATGATAATCATTCCCTGTTTTGCACTTGCTTGTTCATCAGGGATCATGAACAAAATTGGCAGAGAACATCCCGAGAAGTAAATGTAGATGAAGGCGAGGAGTCCATATCGAACAGGCTTGGACATATGTCGGCAATGATACTGTGGAATAATAGCCTGATGGCGGTAGACGAAAAGATGCAAAAGTGTGGCTACCAGAGCTAAAATTCTGAGAATTTTGTGGCACTATGAGAAGAACAAACATCCAGCCGAGGAAATTCCAATCACTGCGACCAATTTCATTGGAAAGATCTTGATCAAAAGACCCATAATATGGACAGCGGGAAGTGGAAACAAAAAGTCGGGAATCACGAGAGTAGTTATGTGAATATCCAGAACCATGACCCAGAACATGTGATGCAGGACACGCCATTTGTATCTTTGCATGTAGCTGGGTGATTTGAAGGCCACACAGTAGATTCCCAGAGCGTTTATTGGTAGACTGATGACTAGAGTCAGATGCATTGTCCAGAAGAAGAAGCTTGTGATGGAGTCGCTTCGAAGACAAGAACTATCCATTTCAGCTTGCAGATAGAAGAGGCTTGCGTACTTGAATGAGCTCAGTCACACTTTTTCTACTCGTCTTTGGACGGACGTGCTCAGGCGGGAATCGTGGGAAGAGATTAAAAGTGTGTGAATGAACGGGGGTCAGCGTGTTTACATTTTTTCAGTGCCTAAAGTTTTCGAGAAGCCCGTGTATGACCCCAGTTTCCCATAATATCATGCATAGAAATGGCCAAGAAGACAATGTAAACAAGCCATTGGTTAGATGTCATTTACGTATTGAACAATTTTGTATTACGTCTGATAAGAATACACGCTTTCTAAAATTTTTGTTTTTAATCCAAATGCCACCAAAATTTGGCTGGAAGGGGGCAGTATAGGGCCCAACCTCCCCAGGCTGATATTGGGAAGGGTATACTCACATATTTGATGCATCCTTGCCAAATTGCCTCCCTGCCAAATTTTGGTGGCACAAAAATGTTAGAAGGGGGGGGGGGATTTTTCTTATCAGACGTAATAAAACAGTTACAACTGAAAAATAGTGCAAAACACGTGGGGCATACAGAAAAGAAAAAAAATATAGTTTGTTGCCTCAATAGATCTACTCTTGGATCCAATAACCGGCGACGCAGATCGCCTAAAAACAAATAGTTAGAATTGTAGCGGTTTTAGGTTACTTTCTCCTTCGAAATGGTCCTGATATCCTTATAGAGATGGAGAGGGGATATTCCAGGATTGATGATGATGAGATCGTTCATGGAGATTCCGAAGAGGGTGAGAAGAGATGAAATAAAATAACCAGAACCACTTTGGATTGCTTCTTCACTCAGGTTTTGACAACACTGGAAGCGACTGCCTTTGGGAAGAATCTAAGCATGAACTAGAACAAAAAATGAACAATATTACCGGGAAGCGACTCCCAAATTCGGGGTAATGAGACTTCTGACCAAAGCCGAGAGCCGGGAGCAATAGAAGGATGAACGAAATGCGAATCATGACCGAGGACCCGAATAGGAGAGCGTTGTAATCGAACACCGGCCAGATGGGCGCTGTTTGCAGATGCTCGCTTTCGAGCTCAATCAAAAGAGACGAAGTGGAAGAAAACAGGGAAGGGAACTATTATTATTTCCAAGTTGAGCTACGCCCCCTTCGAGGCTAAGTGAATTAGTTTTTTAAAAAAGATAACAGCTTGCTATCTGATCCCTCTCCAGGTCAATTATGTTCCTGTGTTTCTGTTCCTCTAATCTTCTAATTTCTCGACACTTTCTCTCTGTCCACCCCTAAATTCTGCAATCGACTCTTCACTTGGAGCATTCCACCAACGTAGGCATGGGAACGGCCCGGTCCCCAGACTTGGCCATCGGATCAGACCAAAAATGAAGCTGGTCATATTACAGTGCATTTTAACGTATTTTATTTATTTATTTTAAATCCTAACTCAGAGAAAAGCTCTGTAGGAAAGAGAACTAAATAAATGAATAGTAATATAATAAGAAACGTCTGGGCAATTACTAGTTTAATATGTACAGTCTACGTGACAGAGAGTGAGAGAGATCAGGGTCGAGGCTGTCGTTGGTCTCTCCTCGAGTCTTCTCGCCGGTCGCTCATATAGTCGATCCTGACTCAGCCTCTGAAACATATATCGTCATGATTATTTCGGACAAGACTGTCTCGGGTCGAGACTCCCAAGTCTCGAACCCTTACACCTTCCCCCTTTTCAACAAGTCCGACCTCGGACGACTAAAAGGCAAAAGAGAAAGGTACCCGGAGGTTCAGAGATTGCACGCATACAAAAACGGCAGCATCCCGCGGCTTCCCCTATCCCCCATTAACGAAGAGTCCGACGTCGGACTTGTACCTGTTTAGGCTGATGTTATATTTTGTTGACCTTTTTCACAAAAAATGATAAAAAAATGCACATTTTGGTAAAGAAACACCACTTTTTTCTAAAAAAAATTTCCAAATCTCGGCCCAAGTCCAAGGTATATCAAAGCACCAAGGTGTATTTCTTGAGGAAGTCTCTCCATATTGAGGCTGGCTGTCTTCCTGTCGTAGGGGATCCAACTAGTCACCCTTCTTGCTCATCTATCCGTCCCCATGAATGTAATCTACCGAGCCCAGTTGAGTTTTCGCCGATCTTCCACTGTATAGAAAGGAACTACACTATTTTTGGCACACGATTCTCTGGCTTAACTTTTTGTCAGTTTAGAACTCTTTTTGGGTCTGTAAAGACCTTTCACCTATCAAAAGTACTGCGCGCACAAATAGGAAAAAATTCACGGTTCTTTATTCAAATATACATAGGCTTGAAAATGTTTACAACCTATTTCTATAGTTTAGTGTTGGCTAATCGCCGAGGTATCAGTAGTAAGTTTAGGTTCCGTCGTCTTCTTTTCAGTCGCAGTGTTAGAATGATGAGATTGATGGCTGATCATGTTGAGACTCTCTCCGCCCAAGATTTTGTTCTTGACCACGTTTTGAACCTAAAATGTTTGATAGTTAGTCATTAATCATTCTCTTACTTCAACATTGGTGAACAAGTATACCAAAGCGTTGGCGCTGCAGTTGATCGCCACACAGATCGAAATGACAGCAAACCAGTTAAGAGAATCTTCTGCGGTAATATATTTGGGGAAGATGCGGAAGAAGACCCAGGAGAAGAGGTAAAACAAGCTAATGGCACTGAACTGGAGCGCATATCTGAAAGTTTTACTGTTTCTCTGTCTCTTTTTTCCCTGTCTCTCACCTGTATTCCTTCATTCTGCGCTTCGACTTTTGTTCAGCATTCAAGCTGTCCCCCGTCCGTCTGTTCATCTTCCTCACGTAGACGATGATCTAAACGTTCCCCTTAACAAATTATAATCTCCTGATATTTTCTCATTGACGCAAGATATACCCACCACTGAATAGCAGGCGAAGCACGTGGCCGAAGACAACGAGTTCATCCAGAGATCTATGTACGCGTTGGAGTAATTGAAGACTCCTTTGATTTCGAGGTAAGTATAGGAGAGGACAATGTGGTTGTAGGAGAAGCTTAACATATTTTTTGAGTATTAAAAATACGAAAACCTACTTGCAACAGGGGAGGAGATACTGAGCAGTGACAGAGAGAGCCAGAGCGAAGGGATAAAGTCCGATCATCATAAAGAAGACTCGTTTCGGTGTGAAGAAGTCATATCTCGGAAAGCAGACTACAATCAGCCTAAAGATTTGAAAATCCAACTGATTTTAAACTTTTCCAACCTGTTGAAAGCGACGAGCATTTGAGCAACGCTCCCGTAGTACCAGCAGGTCATAAAGACGGATCCAAGAAGAACGGTCAGCGGACCTTCGCGACCTCCAGGAAGAAGGAAGGACTGAAATTTTTCGAGGTTTTTGAGCATTGATAGCTAAATCTTGATCCAGACACTTTTTTTGTCTATACGTGGGACCGTGTCACATGAAACAGGTGATCGTGGGATCACAATCCCACGTCCTTGGATAATAAGGTAAACAAATAAACCCCGAGTAGGTCGGAAGACAAACGTTCAAAAAGATCAGATTCGCGCAGAAACTATAGTTTATGACACTACTGTTTGGGCAGTTCGAAATCTTTGTCAATTCTTGGTATTTACGACAGTCCTGACCAGATTGGCTCTATTTGAAAGCCCATAATCAAAAGCAAAGTTCCTGCTTGCAAGGTTTTTGAATCCCCTAGGGTTATTTCACAGTTCTCCCATAGAAACTACAGTCGAAGTCGATAGCCTAAGTCTAAATCAAAGCGCACGATTTTTTTACCCTCAAAATGTTGACCTTGTCACTATTCGGGTTAAGACAAGTTAACACAATCCAAAAGGCTGTCAAACTCACATCCATCACGATTGAAGGAGCCAGATACAGTAGTCCCAGAAGAAGTTGAACCGTGTCGATGGTCAAGTTTGTTGCCGCCATGATGTAAATCGAGGAAGCTCGTGGCCTGAACTTTTATTTACATTTAGGATTCTAGCCCTTACATTCTAGCGATGACATAAACTGCATAGAGAGCGATCAAAGTGAAGCTCAGCCCCAAAAAATTGAGAGCTCCAATCAGGAGACCAAGAGCCGTCTTGACCGCAAACATATCTGAAAGAATGATCTGCAGATTGTTGACGGAAGCAAGCAATTATAGGAATAGCCAACGGAGATCAAATAACGAATGACAAAAACCGAAGATTGTTGTCGTTTTATACGTTAGAGGATATTCTCTCGCCAGTTCAAGAGAAAATTAATTCACTTTTTCAGACGCTTTGATGACAGCCTGATGAGAACGCAAAAAAAGTTGGTTAAAAAGTTAGCCGCATACTCAATGAGTATTACTCATGGGGGACACCTGCTGTACTCTAGATATTTACGTAGCTCGAGATAGCAAAAATAAGCGAGACGCAGGTTAGAAGAAGAAATTGAAAAAGGGGTGTTTTAAGTGTTGCATTTGAGTGAATAAGTTGAAATTTTATGGGTTTAGGCCTTTGAATGTTACAGAAACCCAAAATTTCCATGAATTTTTTGCTGTTGCATATTCTAATCCAATACAACTTTCAGAGCAACCTATCACAGAACAAGAACAACTGCTTGGCATTTCTAGGCAAGAACCCAAAAACTTGGAAAAGGAGAGTGCTGTTCTGTATTCTTTTCTTAAGCAATACTTCAAAAGAATTCAAAAAGTTGACCGATTTGATCTCGGGAACAGCGCATGTCCTTGTTCTAAAGCCTGTCTCCTGCCCCTTTTATGCACTCCTCCACCTGCGGTTCAAGTCATATTTAGAAACAAAGGGATCGAGTAAATCCCTTTCCATAGATCTCCTGGAAAAGGGCGCATAACGTACGTACAGATTTTGATCAAAGATATATTTTTAGTAATGGGTAAAGATTGTCAAAACGAAATAGCTGCTCAGGTCAGTCAACCAGATCGTCTTCGTCACGTCTGTGGGAAAATAGCAACGAGATTAAAAGACTAGAGCACTTTTTACGCTCTTTTCGTCACATCATCCAGTCTCATGCTTCCAAGACTAAAAACGTGTTTAATGTCTGACTGAAGAAAGAGGGTAAATCGGATTACTCGAACAAAGTTGCAAGATCACTAGGTTTTGTTGCTATAGCTGGCTACCAAGATATCAAAAAACAGTGTTTTGTAGCTGCAAGTTGTAATGAGGAACAGTGACATTCAGCTGGTGATTGAGCGAAAAACAAGATCTTGACTACCGTAGAAAAACAAATATGCTTTTCGACCAAAATATACGGTGAAAAGTTCATACACAGTTTAGTATACTTGGGCGACTCGACTCGATTCCGAGTCGGAATCTTCGGAGTCGGAACTCGATTCGACTCGGACGCTGGATCCGAATTCGAATCCGAGTCGAGACGAAGAACTTATATTTCAGAAGACGAAAGAGATATTCGGCCATTTTTTCGATGTCGAGATAGCTACAGAAAGTATACTGTGCATGGCTGAACACATCTCCTGTCGGGAGATTAGTGAGAATTTTCTATCCGAGCCAAATAAAACATCGATTCAAACGGGCTGGCTGTAACTAATATTTCGCGTTTTATAGTTGTTTTATAGTAGTATTTTACATTTTAACGCTAGTTTCTGAAACCTTTTTCGAAAAAATACCGAATTTTTTTTGACTCGACTCGGATTCGAATCCGGACTCGACTCGACATGGTCCACGAGTCGGACTCGAATCGGAATCGAGTCGAGATTTTTGACTCAACGCCCAAGTATACAGTTTATGCTCAAGTTTTTTGAACGTGGGCTTGTGACGTCCCAATTTGAAATATTTGTAGGTTGTTCTCGGGAGAAAACTCTGCTTAAAACATCAGCTTAGGAAGATACGGTAGTATTATTTGGTCAATTGTTTTAATGTGCTCACTGATCATCTTTAATGGATCCGCTAGACAAGGATCACCTTTTTGAAAATGGCCGAAACACCGTCAAAAGGTAGTTAATAAAGGTATACATACGGTTCGGAGAGACTAAGTTCCAGACGTCAAAAATAACGAACGGAATAAATAAACACATAGATTCAAGAGGTCTTGCACAAACAGAAGAATATCCAGAATGGCTACAAATTGTCTTCCTGTGTTGGATTACAAGATGTTTTCTCTCGAATACCTTCCACCTAAAGCTGATTATAGGTCTCGCCAAAACGACCTTCAAATTTTGGTTCCGCGCGCCAAAACTATTTTTCACTTTTTACGGGTTTTACCACGGATTTTTACCAGTTTTTTCGTTACAGTATCGAGGGGTGTACCCGTATGTGACAATGGAAGAAAAAAATTACAAAAAAAAGAGAAAAATTGTTTTTTACTATTTTTCGCAATTTTTCTCTTTTTTTTGTAATTTTTTTTTTCCATTGTCACATACGGGTACACGGAACGCGCGCGCGGAACCAAAATGTGAAGGTCATTTTGGCGAGGCCAATATACTGTGTTTGATTACATTCGTTTATAGCTTGTCCACACAATAATTTTTCACGTTCAGATAGCGTTAGTTACGATCAGCGGTGTGGGATGGAGATCATATTTTCTGTTTCTTGAACCTTGAAACAAATACTCTAATTTTTCTTTTTACAGTTCATCAGAGTACGCTGAAAGAACTTGTTACTCATGAAACAAGAAGAGCTCCTATTTAAGAACGAATGGCTTTTTTGAACTCTCTCCGGATTCTTTTTCTCATATTTAAATCCCAGGAGATTCCGGAGATTGGCTTTACTTAGTCTATGCCTTACAACAGAACCTGCGGTGGTTTCGCGAGATCTCACTGGTTGAAATTATTTTACCGTTTACAAGTCAAGGCTCAAAGAAGAGCGATCACTCTGTTGTTTATGCCTTCATAACCCAATAATGTAGGAATCTTGTAACCTAAATGTTTTGCTCGTAACCTAATTTCAGAGCAAACAAAAACAGGTTGACACAGTTTTTGTTCTACGTCCAACTTCCTCTGTCGCCCACGCTTCAAAATCTACGCAGATTTCTCCTCAAAGTGCCCTTTACTTCTTTTTTCATTTTCCCATACCCTGTCTCACAGACATGTCATCCGCATGACTGAAGTCGTGAGAAGATTATGAACTTTCTTCGTGTGATTCCGATGAGCTTTGTTCATTTTTTTTTCTTTCGAAAGGAGACACTTTGCAGGATGAGCAACCACTCCGACCTTTTTGCGGTAAACTCTGATTCAACTGCAGTTACAGCTGGACTTGTCTACTCTGGTCTATCGCTACTGATCCTTCCAATACATGCGATCGTCAACTTTGTGAGTTTTTCAGTTACAGTTTTCAGTTTTCAGTTACCGGCCAACACTGACACGGGCCCGGTGGATGACCATACCATATGTATCAGGTCGTGGACTATTTTTTGTCACTTGGGTTCAGAAAAAATTTCCTGGAAGTCGGGTCTAGGCTGATAACTTTAGTTAGCACATGCTACAAAACTCCGTCAGAATTTTTAAAACCGCGTGGGAACGGCGCTTTTCAAGATTTCGGGGGTCTACTTGCATTCTAAATTTCACCTTTTGAGCTGGTACTCAAACTTTTTGAACTACGACTTTTGTTCTCTATACAGCATCTTACTTAGCGAAGTTTGCCCTTTCTTTTCTTTTTTGAAACAGGTGATTGGGATCGAAAGTTATTAACCCAAGTGACAACAAATAGTCCACGACCTGATAGCCTCTTTGAGGACCAAATAGGGCCTTGAAGTCGTATTTGCCGGTTGAGTTTAAAAAAATATTTCAGTCAGTCCTGACTAGTCGAACGCTCCGCAAGAACCCTCTCTACATTCTCATGCTCCAGATCAACTTTTGTGACTTTGGACAAGTTGTTTTTCATACAGTCAGTGGTCTCTTCCCAATCTTCCCGAACTTCACCGAACGATATCAAGTTTTTGTCAGAGTAACTATTTTCAGAACCCGATGACAGTAAAAACTTTAGATCTCCGGAGGAACTGCAAACTCTTGCTGGATGGCAATGTTTCCAGTTATGTGCATTTTGTCCATCAGCCGTGTGAATGTTATTCGAAGCAACTCGGCCGTAGTTTCGACAAATTTATCTGGCTATTTAAAGGTTTTCGTGTTTTGAGCACATCAAATAAGCAAAATTAGACATTGCTGATTCTTGGCTGGATTTCTTCCGTCGTCTTCTGGATCCTGACAATTTTCGGTCAAAACTTTACATTCGTGGAAGTTGGCTGGACATACGATGAAACCAAACCGCTGACTCCAATTTTGTCCCAACTGGAATACTACATTTGTTTCCCAATTCTTTTGATTTCCTACATCATCTACCTGCTCATTGTGGCACACATGGTAATGGTAAGTATTCCTGGGTGGAAAGAGTCTTGACTCGGAAATGGCGCCCTCACCGATCTCGTGGTGTAGTGGTTATCACATCTGTCTAACACACAGAAGGCCGGCGGTTCGAGCCCGCCCGAGATCAGATTCTTTTTACTTTTTGAAAATTTCTTTGTGAATTGAATGAGAAACACGTTTTCAGATTCGTCGAAGCACGGGAAGCAGCCGTACTCGAGAAATGGCAATTTTCCTCCAAAGTACCTTTATGACACTGTACATCTGTATCCTCATCATCTTGTGGCACAATGCGGACAAGTGGTTCAATATGACTCCATTTTTGACATCTTTCCTCAATTGCTGTTGGATCTTCTTCTCTTGTCTGAATCCCCTTTTACTCCTGACTCTCAACAAGTTTGATAACCCTGACACCTGAAAGTGAGCACTTTTTAGGACTGTCCGAAGGCGTGTCAAGGAAGTATTTGGAATGAGAGATACAACAACTTCTTCCATCAACGTTGTCAGTACCAGACTATCGCAAGCTTCTTCGTAAAACTCGTATCGATGATGTCCTAGTGAAATTTTGATGTACAAGTTAGGCTACGCCCCTCCAGGGCTAAGTGACTTAGTTTTGCCCTTTTCAAAACAGATAACAGTTAAAAGTTTGATATCTGATCCCTCCAGATGAATTAATAGATGAAAGTAGCTAAAAAACATGAAGCAAAAAGACAATCTGCAAGGTCTGAAAGTGCAGAGACAGATCTCTGTCCCTCTGTCCCTCTGTCTTTCCTTCCCTCTGTACCTCCGTCCCTATGTCCTTCTGTCTCTCTGTCCTTCTTTCTGTACCTTTATCCTTCCTTCCTTCCCTCTGTCCCGGTGTCCCTCCGTCCGTATGTCCTTCTGTCCCTCTGTCCTTCCCATTTTGCAATCGTGGAGCTGGAGAAGGATGTCATTGGAGGAGTACCGCTCTGTCTCCCACAGAAAAGTTGACGTCTCTTCAGTTTGACGACCCAAAAACTTGGCCCAAAAGCAAGCTGTTTCTGGCTGGCTATAGTCGAAACAACGACATCTTTCGGCTATTAGCAGACAAAAAGGGCAACAAACAAGAAAATCCGTTTTTGCGATTCGCCGTGGCTGGTCACCGAGTTTTGTGCGACGAATCGGAAGAAATGAAGGATATGATCTGTACCGAAAGAACTCAAAAAACTGCTGCAGTATGTGCCGGTGATTCGGGAGCGCCGCTGAGAGAAAACGTGTTGCAAAACAGACATGTGCTGGTTGGGGTCGCGGTTGTTGGATATGTTTGTCCAATTTTGTTCCCTCTAAAAATTTAATCGTTTAGGGATCAGAGTGTGACTACAATCGTCTAGTTGTCTCTCCGGAAAATGAGGATACAAGGCCTTTGGATATCGCAATCGGCTTGAGAAAGTACATTGACAAGTTTACCGTTCCTGTCAGCAAGCATCTGGTGAGCAATTACGTCAATGTAAGAAAGAACGTCGATAAAATCATGGGCATCATCAAACATACGTGATACTTGACAATAAACGTTGTTATGAACGGCGGAGCGAAAAAACAATAGTTGCTAATAAATGTATCTTATCCGTTAAGGAGAAAACGAACTGGATAACCATCCAGATATTACCAAAAGAATACTGTAATTGGTGGTCATGAGATGACAGCAAACACCGTTTTCCCCCGGATGGTGAGAAAGGGGCAGGTTTCTTACGATCACCGAAATGACTGTCATTTACCATACATCAATTATTCAAGCAGTTTGACTATATACAGGGGTGTAAACTAATTAGTTTGTACTTTGATCTAGCGTCGCATAGATAGATCGTTTAGGTCTGATTTTCTGGCTCATATTAGCCCTTCATAAAGCCGATATTACACCAAAGTATCAGCCAATTTGCTCGAATTATCTGGTTTTACGGGTCGACTTACTGATGGAACTTTTGGTATTTACACATGTATTTTGATCATAACTCTGTCATAACTCCCACTCTGTACTCATCTTTAATATTAAAGTGCAATGGTGTCTGTGGCTAACTCTGTGACTTTGTTTGTCTGTTTGTTTGTCCGAGGCCACGAAATTTTGGTGTATTGTTAAGAGTCGCCGCTGTTACCCAGACGACCCGGGTTCGATTTCTCTCCTCGCCAAATATTTTTCCTGAAATGCTTTGAGTAGGAGATGGAGTCAGGCTAACCGGTAGGGGATAAGAAGCGACCGGTTGATCTGTATAAGATCAGAGATGGATCGGATGGCTATAAAATATGAAAACTCGTATCGGTTCTTTTGGAGGGAATGAGACCCCTGGAAAAAAAAGAAGAAAAGAAGAAAGAGAGAAGAAGGGTTAAGAAGGGACCGGGTGTCTGGGAAAAAGATCGGACCAGGTCGGTTGACTAGAAAGGTATTAAAAGAGATCGGTTGACTGGGGAAGGGATCAAAAGGGATCAGAAGAGATCGGTTGAATGGGGAAGGGATCAAAAGTTAAGAAGAAAACACAAGTAGAAAAGCCGCCGACGCTGGTCATATGTTAAAGACTTTGCACAGACTGAGAAAAAAAATTACTTTATCTGGTCGTCTGATATGTCCATGAACGGAATACTCTTCTTCTTCTCTAATTAGTTTCTTGGTCTGACTGTCTCATACAGAGAATACTATAAAAAGATTTTTTACGTTTTTAGCTTTCAATTTCCTCTGGAGTTTTTCAAAAAGAAATGTAAACATCAGTACGATTTCGCGCTTTTGGAGCTCGATAGGGAAGTCGTAGGAGGAACGTCGCTCTGTCTCCCTACGAAAAAGTTATCGCTCATGTCGGACAAGAAGAAGAACTGGGAGAAGAGTAATCTGTTTTTCGCTGGTTATGCTCCAAACAACGATTTTGACGCCAAGAAGAATGGAAACCTATTTCTCCGCTTTGCCAAAGCTGGCCCTTGGATCAAATGCCTGGACAAACCGAATAACGAAAACGATCTGATGTGCACTGACAGAACCGTGAAACTGGCCGCTGCATGCATTGGTGATTCTGGAGGCCCGTTAACTGAAGTAGTTGACCATAAACATGTCCTGGTTGGAACCCTTCATGGCGCTGATGTTGTGTGAAAAAGATCATTTTTTCAGACTGGTGTCTGCGATGTTGATCGCGTCATTGTTGATCCTGTGGATGACCCGATGGACCATCTTTTTGTCAACGTGATAAAGAACGTCGATAAGATTATGCCTTTTGTAAAGAAGGCTGTTTCGACGAAGGGATGATGTTCACCAATAAAAATTACTGCGTTTTTCAAACAATGTTCAGAGAAATCCCTGATCAGGACTGGGCGAATAGTTCGTATTCGCGAATATTCGCACTATTTTGCGAATTCCACATTCGCATTCGCACTTTCAAAAAATGACTTTGCGAATATTAGCGCGTTTTTTTTAGATTTTGCTTTCCACTCGCGTTTGTGAATTTCGCTGAATCAGCTGTGTTTTTCTAAAATTCGCATTCGCGAATATTCGCACTTTTTTTACACTTTTAAAATCTGCATTCGCATCATTTTCGGCTTTGCGAATACATTCGCAATTCGCATTCGCACCTGATTTTACTATTCGCCCAGCCCTGTTCCTGATGTATTCATTCGGTGAAATATGGGCAGCAAAACATTTCAAACATTAAATTAAGCCTTAACAATCTCTCCGGTGTAGGCAGGAGGTGGCTGGAAGAGATCGTTGTAAGTCGGAGGTGCTGTTTTGTTACTTTCACATCCAGACGAGGTTCTTGATCGAATCTTCTTTACTTCCTTGCTCGGAATGGGGGTATCGAGCTCTCCGAAATGTACACCTAAACAATTTGTTTCTGTCGGAAATTAATCGAAACTCACGACACGGAAGCTTTCTTCCCATCTGCTTCGAAAAATTGGTAATGGTTCTTTTCTCAAGAACTTCCTTCAGAGCGAAGAGAGGGACAGAGAGAGCAACAAGAGCTCCTGCTGGGACGGCAACAAGTTCCATGTCTTGTTCAGGGTCTGTTCAAAGGGAAAATGTGCGAAAATTAGTCAACTCTGAACAAGAAATGTCTGAGGGAACAGTACAGTTTACCTAGCCAAAGTCGTCAGCGTCGCTGTGGAAGAACTGGGGTAGATTTAGAGTAGCCAACCTCGTAGAGTATGAGCACAGAAAGCTTGAAAATGGGGTAAAAATTGAAGAGAGAAAAAGGCGTTGGTCACTGGGATCTTTGTCAGAGACAGAGAGACAAAGCTCTGTTGCTTTGAGTCAGGAAAAAACTTACTGTACAAATTGTGTCGACGGGGGCAGTTTACAAAGGCCTGACTGTTTTGTTTCCTCTTTCGAACCGGATCTGCTTTTATACGGACTGACCGACGGTTCGTGTCCATAATGTTATTTCATCGCGTCAAATTTATGCTAAGAGGGTAAAAAGTCCCGTGGCTTCAGAGGCCGTTGACTAACAGACAAAACAATCAAACAGTCACGGAAATCTTCCGACGTCAAGACATCTTCCGGAAATTGTGTAACAACTAAAATAGAACGCTGCTGTAGAGGGCAATCAAGTCAACCCTTTCCATCTTATCAGCCATGGTCTGACGCAACCGAAATTTCCCCAACCTCCGGTCACTTTTTGCCTTTATAAAGAGGAAGAAATCTTGATTAGAGTTTTTCAAGAAAATGTCCGACACGTCTAGTGTCAATTCCCACGTCATCGCATTTTGGGTGGGATCATGTAGAACTGTAGGTTTTCAGTCGAAATTTTTAAAGATTTTTTTGAAGGTGATTATTAGTGTTGCAGTGGTTCTTGGAGTGGCCTTTTCGTGGACAGGGGCTACTCAATTTAGTCAGAGAACTCTTACCGTATCGCTGGTAAGTAGATTCTTTAAAAAAATCAACCCAGTTAGGAGCATTTTAATGCGCCCTACTTTTCAATGTGGTTTGGAACAAATTTCATGATCTGCTGTTACCCAGTCTATTTCATTTATGAGCTCTGCCGGAGACACAATCTGGCCGAAGTGCACAGGTCTGTATCAGCTGATATGGGCCGTGTCGATGACTGATTTATAGGGATGCTTGCCATGTTTTTGGAATTCAAGGAAAAAATTTCATTCAATGCTGCGTCACCGTATTCTGCTATGTAATTCCATTCAACCTCTTCTGGATCTGTGCAAATTACACATTTTCGCGAGCTCTGATGGTCATCGCGGCCAGTGTAGCCACGGCGATTTCTTCCTGTAACGCTGCAATGGTCTACATTCTTTCCATACTCTTTCTGAGAGAAGGCCTTCTCGCTACAAAGGTAAAAAATGGCCTTTTTTTTAAATTTCTTTGTTCAGTCAGCCTCAGTTCTTTTAGCTATGGCAGGTGTGATTGTTATGTCAGTGAATCTCCCTAGTGGTAGCGAGAACAAGACTCCTTGGCTGGGAGTTCTTCTATCAGTAGCCTCGGCCTTTTCTGCCGCCGTCTATAAGGTCAGTTCCGGGTTTGAATACGTGTTCTGGGTCATAGTTTAACTTCGGTTTATGCACGTGAATGACGAAAATGAAGGACAAAAACGCTGTAGTCTTTGTCCTCAGTAAGCAGCTGAAACATGATCCAGAATCTCCCATTTTCTTAAAAATTTTCTTTTTTTCAGGTAGCCTTCAAGAAGATCATAAAACGAGCCAACTTGGGACAAGTTAGTCTTTTCATGACCTGTCTCGGCTTTTTCAATTTGACTCTCAATTGGATTCCTACCCTCATTCTTCTCGAGACTAAAGTGGAACACATTGATTGGAGCTATGTTCCTTGGGGCTACATGTGTGGTTCTGCTGCTCTTTCCCTCCGTGAGTCATTTACTTTTCTCTATATAAACGAAATTTCAGTTTTCAATTTTCTCCTGAACTTCGGAGTAGCTCTTTTGAGTCCCCTGGTCCCCTCGATTGGAATGCTAGTAGGAATCCCTATCAACACAGGTTTACAATCACAGTCAACAAAAAAGTGGAACTTTTTCAGTCTGTGACGTGATTTTCAACCACGTTGACGTCAACACTGTTTTCATAATCGGAACCGTTCTGATTGGATTCTCGTTCGTGCTCATTATTTTGCCGCTGGATGACTGGAAATACAATCAGCTCTATGTGAGAAAGGAAGGAAGATGGCCGGCATCCGGGTCGGATAACAAACACTCGTATCAGAGTTGTTTATGTTAGACAAATTGTGAAATAATTACAAAAGAGTATGCTTTAAAAGCAGCTTATTTATTGAATGAATCCAAGAGTTTAATAATGTCATTTTTTCGGAGCCTACACGAAAATTGAAACATACAGGGTTCAGTTCTACTCGTGACCCTGACTGGATGGCCGACTCGCCCAATCTGTACGAGGTCTGCTCTGGAGGACCTGTGATGATCTACTACGCGGGCCGAAACAAGCAGAACAAGAAAAAGTTTGCCTTCCAAATACAGCACGGCTGGCAGCCGCTGTGTCTCTCGACGTCCTACTGCTTGTCCCGAGTCATCTGTCAGAGCGGGGTTCCGGTCGTCGCCTCGAGCGGCATCGACCTAGTCGTCCAGGGAAAGAGGTTCCAGCTCTTTGTCTCCCGCGACTGTCAAGTCAAGCAGGAAAATGGTAGTCAGCTGGAAGAGGAGGCCGTCTGTCTACTCCCTCGTACCAATGTGGCACTGGTCTACGGGCCAAGCTCAAACGTTTCGGTGACAGAATCGAGGCGTGGATCACTGACGGGATGACAGTATACGCGGAAGCTGCACAGGTCACCTGTCTCGATGGATCAGAGACACGGATCACTCGCTGTGAAGTCGACGAAGATGACGACTAAAAAGCTACAATGAAACCAATAAAGGGTTTCCTAGGCGAAGAACAATTCAGCGGGTTCTATTATTTGACTTCCTGATAATTGTTTACACCTCAGGCTTTCCAGTTAGACATGTTTTTCGATGAGATTCCAAAGGTCGATTGCTGCCCATGAGCCTTTGCGGTTGAAATCATAAATGGTTCGATGTCCTGGCAGCAGAGAAAGGGTTGTCAAAAGTGCCAAAATTATGGCTGTAAATGTTTATATGAAGAACACCAGTCGATTGATTTGGATTCTTTTGCCAATATTATTTGACTATCCAGCCTTTGTTTACCTAACGACGAACATCGTTCAGTCTATATCATAGCGTTTTGGAAGAAATAGTGGGACCTAATCTAGTTTCAAGGCAGATTGAGGACGAATTTGGAACTGACTTGCAGGTTCCCTTTCAAACCAGTCTGTGCCACCAAAACGCCAGTCTTTCATCTGTTTGCTCAATAGTTTCAGAGATAAGAGGGACACACACATCCTGGACTACCTCAACTACTCTTCCCTCTTTTTCTTAACTTGTAAACTGGAGTGAAAAAATCTATCAATGTTTATTCGAAAGCGATTTTAACTTGCAGTTTTTAAACTCCTCTATATAGAAAGTTCCCTCTCTAAAATTCGCTTTTAGTAGTTCCGAAGTTGTCTGCCTATAAATTCCCCGATGATTCCCCGAAAATATTTGCGCATATTTCTTTTCTTCGTTCTTTCCAAACTGGTAAGGTTTCAAAGCAGCTTGAATATTTGATTTTTCAGGTTTTTGTATTATTCTACGTGCTATACCTTTACGGAAAGGATTATTTCATTGTCCATCCACGTGGTTTCAGTTCTCCCGAAGAATTTTCTATAGAATATAGGACACAGTTGCTGGATCTAGGTAGGTCTATCTGTTTATTCTCAAATCATTATTTTAAGGCGTAATTGGGCAGAAGAACTTCGTAGATGTCGAAAAGAGGCCTCTTCCTGAGGTTACTTTCGTGACAGCACTCTCTGAAAATCACGCTCAAGAAGGACGTCGGCTGATCTGGGAAATTTCAAGAAACTTCCCGAAGAAGAACGTTCTTGTCTTTGACCTTGGCCTCAGCAAACGATCAAGAAAATGGTACGAGGAAGCCTGTAATGTGGAGCTTCGAGAAATCAACCTCGCAAAATACAAAGTTGATAAAAATTTGAAAGAGTACAGATGGAAACCTATTGTAGTTGCAGTTGGTAGTATTCCAGTTTTCTACTAATTTTTCCGTTTTCAGATGGCTCTCAAAGAGTTCCCAGCCGTCTTTTGGATGGACACATCGACAAATTTTAAAAACTTGCCGTTGAGCCAGATGTTTGAAAAGCTGCCTCTTCATCCACCCGAGCCCAACGTTTTCCTTTTGAGCCAAACTAGTCAGTCTCTATGCCGCTACTCATCCAGGTATTTTTAAAAATTTCCAGTTCAGATCTTACAGAAATGTACAAATACCTAGCTTCAAAGGACTCTCGACTCTTCTCTCGCATGGGAGAAGCAAATAAAATGATTTGGTACAGGACACAGAAAACTTACGAAGCTCTGAAACTGTGGGTACTTTGTGCATTGGAGAAGGAGTGTATGGCGCCGTCTGGAGCATATGTTCATTGTCATTTTTACACTAAAGATGAAATTTACAAACTTGGAAATTGTCACAAGTGAGTTTTTTTCAGTTTTCTGTCAAGTTGGACGTTTTAGATACGATCAGTCTGCCTTGAACCTGATTCTCAGCTCCTGTCAACACTGTAATAGTTGGAATTTGGCCAGGGACTACGTCTACACCAATAGGTCACAATAAGCGCCGGAAACTGTTCAGCCGATATGTTCTTCTTCCAAGTAAATCTTTTCTTTAACACGTGGGAAAGGAGAACTCGGTAAGAATTCAATATATTTATATTTATTTCTACGATTAGACATACGCGAAGTTTATGAAAGGGAGAGAGGGAAATGAGGGTGTACGAAACGTACATGTATAGGGCCAAAAAAAGGATGGCAGGAGGGGAACGATATAATGAAGGGTATCATAAAACGCGGGATAAAGCTTGGGGTAAAGAGAGATATACAACAGAGAAAGAAAGTTTGAGGATGAAACTTGGCTGTAAATATCTCCGATTCTGTTTTAGAAGTGAAAGGATGGCTCTATTTGTTTTAGGAATTGGTTTGTTTGATCTTGTAAGTATTTGAAAGCTGGGCCCGACTCGGTGTGAAAAAAATTGCGGCGTAAATTTGTTCTGGGCCTAGAAAGAAATATTTTGTTGATGGGTCCACGCGTTCTAGAGGGCAGAAATTTGAAAATCTGGTTTCTGTCAATGAGCGATTCAGGTGACAATATTCTTTTTTTGTCAAATATTGTTAGATCAATGTCGATGCTCGGCCCAATGTCGCTGCTGATCCGTGCTGCTGGAATTTGCCAAATTTGAGGGCTTCTTCGAACTGCAAAAGTTCGAACTGCAAAAGCACAACAATCGGCGTATTTTCTGAACAAATACTGTCAGATAAACAGTACCGGAAAAGACCTTGCTGTAGAAGATGACAGACAGTGGGGTAAAAACCGAGTAGTAGCTGAAAAGGTACGGCAGAAACTCGTTGAGGATAAAAATGTACCAGCCAACACAAGGCGCCAGACAAGATACATAAAATGGGAGGTGGATGGTGATGAATGGAATTATTGCCTGAAAAAGTTTTCTATCTCTTAATTCGTGAACTCACTTGAGCTATCAAAGTATTATTAAGCTGCCTATGCATTTTTAAAGTGTTCTGACTGACATTTTCCGTCTTCAACGAGAAACGTGTCGCGATAGCGGTAAAGAGAATAAGACAATTTGTTAAAAAGATGATGATAGCCATATAAAACATGGCTCCAATTGTCCAAAAGTTTGGCTCTGTTGGACGAACTTCGAGGTCTGAGCTCGTCATTTCCTGAACTGAATGTCCAAATTGGAAAAGTTTGGGGTTACTCGAGTACTGGCTACCAAAAAGGACGTGTAGCCGAGAATGTTGATATAGTATGTCGTTTCATTGTAACGGTCAATTTCGATCTGTTTCGGCTCAATTTGATAGCAGAAGAAGGTCGAAGAAGAAATGGAAAAGAACAAAGGAATCAGGACCAAGAACCATGTGCTTCCTCTTTCCCAGATGTGCTTTTTGTTAGCACTGAAAGGATCATCATTAGAGGTAATTTTGTTAGTATATTTAGCTCCAAACAGGTCAAAGAATTAAAGGGCCAGTACCCTCCTCCCCCCCTAGCGTGACGTTCAAGCCAAACGCTGTACCAGAAGTGGTATGCGGCGCCACCGTCCGATATGGCAAGTCAGACCACATTGAGTTCGGTTAGTACCGATTTTCAAGGAGAATTCTTTCGGTTGAAAACCTTCTTTCTTTTTACATTTTAATAGAAAAATGTGTTTTTAGTTATTTGCGTCCCTTCTTTCTTATTTTTCAAGCAATTTCTAGCAATTCCACAAAATTTTTGCTTCTGCACCCCGTCACTTCCATCGTCATTTTCACCCTGAAGAAAAAGTTTTCGAGCTTTGTGATGTTCCGCAAAGTTGAAGAAGAGATGCTTTTAAATATCCTGCTAGGAAATTTGTTCCAGTGTCAACACTTTTTCTATTGGAAATAACTTACTGAACAATATGAAGATACCTATAAACAAATTGAACTGATGGCAGAATGGCTGTAAGCATAATAAGACCAACAAAGATGTCGAGAAGGATATTTCCCGCTTGGTAGCTGGTTTCAATGCCTCCTTTTACAAAAAGAACTGTAGAGTCGTTGGGCATTACGGCGATTGTCTGGGAGGAAACGGGGAAATTAGCACAAAATTTACCGGATTGACAAAGACGTTTATAGTCGTGTAGTACAGACATATTCCCGCCGTCATGTACATTTGAATCTTGTAGGCTTTGGTCAATCTTTTGGAGCCGCGGACGATGAAAATCATAGTGAAGTTGGCCAAGACCGAAAGAAGAGCAGCAAAAATGACATTGATTAGGTGACTTTCCAAAATCATACACTCCTGAAAACCAAATGATAAAAGAAGGACTGAAAATTACGGGGGGGGGGGGGGGTCGAGAACGATTACTCCCACTGGAACCTCATGAAGCGCCGTAAGGACACACAATGGCAGATGAATAAGCCTCTGATTGGATTGTTTGGTATCCATGGTTTTCGCTGTTCAGAAAATCAAAAAGTGTATTTTGAACTGAGATCTACAAGTCGGTAAGTCACTGCTTTTCAATATGAGCAGGCAAGTGGCTTGACATCTACCTACCAGGTCATTTTTTCTACCTTTTTCGACCTACTAAAGGGGAGTAAGTTTGGCTCTCGTTAGTCGCTTCCTTCGGGGGCGGGACGTTCGTTCCGCGGAAGTTCCGTGTCCTTCAGGCTTACGTTCCACACCATTGTTGGGCGGACGTCCGTGTTCGATGTTCGTTTGGGCCGGACACGAACACGAACAGTCTGTGTTCGACGTCGAACATTGGGAGACGTTGAGCACTGCAAATTGTCAAAAAATTGCCTTTCTCAGTGCCAAAGTCTAAAGTTTTTCATGGCCCAGACATTTCGAAACTTCTTTCCGTCTATTCACCAACACAGTTCTTGATAAAAGTTCCTTTGACTAAATGTTCAAAGCGCCTTTTATTTGCTCTAAAAATTGAATTTGAGTGGAAATTTTCGAATTGTTCGTGCCATGTTCGTGTCCGCTGTTCGTCGGACGAACTTTGGGACACGCGGACGTCCTTGTTCGGTTCGACTTCGAACAAAGAGTGCTCTGTTTAGTTCGACCCAAAAATATATGCGACTGTTAGGTCCGTGTTCGTATTCGCTCAAAAATCCGCTGTTCGCACAACCCTGTTCCACACCCAGTGAAAATCTAGATAATCTGAGCTCTTTTGAAGTCTTCCTCGGTCGCAAGATGAGAACAATCTCTGCACGACCGTTCAATGGGAAAAATTCACGCAGTCACGCAGGATGGTGAAAAGGACTCTTGTTTCTGAATCTTATCTCACAAAAACAACTAAACTTGCTTGAAAAACGCTTGAGTATCCTTTATTTCTCAAAACTTAGTATAATCTGAGAGTTCGCAGCCTTTATTGAAAGTACGCAGCCATTCTTCATGGACCAAGTGGGCTTCTACGTATTCAGCAATTAGAGCGATGGAGTGAAATCGATAGAAGACATCAAAAGGCTGTAATCCTCGAACCGTCATAGCCCAAGACGTTTCCATTTTTGCCCCTTGTGGCACTGGATTTGCGTAAATTCCGAGCGAAGAGGCATCAAAGAGCCCCAAGGAGAAAATAATAAAATTCAAAGTCCACAGAAATGTTCCGGGCCAATAGAAACCCTTCTGCTGAGATATGCCATGATTCAAAAGTAGTAACGTTTGGATTGATATTTGAACCTTAAACATTCGTTTTCGGCGTAAGTTCCTCTTACGATGTTCATACTGTTGACGGCTAGACTTCCGTATGCGTTGAAGCCGTCCAGCAGGTCTACTGAATGCACAAATCCCACTGAAAAAATGAATTTAACATTGAAATTTTTTAACATGTCCTGTAGTGCTTTTTTGGACTGAAACGAACTTACTGCAAGCATAGCAAAGTGCTCCGGCTGTTCCAAAATACAAAAGACTCGTCTCGACAGTCTGTGACAACGTGACTACGTGTTCTTTTTCCTAAAACTTGAATTTTACAAAAAATGTAATTAAAATACCTTTGGGTTGGTGAGATTTTTTCTGAAAACTGTCATGCAAACAATGATTCCCAAAAACAATGCGGCGAGATGAATTATCGTGAAAACTAGACCAATGGTGATTTTCATTTCATTTTGCTGATGAAGTTTTAACTTGTCTGCTAAGACAAACTCTCCAAACAGACTGAGGATCACTGAAAAGAAATGAAAGCTCTTTTTAATTATAAAAGTCCCATGACTCTTGACCGTCCCAAGAGAAAATTTGACCGTCCCATGGGATGGAAAAAAATTTGATCGTCCCAATAAAAAAATTTGCTACAAAACGGATGTTCAGCCTGATTTTCTTTCATTTTCTGTTTTTGGCTACAAAGGAGCATACTTGTTCTTGCGTGCTCATGACTGAAAGCGGATTTTTCAGCATCTTTTGGAGTTTTCTCTCTGAGTCGTATCAGTCTCCGTCAACAGCCTTCATAGCCAGTTCCCAGCATCTCTCAGACGGAATAGCGATGAAACATGAACTTTTTTGCCTATATTTTTTTATGTTTTCTTCTTGGGACGGTCAATAATCGGACGGTTAAAGTGAAAAAGAGCCGAAATGAACAATGGTCATTGTAACAAACCTATGTTTGTCCAGAGGAGCATTCTTTTTGTATTTGACTTTTCCTGAACATTTTCCGTCGGTTCCTTTCCAATATCCACAATAATGACAATGTTGATGGAGACGGCTACTACAAGGGATTCACATATCACAATATATCTGAAACACTCACCATTTAGTCGTATCTGATTACGTTCAGAAAAAAACTCACAACATTTTGAGGTACGGTTCGAAACCAGGGCCATAGCTTTTGTTTGAAGGTTCTGCAGTAACTGAATTTAGACGCCTAAATGTACAACATTTTCGATAAAAAAACTGCAGCTAACTTTGAAATTTCCGCGAAAATATAGATTTCTTCGTGAACTATGGTCAGGATGTAAATGTAGAGTGAGACACATAAATGATGAGCTAGACAGAAAAGGTGAAATTTGTTCTTTCTTGGGTACTGTAAATTGTAAGTTTACTATTATTTTTCTACATTACGTGATTGTTAAAAAAGACAAAAAAGCCGAGTCGAATAAAGTTGCAAAGTTCCATGAAACGTTCAAAAATTATCCTGGAAAAGTATTTTGCGACGTATTTCCCTACCCTGTTGAGCAGCTTTCTCTGGAAGATATGGTCTCGGAATTCCAAAGACACGGACCAATATAGAAGAAGGAAAAGAACGCGAAAAGGGCATTGAGTACTGAATACTTTTCCCAGTTTACAGGTCTCGCCAAAATGACCTTCAAATTTTGGTTCAGCGCGCCCCAAAACTAATTTTCCCTAATTTTTGGTTTCTTTTTGTCATTGTTTTTCTTCCATTGTCACATACGGGTGCAACCCTCGATACTGTAACAAAAAAAACTGGTAAAAAGCAGTGGTAAAACCCGTAAAAAGTGAAAAATAGTTTTGGCGCGCGGAACCAAAATTTGAAGGTCGTTTTGGCGAGACCTTCTTCTGAAACACTCACAAACACACAAAAGACGTAAAGCGTAACTAGCCAGCGTCGGATGTTCCGGCTGAATTTTCAAAAATGCATTCCTCAAAGGATAACAAATGGCATAGATTGTAGTCGGAACGTGAAGGAAAAACTCGGCAATCTATAATTTGGTTCATAATTTTTATGCTTTTCTGAGACGGACCAACGTCTTGATGTCTCCTTGTCTGGCTGGACCCAGTTCGGAAATATCTTGTACTCGTAAGGAGACACAAATGAACAGGACTATGCAGCAGTAAATGAAGGCAAACTTTCTGGCATCTTGACCGGAAACTCTAAAATTTTGCAATCTTCTGAAAAATGAATGGATTACTTCTTCTTTAAACTTTCTCGGTAGTCATAAATAGAATGGAGAGGCAAAGCATAGACGGTGGTGTTCATAGCTTGGCCAAAGAATTAAGTACTAGTCGGGGTCAAATGTAGGCTTTTTGTTTGTTTCCGGACACAAAAACCTCGCAGTATACAAACAGATAAGCGCTGACCGTCGTGCGCGCGGAGCCCACGACCAAGAGACTTTTTTATCTTGGGATTGGCGGAAAACAACACTGAATATCTCAGCAAATAAATAAACCACAGCAAACAGAGCTGAAGATGCTGATTCAGAGCTAACCGGAAATATTTTGAAGTATTTGTAACCTTTGAAGCTTCACAAGTCAAAAAAACATCAGAGTCAGGCAAGACGATCAAGTTATGTGATCCAATTCTGCTTGACCTTGGATTCTTTTTCGCGTTAGCTACAGAAATTGCAAAAATTCATGAAAAAATCTCCCTCTTCCGCAGAAGAACTTTGACTTTTGTGCACCTGAGTCTGATCATTTGTCTATTTGTACAAAGCCAACGATCGTGAACAATCAGACTCATAGCTCTCTTGAGTTTGCTCGACTCAGTTTGGTAGTAAGCCTGTAGAGCTCCCTAGATGATTTGGTTCACCGAACTTTTTGGACTGAAATTTTACTGTTGAAAACTTGTTGAGCTCGGCAATGGGGTTTGTTGCAATTTCCGATTTGGTTTGACGATTTGGTTCACCGAGACTTAAAAGCAGTCAGATGAGCAACTGTATCTCCCCGTAGCGCCCGTAGCGCCGGTGACTCATCCAGTTTCTGAAGTATTTTTCAGACTGTTTTCCCTCTTCTATATTTACGACTGGCCAGCTCGAGGACAGGATATTACGGCCGCTTGTTTTGTTTTTCAAAAGGGTACGTAGCAACTGTCGTGTTTTGGCTGAGATCGGTTAAAAACAACATCTGAGCCAAGACACAGCCAAAACAACCATGATCGCTCCCTTCCGCAAGCTGCTTCTTGTTTTCTTCTTCCTAGCTTTCGTCACTGTCGGTTTCGCCAAACTGTGCAAGACTAATGCCGACTGTCCAGTAAGTAGAATCTGTTTTGAAAAGAACTTTTCAGCATGACGAAGTCTGCTCTCCCGAAACGAACATGGGCATGGAATTCTGGGAATGTAACCCGGCTCCAGTTGAGGACAAGGTCATGACGGCTCAGAATCCTCTCAGCGGCTCCCAGTGATTGTAAACTTGCATACAAAAAGATTCGAAGCTCCTAATAAACTGTTTGGAAAAAAAAGACAAAGAACAGCCAGTTTGATCTCTAACCGAAAAATAACTATGCCATAATGTGTTTTTAATAAACCGCCACATTTTAAAAAAGTGTCGTTCATTCATTTATGGTAAAGAAAGTCTCACATTTCACATCAGAGAGACTCAGAGAAAAAACTTTATTTACTATAGCACCCGTACTGTTATTCAATCTTTGCCTTCTGAGATCCACACACTTTTCTAAAAGCCCATCTGGCTACTAAAAATACAATTCCGAGGACTGTTGCCACAAATGCAAGAGTAAGGAGCATGATGTCGATGAAGTAGTACTGTACGAAGGAAAGATGTCTTCCATAAGGCTCCAGGTTTTCAAGAGTTCCGAATCTTCAAATTCTTTCAGTTTAGTGGTAAAACTTCAACAAACTTTGCCACAAACTCGGAGTGTTTGACGACGAGTTCACTGGGAGTGAATGGTTGCTCTTTGAGCATGTGGGCCAATCTTGTGGCGGCTTTGGCGTAACTAAAGACAAATTTGAGTAAGAAAGAGCGAGAAAAACTACCTTTCATCGTTCAAAATAGTTTCTACGGTCTTTTTCAATACTTCCGGCCTGGCCAAGTCTATTTTATTCAAGCTGATTGCTCCACCATGTCTGGCGAGCATTTCAGCATTGCGCGGCTGGTCTGCGAAGAGTGGAATCTACATTTTTTGATATAGGTAAAAAATACGGTTCTAACCATGATGGCTGGCTTTCCAATGTGAGCAACTTCCGTCGTTGATCCCAATCCTCCGTGAGTGATGAAAACCGAGAGTCGTTTGTCGGCCAAGAGAGCATTTTGTGGGAGCCAGGGAGATAAGTGGAGGTTGGGAATGTGGTCAGCCATGTCCGTTTTGACTTCGTACTTCCAGATGAAGGTTACGTGAGGCAGTGAGGTACAGACTTCCATGATAGACTTTCTGAAAATCATGAACTTTTTTTACCTATAGTGATGCTCACTTCCAAGCTTCTGGCATGTTGCTGCTCCTAGCGACTGATCCGAATGAAATGAAAACATTGTACTTTCTCTCATTCAGCACCTTGTCCCACTTTTCGCCCACCGTTCCAGGATTCTTTGCATCGATAGTAAGACCTCCAATCTCTACGGTCTTGTGAATCAGTGGACGAGGATAATTCAAGTAGGGGTTGGAATTGGTGAAAACGAAAGAACTTTTGGAGAGCAAGTCTCCAAGATTTGTGTACTTTTCCCCGAGCTTTTCTTTGATAATGGTCTCCTCTCTCGCCATCATAAAATTCATAAACTTGAAGCCGAGAAGCGTGCCCAGAAGGTTCTTGGCTCTTGCCGCAAGCCCCATTCGATCGCCGTCTGCTCCAGCCATTGATGGTACATAACTGGGAGCGATCGGTTCACCTATGTAGTAGGAAACAATATCAACTTGATTAGCCGAGATGGCGCTAATCGTTGCTGGAATTCCAAGGAGCTCAAAGATTCCTGAGGAGAGAGGTTTATAAAAACAGCAAAAAGTTCATACCGTTGCCACAGATGGACATTGGCTCCGAAAAACCCACGTCAAACTTTCGCTTTCGAAGCTCAGCAAAAAGTTCTTCCTGTTTCAGCACATCTGAAATGAGCTTTGTGGCTTGATATTCTTATCAGCAGTGCAAAAATTCCATAAATTCGAAAAATCATCAAAGTTTGGGATACAGCCTATCCACACAACCATTATATCCACACAACCAGACGGAATTATTTCAATTTTCGACTACTTTAGGAGTATTTCTTGTGGCCAAATCGATTGGAAGCAATAAAAAGTCACAAAATGAGTCTAGAACGAAGAAAATTGAATATTTACAGTTTGAATGGACTTCTCTGACTTTCCTTGATCTTGTATGCGCCCACAATTTCAGTGTCCCTTTACCAAAACTCACGTGTACAAGTTTGAGAAAACATGTCAGTCATGTTTTCTGCCATCTTTAGCATGCCGAACATGTCCGGACTCAGCTCCCACATGGCTTTTAACGCAACTTCGTGCATTATTTTCATGGTCTCATAAATCTCTGGGTTGCCCTCAATTGTGATGATGTCCTTGGTCAGCGACACATTGGATCTGCCTGAAATGTTTTATATTTTCCTTAAAAAAGCAAGAAAACAACTTACAACTTCGTTTCCAGCAGCAGTTAACGTATCAGCTAGCTTTGCCATAAAATTAGTATGGGAATGTCCAAAGAGGGGAGAGTAGACGAGGAATTTGTAAGCGAGACATGTCTGGACCAGAAAAATGAGCAAAAACAAGCGCATTCTGTGAGGGGGCTGATGTAAAGATGAGAGGTCGCAGTCTTTTATACTCTGGACACAGGTCGGATGGATCGAAGACACAAATGTTGTGACCGTCCAGAGGGCATAAGCGTCGAGTTGACGCGCCGTTGTGACTGATAAGTTTTGACAGACACTCTATGATCTCGCGTTACGAAATTGTAAGTAAACTGTTGGGAAATAACCTGTCGGCGACGGTTCTTTGGTCAAGTGAACAGCGAGGGGATCAGTCTATCTGAAGAGAGCAAATATGATGCAAGAAATTGAGAAACTGGTAGTATTTCTATTCAAAATGAGCTGATGAAGAATGGCTACTTTGAATTTAGATGTTCTGGAACGATTTTTCGTTGGTTTTTACTATTACCGTAGCCTAGCTTAAAAGCAATTGGAGAATCGTGTACGTGACCCTCGGAAACCTCAGACATAAAAAAGGTCAGTGTTTTTAAGCCACAAGTTGTGCACCCGGTGTTAAGTGCCTTAGTTTTGATATTTTCAAACAGATAACAGTTAAAAGTTTGCTATCTGATCCCTCTCCAGATTAATTATGTTCTTGTCCTGCCTTGTTTCAAATTTCTCGGCACATTCTCTCTGTTCACCCCTGCATTCTGCAATGTGCTTGTCTTCTCCTATCCCTGTCCGTTGTCATCTACTTTTTCTTCCTCTACCATTTACGATGTACCTATCGCCATGTCCCCTCTCTTCTGTCTATTTTTCCGCAATTAATTCTTTACTGTCTGGAAACTGAAAGTCAAAAATAATCCCTGAAAGTCAAAAATAAATATGTCCACGCACTTACAAATTGACTCGTCTAAACGTGTTACTACTAACTCCTTTCCCCTTAATTGTGCCCACAGATCCCTCCAGTTTGACTGCCACTTAAAGCCTCCGACAGACAAGAGACGCGAGAGCATTTTAAAATAGATTTTTTGATATCGCGTACCTATTTTTCAACGGCAAAACGCAAAAATATTAATTTTTGACGTCAATTTCGGCTGCGTATAATCTACTTTTGTTGATTTTCCCTACTGAAAAAGTGTGAAAACGATTGAAAAATGGATGAGACAAATTCATATGAGACTGGTAAATATTTATTCTTCACTATGCTCCTTCATCGTCCAGATACACACTCCAGTAGGCGAAGTTGAAGCAAATGAATGCAATTGGAAAAATTATCCTGAATTGAAACTTTCCAGCTCCCACTGATCCTCACTACCTGGCAATGATGTCGATTCGCTCGGCACGTCCTCTTGACGAGAGAACACTGCACCAGCGAACAAGTTCTACCCGCTTTCTCTGCCCGATATAGACGAGGTCTGTCGTATCGTGGAAAGTCCAGCCTTCTTCCACGCCGCCGGCGCTTCTCGGCGGTCCCATCATGTCTGTCATCTCGTGCATGCCGGCTCCTTCTTTCATTTCAAACGACTTTTTCCTCTTTCTACGCAAGAGCCGCTTCTTTTCCTGCGGACTAAAGTCACCGACCGAGGTCGGAGAAGTCATCATTTCGGCGCTCTGCATGTACATGTCAGTGTCGATCACATTTGACAGACGGCTCCGGTTACAAGCAGCTTTGCGCATCTGTCTGTGCTCGTCCATGATGCCCATGTAGTTGACCACGGCGTATTCGATCAAAGAGAAGAAGATGAAGACGACACAGGCTCCGACCCAGATGTCGATTGACTTTGCATAAGAGACGGGCGGCAGATTGGAGTTGACAGCTGCAAATTTTATTTACGGCCACGTAAACCTGACGGAGAAACGTCATTTTGTTGTTCTATGGTCTGTTCAAAAAGAAGAGGGATTACCATAAGATTTTAGCTCTTCCCTTCGAGACCCACTTAGCACACAAACATTGGATACTCGGCCAACAAATTCCAAACTTCGCTGCGTATCTTTCAAATTTATTGGTTGAGTATCCAACTTCACAGTTCGCCGCAGTTAGCTGTTGGACAAAAGACACGTTTTTGAGAAAACTACGTAACCATTTCTTTCGTTTTCGGTTTGAATAGAAAGAGCACAGTCGAAACGTTGTAGGTGAATTTTGACACTTAGAATTTGGTCATCTAATCCCAATGAAAATTAAAAAATACCTTATAACTCGGCCATTTTCCACGCAATGACTCTGAAAAAATATAGCGACCCGGAACACGATACAGCCGACATTATAAGACGGAACATGTTAAAAAATATAATCGGGTGTTTGAGAAAGCGTGTCACCCAGGTTTTTCCCGTTTCAAGCCAAATTTTTGAATTATCACTTTTTCCAAAATCGTGTCAAGACTGATTGCAACGAGCAGTCGTTTAAAGTGCCGGATTCGGCGAACTGTGCCAACTTTTGCATGTTAAGTGGGTCTCGAAGGGAAGAGCTAAAATCTTATGGTAACCCCTCTTCTTTTTGAACAGACCATATACCTCTGTCTCTCTGTCAGTCTATCTCGAATCTTTAGCCTCTCAAGAACCCACCATGAGAAGTACTAATCATCGTCAGGAGCGTAATAATAGCCAGCGGTACACGTGCCGCCGTGGACTTCCAGTCAATCCAGTACGAGACCCAAGCCACGCCGACTAGCATAGAAGATGGGATGTAAAGCTGAAGGAGGAAGAAGGAGAAAACTCTTTTCAGCTTAAGCTCCACTTTCAGGCATGAATATTCTCCTAAAAATAGAGTTACTTCTGAAGGAAGAATAACAAAAACCTGTGTTTGTCTTCGAATGACAAGTTCCGTTCTTGAACTCGGCAATCTCAAAGTTGGGAAGGGCTCCATTTGCTCCGACGTGGAATTTTATCGCGTCAGCATCCCATTCGTACTTTATGTCGTCAGTCGTGTAAGCATCTGAAAATAGAAGCTAAATTCAAAGAAAACGAGATTTACATGATGCAAAGGCAATTTCACAGTTCTGAGTGTCCATTGGATATCTAGAGAGATGCATTGAACAGGCGAGATGGAGTGTAAGTCTCCTGTCGTAGATCAACTTTCCGTCAGATCTGATCTTCAAGAACTTGTTTTCCTAAAAACTTAAAGTTCTAAAACACTTTGTAAAGAAACCTGATCAAGCATGTGATACCATCCTTTCCTCTCGTTTTGGAAGAAAGTATCAGGAATCCAGAGCTTTTGGTCCCGGGCAACATGAATGAACTCAAAATTTCTGTAGTCGGCTGACAGAGGACCTTGATGCTCGATGAAGCGTAGACGATCGTCGTACCATTCTTGACGGAATCGGAATTGAGCCACGAATTCCTGAATAAATTGAAGAATGTTTTTTGAAGGGATTATTTTACCATATTCTTTTCTGAGACGGCGGAGATGGATCTAACATCGAGACTTGTTGTTACCAAGACTGGACCTTCTGAAAAGTTTATTGCCACTGTCCTAAAAGATTGCAATGCTCACTTTGACTGCTCCACGGCGTTCTTCCTGAAGGTCTCACAGCCGAATCGTATTCCTGTAGCAGATCGCATACGGTCATCTGCTCCCTCCATGCCTGGTAGTTTGTGGTCCTTCGGTTGAAAGCTGTCCTTTTGCTGAAAGAAAGAACGATGTTCGATCTCGGTTCCCATGAACCCCCTTTTTGTTCTCTCGGTAGAGCTTTTCTCACTGGAAATATATTATTCAGCACTGCGTGGCTGAAAGAGCGGGTCGAAATTCGAGAGCTCATCGCAACTGACACCCGACTCTTTCTCTCCATTCAATAAGAGAGAAACAGATTGGGAATATTCAAAAAGGAAGCATGGCAACTAACAAACAGAATATTCACCGAGACGTGAGAAAATTCGAGAACTGCACGATGTCGTAGAGTTTTTGAGCAGGTAGTAAATGTTCCAAGTGGTTCACAGAAAGCGAGGGACAGAGAGACAGTAACAATCCAAAAATTTACATATTTTTTCTTCATCCATCTCATAACCACAGAACGTTCTTGCAATCTACATTATTTCCGCCTTTGCATGCCCAGATTCTATTAGCAGGTCTGGCGGGTGGAAAGCACTCAAAAAGACCTACCAAGATTTGGGTTTGACACGTTTGCCAGCCAGAACATCCGAAAGCAAAAGGAGAAGGACAGCGGACAGAAAGAGCCTCATCGACGCTTTCTTCGCCGCATGGACCTGGAGATTTAAAGTTTTCCAAAAAAGAGAAAGAAGATATCTGAGAATAAAGACTACTGTGAAAATAAAATCCGGGGAAGTGCACTCTCAGAGGCGAGTCTTTGTGCAAAGAACATTAGAGACCTGAAAGGGGCTTTGCCGCCGTGATTCAGTTAGAGCGGGAGGGCTGTTTACGGACGGGGATAAAGAGAGAGAGCACACGCGACTCAAAATTGCTTAAGAGGTGGGGTCAAAATAATGAAGAGCCGAGTCGATCGGGCTCCCTCTCTCTCGCCTCTAGTCGTGTGCCGATTATTAGCCGGCTGAGTGCAGAATCGGCTGGAGCATGGGTCTGGCAAAGAGTCTTGTGACGTCATCTACGCACACCTGGCTTTAAACTGGCGACTAATATGATGGACAGCTGGTCATTTCGGCAGGAAAATTAGCATTGGCAAATAAGGTAAAGGGTGATTGACCAAAAGTGTGTGTGAAAAGAGAAAGGGGAGGGTCCAAAGTTTCGCTAGGAATACGTTGATGTGTGGTGGAGCTCTCGTCCTCCGGCTTTAGAAACGAGGCTAATCTGTGCACGTGTTATCGGGGATAATGTCTTCGAGAACTTGGAAAAAACTAAAGTTCAGGGAGAGACAGAACGACAAAATTGACCGTTCCACCACTTGTTTTAGGGGTAACTTTTGACGATAAATCGATTGAAAACAAGTGAAAATCGAAAAAACGAGTATAAACATCCTAAAAATGCAAAAATGGAAGCTGTCGCGGGTCCCGCCGCGAAGTTGCCTGATTTCTCCTGATCACATGTTCACACACAATGGGACTGTCCCTTTAAAGTGCTCCAGAGATAAAGAATTTGAATCGATTAATGTGTACTTTATTGGGCTATGAGGTTCTTGGAACGGTCTATTGTTCATCTCGTCTTTGAGGCAGCCATTTTAGTTACAACAAGGCAGACAAAAAATTTATATTCAACGTTTTTTGGTGCCTACAAATACTATGAGACATGACGAAATCCCCACATTTCGATGAAGATCTTCCTTCTTCTCATCATTCTGGTAGCTGCTGCTCAAGCGACAAAGGTCATAGTTCACGTCACCTACCGCTGTCCATTCTGGGATCGTTTCGCAGTACAGGTTTTCCTAAGAGAGGTAGGTTTAAAAGTAACATTGGGTAAGAAAAAGTTTCAGAAAGATGGAGCCTTTATTCCCGACGACACACTGACTGTGATTTCTCCCCGACTGGTGAACATAACCGAACAGTTGGTCCTGGAAGGCGAAGACAGCAGCGATCCTGGAGGAAGCTTTGAGTCCTTCTTGACGACGTACAATACTTGTACCCATAACGGTCAGATTATTGAGGTTTGTAAAGCCAGCCAAAAGATATAGGGGTTTTCAGCACGAGTACTGGTTCAAGAACCCCGATGGACAAGACCACATCTGCAACGAGAATGACGTTTATTGCATCTATACTGTGGACATTGATTTGCTTAAATATTGGTGAATAGAAGAGAAGAGATTGTTGTCGCAATTAACAGCTAAGATTAAAAACAGCTGTCTTTAACAAGTTTTCCTATCCGTCTGCCGCTTTGTTAATTTTAGAATTAAACCTGACAAGATTCGAACAAGAGGAAATGAAAAATTTACACATGAAAAAACTTTGATTGTACTGCAGTAGGCGCCTCCGTTCGTTCAGTTCGTTTTTCACCTTTTTTCTTCTATTTTTCGCTTTTCTAGGCGGCTTTTTTTTTCTTTTTTAAGCATGTTTATCGAGTTCTGCGCGTAAAAAAACTCTTGGACGTGAAAATTGGTTGAAAATAACATGAAAAATGCGATTTCCCTTCAAAAGACGTCATCGAAAATTTTCTTTCTATTTCTGAATATTTTCGACCAATCTGAACGGCAAAGGGGTTGTTTTACAAGCTGAATCGATTAAACGTGTTTACAAACGTGAAAAATGAAAGAAAATCCGTGAAAAACCAAGTTTCAGGCAATTTGTAAAAAAACCAAAACTGTATTCAGAAGTCAGAAGTGATCAAGTCAATATGCAAATTATAGTTGCAGGCCGGATCGTATTCTGAGCAAACGGTGGTCTTTCCATCCGGATTGGGGAGAAAGTAATCACCCTGAAAGGGGATTACTATTTTTGAACGAAATCTTTGCAAACCTTGGCCAACTCTCCGTCAACAGTACAAGTGTGTTCCACCCGCAGATAGAACTCAAAGTTTCCTCCGGGATCGCTGTCATCCTTGCCGGTAATCGTTACCATCTCTCCAATCTTCACAACTGTCGGTCCAATCTCTGCCAATTTATCGTCCGGATTCCAAATAGCATCTTTCTATACACTTCTGTACAAAAAACGCCTTAGACCAACCTCCTTCAGAAGGATATGAACACCGATCCGGTCGCGGAACTGGCAATTGAATGCCAAGTTCACAGTGACTTTCGTTGCGAGAGCAACAGATAACAGGGAGAAGACGAGGAAGATCTTCATCGTAGCGTGGGGAATTTGCATGTCCCATCAGTTTTATTAGTTCTAGAGGCTGAGCTGAATACTAATCAGCTGTCTGTTTCAGCAATTCAATGATTAAAATAGAGAGAAAGAAACATAACGAGACAGGGACCAGATACAGAAGAGTACTGCAGACTCTGAATTTAATGATCCTCACTTTTCAGAGGCAACTGTCGGAGGACACTCGTCGAAGAACAGGTCACTCTGAATCCAGTCACTTTTCAGGAAGGCGGCCACTTTTCGGAGGGAGCTGTTGGAGGACACTCGTCGAAAAACGCCTAAGACTGCTACGAGAGGTCGGGACGAACTCCTTATCGTCTATTCGAAACAGAAAAAGGCGATCCAAAGAGTTGCAACTAATCTCTCTTCATTACACAGGCACTCGGGTTGTTTCTTTCAATACACAATATAACTTGATCACTGGTCATTTTTTCCCGTTCTATCGATGAATAGCATCAAGGCGCGTCGGTCTCATTGGAGACTTGGCTTCCATTTTTGGCTTGTTAGCATAAATGTCGTCCATATAGATCACCCCCTTCATCAGACTGTCGAGGTGTGTCTTGGGGAAGTAACTTCGGACTTCTGAACTTGGGTTCATCAGGGATTGATTCAGAACTGACCATTCTTTTTGCCGGCATTGTTATACTTCTCCGCGACATTTCCCTTGACGTTCGGCTTAAAGTAGTTGCCCCAGGAGTTTTCTTCCTCGCTTTTGAGAAGCCTCTGAAATATAATGAATACTGTCTTTTATTCTGTTATATGCTTTCTACCAGCCGTTTACGACGACTGTCGCCCTAGGATCCGGCTTTCACTGGTTGACGGAGGTAGCTTGCGCATTTTTGCTCAGGGCTGAGCCATAATCTGAAAAGTGATGCAAGTGAAAGCTTGCGATGCACTTAACTTTTTGGTTAAGCTTCCCTGATGGGAGGCAACAAATCTAATCAATTTTGGATTCAACTGTAATTTTGATAAGTGATGCTTTGGCTTGCCTTAGCGGTGCACTTAATTTTTGAAGAGCTTCCTTTTTGGAATTCAACAAAACTAAAATATGGAGAATTGCACAAATTTTTGCGTCAAATATAATATATGTGTATAACAAATAAACAGAATCCACCACAGACACTACTAGAAAGAGATGTTTCTTTTCAAAAAGAAAACATCAAAGCATCACTTACCCTTCTCAAATTGGTCGTGTCAACTGCATCGTCTTCCACATGAAGCCGATTGTAGCTTTCCGATTTGGGTCCAAGTCCATTCGTTGCATTTGGCAGGACAGTTTTGTTTGTGCTCATCTCCGGAAGTACCCATCTTCCCTCGTCGTCGCTCCAAATGGCGTCCTTTTTAACCTTCTCCAAATTGTAGTAGTTACAATCCTTTTTGATCATCGGCTGAATCTTGTCCATGATCTGAGAAAGAAGTTTCAGCTGCTGGTCTTGTTTCCTGATCGTGTCGAGGTAGTCCAGACGATCCAGCTCGAATTCGCTCTGGAGATCTTCTATCTCGCTTTCGAGTGCATGAACCTGAAATTCATGTGCTAAACATAGTCCGGAACTTACTCTATTCTGCTCCTTTTTCAGTTCCTTGCTGACTGCATCCAGTTTTTCTTGGGTGGAACTATAAACTTGCAGAAGAGGATCATCTTTGTGGACATTTAAAGCGGCTAAAAAAATTCTTTTTGCTTAAAAAGAGCCAATTACCAGCAAGTTTTTCAGTCTTCGTCCTGGCATCGTTCAATTTCTTCAGCCTCCTCTGTTTCAATTGCTCGTTGCCAGCCTGCTCGCCACCAACAAACTGTTCTTGAAGCTGCTGTAGTTTTTTCGCTGCTTCTTTCGGATCAATCTTGCCCAACGAGTCCAGATCAGCGTTGGCTCGCTCGTACTCGTTTTTGAGTTGTGATAGTTCGTCTTGAAGTTGAGCCTTGCTCAGCTGTTCTTTTTGAGCCTCCGACCTACAAATTTCGCTGGTATAAAATATTGAGAATGTTTTACCTCAATTCGTTCATTGCCTCCTCAAACTCTTCTCTCAGCTTCTGCCTTTCGTTCTCGACATCGAAAGCAGCTGTAGGAACAACGCCGCCATTCGAAACCATCGCCTTGAGACGCTCGATTTCTTGCTGGTATTCCCGCAGAAGGGCATCTTTCGGATCCTCGTTGATCTTCGGCTTGTTCTTAATGTTCTTCGCCCTGTTGGCATATCTTAAAATAACAATGAGTAAGGCTTTGTTTTGTACTTTCCTCAAAGTGGAAAGAGTCTCATCATAATTGTTGTCCGAAGGTGAGATACAAGCTAACATAATAGTTTTCGTGTTACCACCCAACGAATCCTAAATCCCTAAACATTTTCTATTTCTTTTTACTCCTACCTGCAATAACCTAGTCAACTTACTGTCCCTGTAAGGAATATGCTTAGCTTTTCCATCCACAAGGGCTGAGATGACATTTCCCAGTGCGGAGAGACTCAAGTTGATTTTTGTCGCTTCTTTGAACCTGTCTCCCGTAGCTCCTAAAGGTCTTTACATCTCTTTTTTCTCTTTGAAACCAACCGGTTTTTGATTGTCTTTCACTTCCAGCCAGATCCACAAGATTCAACTTTCCCGTCCTGATATTGCCCGTATTTTCGTTTATGCACTCGACGTAAACAGTGAAAATTGAATGGCTTCTTGATGAATCCTGAAAAAGGAAAACGTTTTAAAAGTACTTCATGAATCGCTATTTTTGGATGTTTTTTCTAAATCTTGGGTCATGACAAACCAGTGCTTATAAACGTATGGTTAACCCAAAGCGGTTTGGAAAAAAAGCTGGTGGACCAAAATGTCACCTTATTCATAAGCGTAGCTCCAACATGTCGATTATTGAATCCTTGCTCCATCATTTTCTGACAAGCTTTAACGTCATGACAAAGATGGGTAGTCAGTCCGGCAACATAAACTCCTCGATCAGCATTCTCCTTCACTTCAAGCTTTACCGTCCTGTCTGTTCCTAGAAGATCTCGGACTTCTTCGTTGTAGATCTGAACAAATTTTATTATCAATACATATTTTCTAAACCTCAAGATAACTGCAATGAATCAGAAACTTTTGGGATTCTGTTACTGATGTGGCCATGAAGATGTGGTCGAAGACCCGAGGGGTGATTCCTCTTTGTGGAGGAACATCGGGTAAACCTGGAAATATTCTATTTAAACCCCTGTCTCTCTGTCTCCTTGACTCTGTTATTCAATGACTTATGTTGTTCCGAATTTAAAAAAAAAATTAACAAAGAGAGAGGCGGTTTGGAGTTTACAAAAACAGGGCAATACAAAAACGGAGCAATATTATTTTGGGTCAAAAGAAAACCACAAACAACGTCACTTTCAGCTTCGTTCAGACGGTGTTGGGGTTTTCCTTTGACCCAAAATAATATTGCCCCGTTTTTGTATTGCCCTGTTTTTGTAAACTCCAAAAAACCTCTCTCTTTGCTGGTTGCTTTTTTTAATAATAATGACTTATGCTTTCTCACCCTGCATTGAGAACGTTTTCCCTGCTCCAGTCTGTCCATAAGCGAAAACGGTGCCATTATAACCTTCAATGACGCTCTAAATATTTTCCTTCTCGTTCTAGGCTAATCTAATCCTATTCAACCTCGACAAGCGGGAAAACAATATCGTTGTAGATCTGCTCCCCCGTAGAGTCCATGTAATAGGCACCATCGAAAGTGAACTGCTTGGGAGGACCGTCATCACTTATCAGGCTCACTTGCCCTGTGGCAGATTCCATTTCCACGCATGGCTAAAACATTGTTTTTTTTGGAACTCAAAAATCGAGATAACCTTTGAATTGAGCCCTTTCTCCCTGTCGTTCATCGGCCGACATCTTGTAATTACACGAACACATTCAGCCATAAACTGAGTTGTGGGAAATTAGTTGCGCTTGAGAAGGAAATGATATTTTGAAAAAGAAAAGGAGTGACAACGGAAGGCAAATTTTTATGAAGGAAACTGGAGAATATTTAGGAGATTGGTTGAAAGAATCTTTTGGAGATTGGAACGGAACTATCTGTACTAATCGAACTGGAACAGAGATCGGTAACAAGAGATTCATCACGGACTTATACCACATCACAAATCTACTTCGTGATAATGTTAATCTGAAAAAAAGGTAAAGCATTCTGTGGGCGGAAAATGTCTAGACAAGATTAGAACAAACTTAGAGTCTGAACAAATGCCCAGTCCTACTAAAAGATTAAATTTTGTGGAGTCGTTAATGCTGAACTAGAGCTGAAGGCTGTAAGAGAGACAGAGAGATAGGAAAAAGACAGTTAAAGAGAGACAGTAAAATAACATGACTGTCTAACTGTCGAGTCTGTGGCTTATCCTTTCGCAGTGACAAGGTGAGTAAGCTTTGCTTGACGTCAAAGAAACGCAGTTGTTTCTATATTCAAGTAAACAGGTGTTTTCAGTTCAAAAAATAATTTCAGTTTGTTTCGAGCAGACAGTTTTCAAAACTCGAGGCTCAGGAATGAGAAGAAGCATAAAGTTGGCTCACGAAAATAAAAAAAAAAGAAGTACAAAACAGGCGTTCTGAAAGTCAAACTACAGACACCTACCCGCCGAAATGAATAATCTTATGATGTCAAAGAAAAACAGAAAGATTATGTTGGAAGCCATTTCAAAACTACTACGAGGTGTCAACCAGTGGCTGTTCGGAAATGAGCTGTGTTAATTGTTTCTAGGCAAGTTGTCCAAGCAGAAAAAGAGCTTGTTGCCAAGGGTGACCTGTGAACTTGGCATGACGAAAACTGGGGAGGAAGTGATTCAATCCTCCTCCTAATTAATTATAAGTAGAGATGAGATTATGACTGGATGGATTACTGTAGGCATGAGAGAACTGAGGGTAAGCAGGTGAGGACCCTTTTTTTCAGCTGTCAACAATCGCAGGTTACAGAGTGCGAAGACAGGTCTTTCTCTCTCAAGAACCGCCGCGCGTTTCCCTGCCATGGCAACAGCGCATGAGGTTTTCTCGCATACACACATTCTCGCGCGCATGATGATTGAACATGTTGCAATTTCATGGAGCAGAGGTCGCATGGCTACAAAATGCTGAAAAGTAGATATTTCGGAGTTTTGGGCAGTCGGAAACGTGCCAACAAACTTTTAGGTCTGCTTCAGGATCAGAGCAGGGTCAAAAGAAAACCACAAAAGGGAGAGGGGGGGGGATGTCCAGTCCCAGGAGCAGGGACTAAACATCTCCCCCCCCCCAAACAGCAGGGCTAAAACAAAACTGTCCAAGCGCTATATTTCCAACTTGTTTTGACTAATTCCTTCAATTACAAAGTGAAAATAATAATGAGTTGCACCCCCTGCAGCTTCTATGAAAATATTCTAAATGACGGTTTATTTGTAATAAAGCCTGTATATTCAACAACTTTCATTTTTTATTCGTCGAGTCTATAGAATGTATCAAAACGTTTGCCGTCGACTCTTACTATGATGATGCCACAGCCGACGTCTCCGATCTTCCCATCCGGAAAATGGATCTGGTCACATTTATTGAGAGCCTCTCCGGAGATTTCCCAAATTTCTTTTGACTAAAAGACTAATTTTACAATAAACAGTTATACCTACCTGGTCGTAGAGCGGATGAAGACAGGACAAGTAGCCGCAGGTATTCTTGATTAGGGTACTTATTGAAACCAGAGACGAAGGACTTCACCCCTACATTCGGCACAGCTCAGAGACCGAGCTCGTCATCTATACTGATGTTTTGACGAAGATTTGCATGGACATAAGTAGGTGTACTCAGGATCCTTTACTAGCGTTTTTACAGGTATCTTGGCTGTTAAATAAGAGATACAAAAGTGGATAGTTGACGGCTCACACAACGTGAAACCTTCGGAATTGGGAAGCAATAATCAGTTGTGGACCATACATGCAGGACTTGAATCAGGTGTGTGAAATTTTTTTACTGTTTACAGTTTTCATTCAGGCCACAGCATACCGGTGTTTCATGCCTTCGTGTCCAACAAAACGGCTGCTACATACAAAGGACTATTACAGAAATTTCGAACTCATCTGATGTCTCTAGGATTCTCGAACCCGGTGCCATTTGTGTCCGACTTCGAACAAGCTACAATTAAAGCTATTGCCGAGGTATCTTGGCTGTTAAATAAGAGAAATGCAAAATAACTTTACAGATCTTCTCAGATAGTCTAAGAGAAGGATGTTCCTACCATTATCACTGCGCGATCATCCGGAAGGCGCGTGAAATTTTTGGAGCCAAGAAGATGTTGGATATTCCAATTATCTCATTGACTGTTGATAGAAGGAAAGCTCTTATCTTCCTCGACCCAGTATGTTTCAATATATATTTGACTCACTAGAGATTTAGGAATACCACGCCGCAAGTGGAGTTTTGAACAATCCGCTTCGCTGCAACGAACACGGATTTGAAGAAATGGAAGAATTCGACGAGTACTGGGCCAAACCTGGGGAACGGAGGGAAGATTCAAGGACATGACGAACAAGTACCTGGTTTTTGTCTTCAGAACGACGAATTGCGCCGAAAACTTCCATGGGTAAGGCTTTTCCAAAACTCATAAGCAGTTAAAAAATCGTTTCAGTGAGTTGGAAAAGAAGCTTCACAACAAAGTAAAACAGCCACGTGTGGACGACACTCTCGGATTTCTCCAAGATTATCAGTTTCAGAGATACTACCTTGCTAAAAAGATCCTCATGGTAAACAGTTTGTAAATTGTGCGTAAAAGTTTGTAAACACTACCCAGTGGTTCGATTTTCTATGATAACTTTTACAGGGAACCGAGACTCATAGGCTGTCCAACAGAGATGCTGCACGGCGTGAAGCCGTTCGAAGCAAGATGACGGCTTTCAAGGAGTTAACCGATGAGCGAGCTCCAACACAGGAGGAGATACTCGCTTACCTCGACAGCTTCAGACAGCATATTGCGACCCTTTCTCGATGAAACTTGCAACTCATTATTATTTTCACTTTGTAATTGAAGGAATTAGACAAAGCAAGGTTGGAAATATAGCGCTTGGACAGTTTTGTTTAAGCGCTGCTGTTTGCCTTTGGGACCGAACACTAAACAGTCATCGAAAGCAATTGTTTTCCGGGGAGGTCATAAACCAAGGGTGACGAGACGATACGGGTGTGACATGGTTCCCATGGCCTAGTGGTTAACATCGTTGCTTCGCACTCAAACGTCACCAGGGGGTTGTTGGTTCGATCCCGGCCGAGAAAAACTTTTTTGCATTTTAGTTTCCGGTGTTTTCGAGGGTCCTGAACACGATGGTGAAGTCCATGTTTGTTTTTGTTGCTTTGAAACGCTTGTTTTTGCTATTTTGTTTTTTTTACTGAAAAACTAAAAAATGTGAAAGATGGCTTAAAACACTAGCTTTTTTAATCTCTGGGGTTTCCGAGGGTCTCTTTCTGAAGTCAGTTTTCGTTTTTGTGGCTTTGAAAACGGCCGAGAATAATATTGAAAAAAAAAACCAGTAAAAACGTCAAAATCACTGTTTTCGAATATCAGGTCAGGGAGAACTGTCTGGCAGAAAACAGGAGTATACTGCTTTTGGTACACGAGTCTCTGGCTTGACTTTTTGTATAGTCAAAACTCTTTTTGGGTCTTTGAAACCGCGGAAATTATTCGAAAGTTTAGATAAACAATACCAAATTTCATGTCGGTTCTCCTGTTTATACAGATAATCATCAGTTTTCGCATTTCTTGTTGTTTGCAGCGTTTCCCCAATTCGTGATTCAGCACCATTCCTTTCTGACTAGTTTCTTTTCATCTCGCCCTCTTTTCGAATCGCTTTTTAATTGAAAAAAGGGCCCTTTATATACTCGGCCTTCAGCTGACTATACCACACAGCCATGAGCTTCTCCTTCTTCGTTCTGGTAACATTTTCCTCTGTTCAAGGCATGTTCTTCTAGACAGCCCTCGTTCTCACCGTCAACGGACAAGGCGAAGAGCCTCGTGGGGCTCCCTGCAAGAAGATTTCGACTGTCAAAGCCAGAATTGTCTCAAAAATAAGTGTATCTTCCCGGACTTTTATGGTCCTGGACTCAGAAGATGCAAGACTGATAAGGATTGTGCCACTGGAGAGGAGGAATATTCTTGCGCTCCTGGAAATATTTGTTTCTTGACTGAAAGCATTGCCGTAAGAACAAACTACTGTCTGACTAATCTGGATTGTGCGGAACACGAGAAGGCTTGTGTAGACAATTACTGCAGAGAAGGTATGCCGATCGAGGCCGGTATCGTTGGATGCAGCACTGATGCTGACTGCTCCGCTTTTGGAAAAAAGTGTGCCAAGGTCGGAATCTGTATCGAATGATCAGCTCAAAAGTTAATAAATTATTATGTAACTCATTTCTTTCGTGTTTCATCTGATACAAGAAAGGTCAGATCCGAGCGAGCGTTCCTATTATCACTCGGTCGTTTCTTGATATGCTTTGTAGCCTTCTGTTAGCCCTGGTGAAGTTGAACCGTTTTCCTCCGTGTTTTGCTTCTTGTTCGAAAAAAAAATGTTTGAAACATAAAAGAAAAGATTTGACTGCCTCCCTTCCCCCCCCCCCCCCCCGATGGAATGAAAATCTAAACTAATAAAAAGCTGTGGTGTCTGTGGCTGACTCTGTGTGTTTGTCTGTTTGTCCATGGTCACGAGATACGTCGTGAGGAATTGTCAGGATTAGATAGCAAGTTACTTTTGAACTTGGAGTTTTTACAGACTTCGCCAAGTAGGAAGCTTGAGAAATAGGTATAGAGCCGGTAGAAACTGCGACGCTACGACGCCGGCCAGCGACGAAGTCGTCTGGTTGGAGAATAAAGGATTAAAAGGATTGTATTGCCCACAGTCAAAAGATCTACAGTAGTCTTCGGTCAGAAGTCAATTATTTTTCTTTCTTTTCAAAACTGCCATGATCACGTACATGTTAGGAAACGATGTGTCTTTAATGCCTTTCCGCCATTTTGTTTCTCTGGTTCACAAAAGATACAGTTCCCACAGTTTTTGAAAAAGCTATCCCACTGTCAATCCATCATCCGATGCACATCCTCCTATTCCTTTTTCTAGTCTCTCTAACAGAGAGTCACTTTCTGGCTCCAGTTGTTCAAAACGACAAGCCGGCGGAAGATTGGGAACCCGACGTGAATGTAACGTTACCACAAGAACACGAAGAAGACGCTCCTCTCGGAGAAACAATAACTTACTGGTATAAACGAATCGCAGTTCGAAAAATGAGGGAACTTATGCATTACGTCAATTTGGGAGAGATGCGCGTCACCCAACACGTATTTTACCCTTTTTTTTCTCCGAATACTAATTTTCAGATGACGTACAATGACGTCCAGGTCAATCTTCGATTCGATGACTACAACGGCTTTTTTCGCGGTGAACGAGATGTCGTTGATAATTGGGGCATCTATATGGGCCATTGTTCCAATTGGAAGGAGGTAACTGGAAAGAAGAAAGCCCAAAAAATTTCAGATTAAACTCATCGAGCCGTTTATTGCCCAAGGAATTGTGATCAAGGCAAAATTCCGACTTCATAACATTTACTACTCAGCTCTCGACGTAAGTATGGAGTTGGTGCGCCAGGAGGTCGAAGAGAACCTGCCGAAAAAGAATTATCACTTCCTCTTCAAAGCCATCAACGTCGCTGATTTTCAGCTGAAAGATCGAGATTTGAATTGGTATGAGGGGTTGGGCAAGATTGTTTTTCGAAAATTTCTTGGCTGTTACAAGAAAGTGCATAAAGTTGGAGTAAGTTTGAATAAAAAACTTTGTTTAAAAATGTTTAAAAATTTTAGGAATGTGAAAACTGCGAGCCACGTGCCAAAATCGTTGTTGAAGGTCCACAATCCCTTTCAAGCTGGAATTTTGAAACTGTTTAGAGACGAAAATATACATTTTGATGGAGCAAGGGCCTGTACGAAGTTTTCTTACAAAAATTTCCAGGATTTCGAGTTTAACAGAGCGACAGCAAATCTCACAGGGAATAAGTTCAGTTTCAACTGTTCTATGATGACTAAAGATGGAAGAATGCGTGAGGCGATGGTCGGTACGGAACTTGCTCAACCAAATCCGGTAATATGTAATACTGTAACTTTTTAAATGTTTCAGAAACTACCGCCGGAGGAGTATAATCTCGAAGTCACATCCTTCTATTTGGGAGCTTTGTATGTCAAGGCGAGCCAGAGAAGATTGGGTCCAAATGGAATAGAAAACCTTCCATACTATACGGTATTTCAAAATATACCTTCGGAATGTTTTTCAGAACCTCACGTCAACTACATTATGAAAAACCTCTGTGGATTCGCTCTCCGTTTTGCGATTTTCGTTATCGCCAGCGCAGACGTAGAGATCCTGAATACGGAACGGCGGACTTGTCCAGCATTACCGAGCGGCACGAGTGAGCTGGACCGGTAGCTGATGCTCTCATTTGTTATGGTGAACAACATTTTATTAGATCGGTGAGAGAATTATCAAAGAGCAGTAGAACTCACAAGGGAATTTTTGTTGTTCCCAGCATATCGAGATGAACCCGATGGTGTTCGAAAGAGCATCGAAAATAATGGTTTTTGGTAGATTTTCAGCTGCAGAACTCATGGAACATAATTATTCAGTATGAAAGAGGTCAAGTTTTCAATTTTCTCGGTTCTGTGCTGGAAATAGAGGTTGTATACGCAAATACTGCTTGGAAAAAATTAGCAAAAAAAGATTTATCAACGAAAAGAATCGAACCCGAAAAGAAAAAGTGGTAAGCACGACCACATGCTCTGCGACACTTGGCTGCTTGTGTTAGACGATGCGCCGTTTAGTCAAGTGCTGGTGCATGGAAATACCTAAATTAAAACCGCTCCAGAGGGCAGACGATATTCATTCCGCAGCTGAAAATCTAGAAAAAACCATTATTTTCGATGCTCTTTCGAACACCATCGGGCTCATCTCGATATGCTGGGACCAACAAAAACATTCCCTTGTGAGAGAGTAACAGTAAAAAATAGACTTTTTGATTGAAAACTTTGTGGTAATGGCCGGCACAGATGCATCAACGCTGATAATTGAAGCCGACATGACCCTTGGAGCGCCTGGATCCGAACCCATGTTGAAGTCCATCGACTTCAAAGTCACGTGGTTGCGTGAAGAGCATGGAGGACCGAACAACGATAGAAATAATCCCTGGAGAATTGCTGCTCTGAGCATCTATGACATTCACACGGAGCCAGGAAAGCGCCACATTCACAAGGAGCTAACCAGAGAGCTTATGGGATAAATAAATGATGTCCACAAAGTTTCAATGGTTCATTTTATAACTGAAACATAACAACTTTTGCACATTATTCTCGTCTCGGTTTTCTCCGTCTTGCCTGATCGGTCTGGACTCTCTCCTCCTCATCACTGTCTGCTTCATCGTTCGAGCTACTTTTTCCTTTCCTCTTGACCAGCTTCTTCTTTTGTGCCTTCAGTACAGGATCTCCTTCATGCTCAGAATCGGAATCAGATCGGACATCCTGGAAAATTGTAAGTTTCAATGCAAAAATCTGTCTACCTTTGCCTCTCCGTCAGAAAGTGTCCTTATCACAACCTTAACGATCATATAGGTCCAGAAAACGTGAAGAATTAAAAGAGCTGCCAGAAGGAAAATTATCATTCTTGGAGCGTAAGGGACAACGGAAAAGTCGTAGAGATCGTAGTCTGGCTGGATCAGACCGGCAGCATCTTGTATTCCGGAGCGGATAAGGACGAAAGGGTAGTAACCGAGACGACTCACGATCCAGCTGTAGAAATTGTATGAAAATGTATAATGAATTGAACCTCATGAGGAACATGACGAACATGAAGTTTGTCAAGGATTTCCATCTGTGATCGTAGCGGACAAGCTTGCCAAGTTCCATTATCCAGTCACTGACATCGTGAGAGAGGAGAACGAGGCTTCCGACTCTAAAGGTAGAAATACAGTCCTGCTAATAAGTTTTGACCCTCTCGATCATAAAAAATTTTCTGTATGAGATATTGCAAATCGACAACATGTCCTTTCTTCTCTACACAAGATTGGCAACGCCCTTCCAGGGCTAGAGTATAAATTCATGACTTCGCTCTGTCACGAAGCCCTCGTGGTTGACCGATTGGTCGACCCGTTGAATTACACCTCGCCTGCGGCTCGCAATAGTCCCAAAAGAGCAAAACATGAAAAAGAAGAAAAAAAAACACACATGCACGCACTTGATATCATCATTTGGAACGCAAAAATACAAAGCAAAAAAAATTAGTCCCCGGTGGGGATCGAACCCGGGTCGCGCGCGCGGCGCACTAAACGCATGCAATACACAAGCCACAAATCAGCTTCACACACACAGACGGTAAAATAGATTTGGGCTATTTCGTGTCAAAAATTCAGACCCCTAGGTGGTAGCTACGAGTTTTGGCAGAGTTTTGAACCCTACCTATATCCCAGCCTTCCTGTGTAAAGGAACCAAGCTAATTCTATTGGTGTCGGATGACCATTGGTGGTGCCAATTACCGCGCCGAATTTCAGATCAAGTCGTTCACCCATTCTTGAGAAATGTGTTTCGCCAACTCCGATTTTGATCCCGCCTCAATTTTTATCATTTCTCGGTCATTTTTTACCCCTTTTCAATTTTTCAAAATGGGTTAGAAAGCCCATTAAAGCCCTTTGCCGATTTGCAATATCTCATACATAAAGTTTTTTATGGGTCCGAGGGTCAACACTTAGCAGGACTTTAGTTGGGGTCATATTTACTGGGATCAAAGGGTATCAAAGTTTACAGTGTTTTGTATCTAGTTAGCATTCCATGAATGCGGTAAAACTCGTAACTACCCGTTCTTAGGGTACCAGATCCCTTTTGTATCAACGCTTAAGGAATCATACCTGATAAAGTTTATTGTCCAGCTCGTTGCCAGTAGACCGATGGTGACAAAATGATGAATGATCAGTTCCCAGAAATCTTTTCTTCGAACTTCGAAGAACGAGGAACAGAGAAGTGAATAGTAGAAGGCCGCTTCAATGGTGTAGTACCACCTGTAACGGCTTGTCTCTCAGAATTCTTCAAAAAAAAACTAACCAAATAGAATTGGGTACAGGATGGAAAGGATATCCGATCCAGCACTGCTTCACATCCCAGAGCCAGCTCTTATCCCAAAGCACAATCAGTCCGTACATGAAGGCACCAAAGTAGTAGCTGAAGCGCCAGAAACATTCCAGAACTCTCTTTTCTTTCGTATTCTTCAAGAAGCCGCCGCTCAGATAAGCATAGACCTGAAAATTGTTGTTTTTTCTCGATCTCACACGCCATTTTCGGCGAAGATGTTGTAAACCCGCACTTGTTTTGGCAGAGACGCTCCCTTTCCATAATATCCGGCAAAGTAAGCTAGTGGAATTCCGACTAGACCTTCGAAGAGAATTCTGAAACTTGATCTACTCATAGTATTCTGTTGCTAGTAAAAATGTATAGTTCTGATGCCCTTGAGCTTTTGATAAGCGGAAATGACCACGTGAGAAGGTTGTTTGGGATAGACTAGAGAAAAATCTTTAAAGAATCTTCTCACATGTAAACGGTTCAAAGCCCAATAAGCAAAAAAAAGTAGACTATATAGTCTGTTCAAAAAATAGAGAGCATTATTTGAATTGGCCCGCGCTTTTTCATTGACTGAGTATCCAACGTTTACATGCTGTAACGTACTACGCAGCTAAATTCCCGCCGATTTGATTTGAAAATTGTTGGTGTCGAGTTCTTTACAAGCAGCTCAGACTTTGAGTTTCTACAAGATCAAAACCATGACAGTTTTTCAATTTTTTTTGGGCTAAAAATATGACTTCTGTCCGGTACAATTCATTGTTTCCGCGTGTCTTGTTCCCATTGCGTCAGTCTGCACACAATTCTGCCTTTCTGACCTCTTTCATGAGTCACACTAGGCACATTTTCTTCCCCCAAAATGTGTAACAACCATTTACTCATAAGATCAAAATCGGAATAGATTGAAATCGATAACTGCACTCAGCCGGGCCAGCCGATAGCCATTATGCAAACATTTGGTGGGACACTCTCTGGCTGAGCACGATTGTAAAACGTGGTCTTTTCCGTGTACTTTTTTCTTTTTTTGGAAATTCTTGAAGATTACCTGAGAAAGACGAGAGGAATGGCCAGATACATTGGATAGATGAGATCGTAGAATTTTGGTGGGATCTGATCCCACGAGACATCTCGTGGAAGCCAGAGGGCTGCATCCCAGAAGCCCATGAGCGCTGAAAAAGGCTTTTTTTGCAAATTAAAAAAATGGGATAGAGAGAGACTCGAATAATTCCTTTGGGCAAACATTTAACGAAAAATATGGGGCCTGACAATTGGTCACCAATAGGGCACGTGTTGTCCGGAGAAAGACCGATTGTGAGAACAAAAGAAACACACAGACACACCAAATGTTGTGACAATACGGCCATTTTTCCAGTGATAAGAGAGAAGGTAGTACTTTTAATGATTGCTGACCGAAGATGTCAGAATTCATGGATTGAAACAACTTTTCGTGATACAAGACCAGAAATTTGAAGGAGCAGAAGATATACTTGGAAAAGATGCAGCTTGTTCCTTTCCAAAACCCAAAAACTGAGAATTCTTTGGATTTCTCAGTTTTTGGGTTTTGGATTTTCGAGAAAAAAGACCAACAAAGCACTTTCACTTGAAAATCCTGAGCGTTTCGTTTTCAAGGAAAAAGCCTACTAATGCCTTCACAATTAGAGTCTAGTGGGGGAAAACTAGAAAGCGTTGTCAAAAAATGAGAAGGGAAAACCAAAGAAAATCCGTTGAAATGTGGCCACGTGTGGAGTCGGGAAAGAGGGAGCAGACATGGCGGGTGCGCGCGCAAAGGCCTCTCTCTCGCTCAAACACGAGTGACCTGCGAGCAGGCTGTGCACAGCGACTGCCAGCTCATGCTGTTATCTTGAGGCCGTTTCGGTCCCATGCGAACAACTAAACTATACCTGTAACAAAATGACGAGGAGGGGGGTGAGTCAAGGCTGTTTGGTATTAATCATGGGGGCTATTACGAGCCGGGTGGTTGCTAGGTCCGAGAGGGACACAAAGGAGGTCCAGGTGAGAGACAGAAGTATAGGGTCAGTGCAGAGAGTGTTTGAGGCTAAGCCTGGAAGCCACTCAAATCTACAGCTGACGTTAAATTATCCTGTCCCGTCCATGTTTGTCGTCGTTTGCTCTTCAGAGTAGTTCGCTGCGAGAGGCTTTGTATTTTTAAACATGAGAAGACAGAGACTATGAAACCAGGGAGCAGAAAAAGGAAAAATTTTCGTGGCGGGACCAAGCGCACCAGTCCTTTAATTTTTTTGCTTCTTTTCTATTTTTTTCTGCGTTATATTGTATTGCAAACGCGGGTATGTGCCTTTTCATCCTCCAGAAGCAAGAAGCAACAAAAATAGTGAATTTAGAATAAAAACGATGAATCGCCGCTGCTCAAATTTAAAGGACTGGTCCGCTTGGTCCCGCCGCCAAAAATTCTACAGTAAGCCTTCAATAAACTTTCAATTTGAATAGACTATATAAACTCTGATTGTTTCAAGAGTTTTTCGTCCTTTCCACCGCTTCCCGTACAAGCAGCTGTCCGGCTTCCCAGTACTCTTTAGGTGTAATCAAGGACAACAAGAGTCACGAGAAGTCTTCTCAGAATGCTTAGTCAACTTCTGCGAAAGAAAAAGAGAAAATGCGCCAATTTGTTGTTGATGATTACACCAAAAGAGTACCTGGAATCCGGTCAGCTGCTTGTACATTGGGTACATAAGGATGGACGATTGAAAGAGGACATTAGTCCAACATGGCTGTCTTTGGACATCCATCAGCTCTCTGTGGTCTTCTGCTCGTGTCTTTTGCTCTGTAAGTCAGAACTTAGGAGGTGACAAGCGACAATTTTCAGATGTAGCGCTTCTCCCGGGACACATTCTTATTCTAGTGGGGTTCGTCACAACGGAGACGGCAGAACTCACACGTTGTAAGCAGGAACACAGAAAATTCTCTAATCTTCACAATTCAGCAGCCAGAGCAGTTTCCGGAATGATGCTCAGGGCGTCAGCATTGAAAACGAACGCCACAGCTACACCGACAACTCGCTGTCTTTGAGCAATGTAGTTGCCCCTCCAGGCTCGGTAATCGTTAACGGAAACAATCAGATCCACAGAAGACCGGATGCTCGAAGCGGCTCAGTCATCGTCAATGGAGAGGGTAACGTCATTGGGCGAGTTTTCTTTCTCATTATGAAGAGCATACAATTTAAAATTTCACAATGATACTTTTCAGATCAGAGAATCAAGGTTTCGGCTTGCACAAAACTCAACGCATCCCTCGCCAAATCCAAATCAACGACAACAGGATCGATGTGAACCACCTCAAAGTCGACGGCAGTGCTCAAATCTTCATCGGGCATGGAAGACGACAGTAAGAATGAAAATCAACAACTGGGCAATTTTTTTTCAGGAAAAAAGACGGTGAATCTATGGTAGACAAGGAGGATTCTGCTCGTGAGAAACGCTCGCATCAAAACACCCAAATCGAGTACAACGACAGAAGAGTCAGCATGAACAATGTTCGCGCTGGAAGTGGCTCTGTCATAATTGCCGGACATGGCAATACCATTGGGTAAGTCTAGACTTGTGCGCTTGGACCGGCTGGGAAAAAAATTGCCTTCAGTGCGGCGGGCAAAAGAAATTCAGCACGATTTTTTTCTGGGTTTTTTGTGTTTCCCCAGTCATTGTGAACAAATACCAGTTAGTACAGAAAAAAGTTAGGGGAAAAAAGGTGAATCAGCAAAGAAAATTGACGTACGAAAAACACGAATTTTGTCGCTTTTGTTCGCGAATTTCGTCTTATTTTTTGTTTTTCTTTGCGGATTTGTCTTTTTTTTGCTTCACTTTTTTCTGTGCTAGTCGGTATTTGTTCACAATGACTGGGGAAACACAAAAAAAACCAGAAAAGAAGGGTGCTGAATTTCTTATGCCCGCCGCACTGAAGACAACTTTTTTCCCAGCCGATCCAAGCGCACATGTCTAGTTAAGTCAACCAAATGTTATACAAAGGTTTCTGTTCTAGAAAGCGTTCTGTGGATGCTGAACAGAATAGCTCGACTGAAATGTAAGTTTTTGAACTACACGACTGAGAATCTGTTTAGTGCTGCTGTCGGAGAGGAAGAGACGAATAAAGTCCGCGAAAAGAGATGGTTTGTCCGAGCGAAGGGCGAGTTCAGTCACACGCATCATGAAAGTGCCAATCGCCATATGAGTAATGTTAGAGCTGGAGATGGTGCTACTATTACCAACGGAGACGGCAATCGATTCCAGTGAGTTTGTGGTAATTTCTGATAGACGCAACTTGTTTCAGAAACAGACGTAAAAGATCTGAAGGAGCAGTTCAAGCTAACAACGAAACGTAAAGCTCTATTTTTGTTTTAACCATGATCAAGTTTCAGAGCTGATGTCGGAGAAGAGGAGAAGAATAGTGTCCGCGAAAAAAGATGGGGTGTTGGGGTGAAGGGCAAGTTCAGCCACACTCGCCATCAAAGTGCCAATCGTCATATGATTGGTGTTAGTGCTGGAGATTATGCTACCATTACCAATGGTGACGGCAATCGATTCCAGTAAGTGAAAAGTTTTTCATTCCAAACCCTGTCCTTTCTAGAAACAAGCGCTTCGTTGAGGCCGTTCCTCTTCAAGTGAGTTCCTTCAAAGCGGCTTTAAAATTCCGAAACAAATTTTTAGGAAGAGACTGTCCAAGATTCTGAGCGTCCTTCTCGTCAGAAGCGCTGGTTCGTCAGAGGCTCCGTCAAGCATAGTCACACTCACCATCAAAGTTCCAATCGCGAAATGATTAATGTCAGAGCTGGAGATTATGCTACTATTACCAATGGAGACGGCAATGAGTTCCGGTGAGTTTGAGAAGATTTGTGATAGAGGCAACTTGTTTCAGCAACAAACGATCTGAAGAGGCAGTTCAAGAGTACACTAAAATGTAAGTTGACCACAGATTCTTATAAAAAAAAGATCAAGCCTTATGAGAAGTTTTTTTCCAGTGACACTATCTCCCGTGGCAAGAGAGCCTTCCGCGGAGCTGTTCACATCGTCGATAGACGAACTCGTCCCGGACCTCCTGTGAATCTTGACAACCTTCACGGAGAAGGCAGTGTGCAGATTGTCATTGACGACAACACTGATCCTGTATCTCTGAGAAACGCTCGCGTCATCGGAGCTGCTCAGGTGCTCATTCAATGATTGCTGAAGTGATATTCTGCTTGCAAACCAAATAAATATTCGCTTTACCTTTGAATTTTGAGGATGTGGTGGAATGTTTGTTCAGGTTCTTGCTCTGATGACCTACATAAAAAAGAACGCTGTGGTCGAGAAAGAAGGTGCTGCTTCCGACAATCAAGTAGAGCCTGAAAAGAACCTGGAAAACAAGGACGCTTCCATGAAGATCCACATTGGAAAAGAACAATTTGCTGTGAATCGTCTCTCTTCCGTCACTTTATGCTATATCAATTTTGGAAGTCATATGTTTATGAAAGCAATTGAATTCCCCGAGACTTTTTGTTATCCCTATGTAGAGGTTCTAAGGGTCGAAGAATCGCTTAAAAGAATGCCTTTTTTTACCAAGAGCACACTTCTAACCGAAATTGACAGCCAGCTGTCATCCAATGACCCCTTCGAAAAAGCCTCATATTTACGCTGACATCCCCGAACTCGGCACGCATTTTGACTCTAACAGGCGAAATTAAATTAAGTTAAACTTACAGAACAATAAGACACGGAGGAAGAAGTAGCTTCATCCTAGCTAAGCCTGGACCCCAGTCTTTCAGCTGCCGTTCAATCATCCTGTTCCGCCTAAGTATATAATAAACTTTTGTCGTCATTTGCTAAAGTAGGAAACTTTACGACAGTAGGTATATAACTTGCCAGAAATTTTTATTCCCAAAAACAGAATTGAACATTTAGCCACCGAGATGATAAGTTCCGCTGCCGGTAATCTTGGCATTCTTCAGGGTAATGACATCAGTGCTGTCGTTGATGACGACTTGGACACTTCCAGAACCGTAAAGATTTTCGAGGCTGACAAGAGTAGTAGGATTAGTTCTCAGGTCGTGCAGAGCGATGGAACCAAAGAAGTCTTCTCGATTCTTAAGATTAAATGTTTTGTTTTACTTTGTAACATACGCTTCTTTCAAACCCGCCTGCTTGCTTGCTGACGACATGAAATGAACGTTTCCTAAAAAAATTGAATTGAAACTGAAATTTTCATACTTGGACTTGCTTCGAGGAGCGTAGACGCAACTGCCATTGCACTCGGTTCCATCGATTGTGATCGTGGTAGTTTTTGATTTGTTCTTTCTAAAGAATGACATTATTGAATAAAGAATGATCCAGACCTGACTATTGACACACTTCTTTTTGCATGTTTTTTGAAAACCCCGCTTAAAAACAATTTGTATGGAACAAACTGGTTGAGCTTACATCTGTCCACGATTATAAGCCACGGCTCGAGGAGCGTAAACGCATCCTCCCTCTTCGCACGAGGTATCGATGATACTCGTAACGTCAAACTTGTAGTCATTCTGATTGACTTCATTGCTCATATCTACGCTGAAATCGCCGAACTCGGCAGACACTTTGGCTCTGAAAGTGGGGTATACGTAAAATGAAGCTAGTCTTACAGAACAATAAGAGACAGAGGAAGAAGTAGCTTCATCCTTGGACGATGTTACAAACTAGTTCTCTTACCTTATGTACTGAACCGATCACCAACTGTTGGACGTTTCTCTGGAGGAAAGTCAGCAAAGGATCAGTAACTTTTCGAGAAACACTACATTATTTGAAGGCAAAATACAAAACAAATGGCTGACTAGGGTGTTTGGCTCGAAAATAATGAGAAGCAGTCACTGAAAACAGTCTTATTTTTCAAATGGAAAGCAACAAACAAGTAATCTTTCATCACTTTTCTCATCTCCGAATACGCTGTACTCTTGTATTTTGTCTCTTTCCCGTAGGAGCACAACTATCGATCAAGTACTTTTGTCCCGCCGGGACTGATACGGCTCTTCCTCAGCTGGGCACTTATCAAGTCGAGCCAGTCTACTCTGTCCTCTTTTCAAGTCTAGACGCTAAAAAATAGGTGATGGACAAGCCGAGCTCCTCTAAGCCAACCAAATCCTTTGTTAGAAAGCCCTGCTCAGTTTGTGGTGAGCCAGGGGACGGTCTGCATTTTGGAGCAGAAGCCTGCAGGTAACAATTTATGTCGAAAGTTTTCTCAATATCATAATTCGTATAAAAGAAAAGGGCTTGAGAGTCTTTTTCACTAGGCCACAGCCTTGACAGTTTGACAGGCATGAATTTACCAGGCCACAGATTCGACAGTTAGACAGTCGTGTCGTTTCGGGAAATTTCCTTCAAGTTTTGAACAGACCATATAAGTTAAAAGTTTAAGAGCTTGTGCCGCCTTTTTCCGTCGTTCCGTCGCCTTGGACAAGGATTACGCTTGCAGAGTCGGTGGCACCTGTGAAATTTCATCCAGTGAGTAATTTTTCACTTTCCGAAAATCACAAAATGTTCAGCGATTCGAAATTTCTGTCGAGCCTGTCGCTTGGACAAATGTCTTGCCTGTGGAATGAGAAAAACCTGTAAGCATTTTTTTCCAATTCATTTTGACAAAAAAGGTTCAGCTGTTCAAAAGTACCGAGAGAATATGGGAAACATGGCAGAAAGTGAATGTCCATCACCAGTAAGTTCCTTATTTTTTCCCAAATGGCTTTTTAGGACTTTGAAGTGGAAATGGAGGGACTGAACAGGCTGAGAGCGAATTACATGAAAATGGACGAGATCAGGAAACAAATCCATGGCAGAAGTTGTCCAAGTGTTTTTAGCGTGAGTTTTATCGAGAGCTCATTTAAAAATGGAAAGTTTAGAAGAGTGATTCGCGATGCATAAACTATAGAGAAGCTAGTGAAATCAATGTGAAAGAAGTTGGATTGTTAGCGGACTTTACTGTCAGTTCGTTTCCACAGCTGGCTGTCTTGCCACTGGATCAACAGGTAACGTGACTGTCTAACTGTCGAGTCTGTGGCATGTTGCCTGCTTTCTGTATATATCAAAAACTGTCCAGTTAAAAAAAAGGTCTTTCTGGAACCGAAAAAATAGTTTACTCAGCCTTTGTTTTGCTCCTTATTCAGTTTTTCAGAAACTCTTGTACAAGCGCTTCTTCATCCATTTCCTTCTTCTCGAATCTGGCTACCATTGTGCTGTGTTGAGTAAGTCTTTTCTGGAAAAAACCTAACCTGGAACTTTTTCCAGACCGATCCGACATTATCTTGATGTCCACTGGCGACTACATAGACATGACCAGGCCTGAGACATTCTACAGCGATGAAGACCACAGTCCTTTGATGACGGGAAAAGATGCCTGTCAGGCCCTTTCGCCCTCGTTTGAACTCTTTCGAAGAAATCTCTTGGAACCAATGAAAGTTCTCAGAGTTGATGAAATCGAGTTCTTAGCTCTGTTAGCCTTCTCTCTTTGGGATCATGGAAAGTTTTGACTGAAAAAGTTGTAATCAAAACTTTTCAGGAATCGATGGGCAGTCTCTTGAATGTGAAACACTGACGAGTCAGGTCAGACAACAAATAACCAAGGAGCTAATAGTGTACTTGAAATATGAGAGGAAGTTAAGAGAACCGGCGGAACGACTGTCGGGAATTATGATGCTTCTTCCTCCATTGCAGGGGAGTCAAACAAGTCACAGACTCGACAGTTAGACAGTCTTTTCTCACATTTAGACAGGCCACAGACTCGGCAGTTAGACAGTTACATCGTTTATTCACGCCACAGACTCGACAGTTAGCCAGTGCTGTCGTTTTACTCACGCCCAATCTGGCCACAGACTCGACAGTAACTTTTCAGAGAGCCGTGAGTCGTTTCCAACAAGACGTGGAGATAAGTCACTTCTTCGACTACGACTTTGACGACCAGTTTTATAAGATTGTCAACGGGCGCTATTAGCGAGAAATAAACGTGACCTCATGACTCGACCTTTACACCCTTGAACGGGTCTGTGACCGACGTGGTGCAATCAGGCCGTCTCTTTTTGTTGCTATGCCCTGTGGCCATGAGAACTGGCTGGTCACACTATGATTTGAGTACACTTGATGCCTTACAATAAGCGCACTTGGAGGGCTTTATAAGTCAAGGGGGAGACGAAACGAACATCAACTGTTCAAGTCATGAGAATCTTCTACATCTTCGTTCTTCTCGTCGTCGCCGTATCGGACGCCTTCCTCTTCGGATCTTTGCTTGGCGGTGGTGGCGGCGGTTGTGGCGGTGGCTGCGGAGCCCCTCCCCCTCCTCCTTGCGGATGGTAATAGTTTGAAAATGCTCGAAATTGCGAAAAGTTTCAGTGCTCCACCACCACCTCCCCCTCCTCCATGTGGATGTGGAAAATAGACTGCTCTTCCACTGCAAGAAGTTTTCTTCTATCTGTACATCAGCTCAATAAAGCTCTCTTTCTTATTGTAAGAACTTTATTACCAACTTATTACAAGGGAACAGTCCACGGGGTGTAGTCACCCTGATTCGGAAGATCTGGAACCTTTTCCAAGATCTCGTCTTCACAGGCCATTCGAATAGTCTCTGGTGTTGCCGGGGAATCGAATCGGAAATAGCCCTTTTCTCCATTCTGATGACGGAAAGCCTTGACGGCTTCTCTAATGGCGAAGAAGGCACAGGCTCCGAGGAAGAGAGGCGGCTCTCCGACAGCCTTGGACGAGAAAATGGCAGACTTGTTGCTACTTCCGCGCAAAAGTTCAACGTTGAAGTGGCGGGGAGCATCGTCAGCTGAAGGGATCTTATAGTTTCCTGGTCCTCGTGTCAGACGAATTCCATCAGGGCGGATTTTGATCTCTTCCATTGTGAACAACCCGTAACCCTGAAATCGTTTTGAAACCCGAAAAATCAGTATCAAACCTGAATGAAGGCTCCTTCAATCTGTCCAATATCTATGGCGGGGTTGAGACTGTCCCCAACATCCATGACAATGTCCGTCCTTAGTAAATGGTGGTCTCCGGTCAGACAGTCTACTTCAACTTCACAGCAAGCCGTTCCGTAGACACAGTATCCGAAGAGCTCGTTTCCAATTCCATTGACAAAGTCAACTGGCTGATAGTGGAGCAATCCAAAGCCGTAGGCAGACAAGTTGACCCTGTCCATGTAGGCCTTCTTCACAATCTGCTCCCAAGTGTCTTTGGGGAACTCTTTCTTGAGAGGAACTAGTCGCTCGTTCAACTGCCTACAGGCGTCCTGAAATGAGAAGTTAATTAAAGAACTGAAGCTAGACTCACCTGAACAGCCAATCCATTCAGATCTGATCCTACAGAAGCTGCTGTAGGAGAAGCATTCGGGACTTTATCTGAAGCCGATTCATGGATGTGAATCTTCTCTATTGGAATGTCCAAACATCTGGCGGCAATCTAAAAACTGATTCCTTTGGTCTCTTATTTTGATACCTGTAGAATCTTGGTATGAAGTCCTTGACCCATTTCCATTCCGGCATGTGTAATCAGTACACTTCCATCATTGTAGATGAGAACGAGAGCTCCAGCCTGGTTCAGATGCTTGATTCCGAAGCCGATTCCGAATCTTGTGGGCATGAGGAAAATTCCCTTCTTTCGGTACTTGTTTAGTCTAAAGAGAAAAAAGGTCGAAAACCAGAAATACGACATGACTGTCTAACTGTTGAGGTTGTGGTTTGGACAAACGACAAAACTGCCTAACTGTCCAGGTTGTGCCTTGGACAAACGACAAGACTGTCTAACTGTCGAGTCTGTTTCTCTCGAGTACTTACTGATTATATCGCTTCACATCCTCCAGTCTCTTTTCATAGTCCGCACTTTCCTTGCACTCGAACCAAGTTCTTTTGATGTTGCACTGGTTCAGATGCATTCCAAACGGAGTACAGTCACCCTCTTCGTACATGTTCTCCTCTCTCAGTTTAACCTGATCCAGACCGAGTTCTTCAGCCAAATGCTGCATCAATGTTTCGGTACAAAACATTCCTTGCGGGCCACCGAAGCCTCTGAAGCGATTTTTGAAGAAAAAAAGTATTTTTTACCTGAAAGCAGTGTTGGAAGCCGTGTTAGTCTTGCACATTTTGCCAGTAATGTCAGCGTTTCCAAACTTGTAGCAGTTGTCAATGTGAACCATTGCTCTGTCTGGAAAAGTTGGAGAATAAGCGAAAATTGGAGAAACTCACGGATGACTCCAACGGACAGATCGAAGGTGTGGCCACAGTTACTGTAAGCGGTAACATCGAAGTCTAGGAGCTTTCCTGTCTCATCCAATGCTACCTAAAAGATACTTCTAAAATCTTCCGAAAACTTTAAACCTTGTAATTGAATCTGAACGGATGTCTCGTTCCTGTCATGGCCATGTCATCAAACCGCTCCAGAGTGCATTTGATCGGTTTTCGCAGCCTGAAAGAGAATAGAAATACCTATATTGCTGTGTTATACGTTTTTTTGATGCCAGCCAATTTTTCACTCTTCTCGAAAGAAGAGTTTTTCAAAATTTTTCCTTTCCAACCACTGTTTCACAGGATCGGATATTACCATCACCTCAAAATTTGAACTTTTAAAAAGTTCGATATTGATATTTTTCCGCGGAGGTCATAAACCAAGCATGACGAGACCATACGGGTGTGACCGGGGTCCCCATGGCCTAGTGGTTAACATCGTTGCTTGGCACTCAAACGTCACCAGGGGGTTGTTGGTTCGATCCCCGTCGACAAAAAAGTTTTTTGCTTTTAGTTTCTGGGGTTTTCGAGGGTCCCGAACACAATGGTGATGTCTATTTTGGTTTTTGCCTCTTAAAAAACGGTCTAGTGTAATATTGAAATAAGGTTAAAATATGCCAAAATGTACTGAATTTTCACCATTTTTGTTTGTTTCCTAGGGTTTTCAAGAGCCCTGAACACGATTATGAAGTCCATTTTCCCTTTTGTTGCTTGGAAACACTATCGTCACGCTAAAAAAGTGTAAAAAAAGTGAAATTCTTGTGTCAAGTTGTTCAGAGCCAGGTCGGGGGATACTTTTGTCCCATTTCCTTAAAATCACGACAGTATCAAACAACCAAATTTCAGGCATTTCGAGGTTTTTTGTCCTCTCGGAAGATGCTCTCGTTATCTTACTTTCTAGCAGCAATGGCAGCCGGAGCCACATGAAGAGCTCCCGTCGACTCTTTTCCTCCGAATCCTCCGCCAATTCTTCGAACTCTACAGACTATTTTGTGAGCCGGAATTCCGAGAATCTTGGCCGTTTCCATCTAAATCAAAAGTTTTCAAAGGACAAAAAAAAGAAGCAAACCTGAACATCGTGAACTCCCTGAGTACTAGAAATGATTTCCAGTTCATCGTCCTCATGAGGAATGACAACACTGTTCTGGGTCTCAAGATAGAAATGTTCCTGTCCTCCCATTTTAACTTCTCCTTCAACGACTCTCTCGTACTTCGACCAATCATTTTCAATTCTCGTCTCATTTTTCAGAAGAGATGAATGGATCACGAAGCGATCTCCCAGATACGATTCAGCCTTGATGGCATCCTCGATCGAAACCACTGGTTTTGAGACAGAATACTCCAGTTTCACAGCATTGGCGGCTCGTCTGGCTGTCTCGTGGTCTGTGGCAATAATGCCAGCCACAGGCTGACAGTGGTAAGTGATCTCAAACTTACTATTTCCGGAAAACTATTAAAAAATGCCTCAGAATCCACGAAGACTGGAGTATCATTGACATGTCCGAGTTTGTTCTTAGTTGGCAGATCAGAAGCATCAACGAATCCCACAACTCCTTTGATTTCCTTTGCCTTGGAATAGTCAATGGACTGGAGAGTTCCCTTAGCGATTGGAGAGAGAACGAGCGCCATGTGGAGACAGTCTAGGAGACTCTTTTATTAAAATAATTGACCGAAAACTACCGGCAACGTTGACATCGTCACAATAAATAGCCTCTCCGGTTACATGTTTCTGTCCAGAGACGTGAGGAAGAGGACGACCGACAGGGTCATGAACTGGTTGATTCTCAGGAATTTCCTGAACAAATACCCTCAATTTCTAAAAATGCATCCATACCTGGTAAACTTGACTCGCATACAGCTTGTCCGGAACCTCCAGGCCAATTTCCGTTATGGTCTTGGGATCCTCGAGCTGCAGGCTCTTCGAAACTTCCAGATAGAACTTTAGGAAGAAGGAAAGTGTCAGAGCAAGTCTGTATCTGGACATTCCTCCCGGAACACCGGCTGGAAGTGCAAATTCTTGTGTCAAGTTGTTCAGAGCCAGGTCGAGGATACTTTTGTCCCATTTCCTTAACCACAGTTTTTGCCTAAAATATAGACTTACTTTCCCTTCATGGCCTTCATGGTCTGCAAGGCTAGTTTTGTAGTAGGAGCCATTCCACCGTAAGCTATACGAATATCTTCAATCACGTCAGTTTTCGGGTTCACTGTGGCGTTGAAGGCTCCGGTAACTATAGCAATATCGTCTTCCCTTCTTTGGGCCTGTTTGTAGGCCTTGAAGTACTGATTCTGAAAGATTTCCAGTTGTGATTACTGTAAGAAAGTACTACCTCTTTGGTTCTGGGCACCCAGATTGCCTTGACGACTTCGTCTTGAGCAATGACAGTCTTTCTGTATCCAAGGAAAAACTTTTCGTCGATGTGAAGAGTTCTTGGACCGCGTTCTTCAGACTCCAGTATGACCTAAACTATGTCGTTTATACAAGAAACAGACTCGACAGTTAGACAGTCCTGTTGTTTATCCAGGAAACACTCGACAGTTACAGTCCTGTTGTTTATCCAGGAAACATACAGTTAGACAGTCATGTCGTTATCGAAACCACAGTCTCGACAGTTAGACATGACTGTCCGACTGTCGCGTCAAGTACCTCAGCATTGGAAGCCATCCAAATCGGGTTCAAATCGGAAATTGGAGAAGCTGTCGCAATGTTTCCAGCAACCGAAGCAACATTTCTAACATGTTTTCCAGCAAACCAGTGCATCATGTCGTGGACCTCGCGGAAAATTGCAGTCTCATGCTCTGAAAACCTTTTTGTCCAATCTGTTTCCAAGACTTCCTGCCTTTCATCTGTCCCCGGTAAACTTGAAGAATATTGTCCATCTCTGAAAGACTGAGAGCCGTTCCCAAGTAGGCTCCCTTGATCGGGTCCAGATAAGACTCGTGTAAGTCGGAGACCTAAAAGAATTCGCTCGAACAATAACTGGAAATCGTACCTGTCTCGGATTAATGACCATTCCTAGGTCAATGAACCGGAACTTAAGCTCTACTGCCAGTTCAGAGTTTCCAGAAATCAGTCTGGCATACGGGTGTAGTCTTTTTAGAGTCAGGAGCTGGTCGTAGGTGTTGGGCTGGAACCAGCTGGTAGCCTCGTGGCGGTAGATGAAGGACTGGGAGTGGAAGTGCTTTACCTGAAAAATGAAAAAGTGTACCTATTCTCGATCTATTTAGGGCGGCTCACATCAGTCAAGACTATCTAAACAGTCACATATGTGGCCGCTATCGGGCTTCTTCAGTTAAATCGTCCTCAACTTTTTGTTCGGCCACGCCCTTGACTTGCATCACCTCACCCGGCCTTTGACAATATGTGTGAACAGTACCTTCAACTCTGGCGGGAAAATGAGCTCCTGCTCCGGATTATACGGTGCACAGTCCGAAAGGTCTGCCAGTTTCAGACGAGTCTTTCTTCCACCGCCACACCCAGAGTTTCCTTTGACTTTGCAGCACTGGTCGCCCATTCCACAGGGACTTTCTTCCTTTATCTGGAACATTTATGGATAAACGACATGACTGTCTAACTGTCGAATCTGTGGCACAATTGCAAATCGGAAAGACTACACGGCTGTCTAACTGTTGCGGTTTCGCCTGTATAAAAGACACGCCTAACCGAATCGAACAAACCTTCATTTCTCCGTCTTCTTTTACACAAAAGCTGTAAAAAGCTTCCAGAATTGGTCGGTAGCCTGTACAACGGCACAAATTTCCCTGCAGAGCCTCGTTCACGTCAGCTTCTGTCGGTTGAGGCTTATTTCTCAAAAGGGCGTACATGGCCATGATGAAACCGGGAGTACAGAACCCGCACTGAGATCCATGCATTCTGCAAATCGAAATAAATATCCCAAAAAATGTTCCCACTTGGCCATTCTCTCCTGAACAGGATGAAGGTTATTTCCCACAACGGAGCCAATTCCTTCCACTGTGGTGATGGCTTTGCCAAAGACGGCACAGAGCGGCATCAGACATGAGTTGGCCGAGAAGTGTCTGTTTTTTTTCAGTATGATGAAAGAAAAAATGAAGTTTTACCTGACTTGCCCATCCCTGAGATCAACCTCACTGACCATGACGGTACAGGCACCACATCCTCCTTCATTGCAGCCAATTTTTGTACCAGTGAGTTTTACTGAAAAGTTGAACCGTTTTTTGAACTTATGCTTTTTTGTTTGCCGAGAGTTTTGAGCTAGAAACATAGTAGTGAGAAGGACCTGTGGTTGCCACAGACTCGACAGTTACAGTCTTGTCGTTTGTTTCTAACTTCAAGTATTCTTTCAAAGAACACAATGAAGAAAAAAACAATACTAGTTCAGAATGTTTTCAAAACCGGTTTGCTTGCGCTGCAAAGTAGGTGAAAATGTTTCATGTTTGAGTACTTTTCCTTTACTGTTCTTTCACTTCTTTAGGAGCCGTTCCCTGTCTTTCATTGTCTCCAGACAAAAGATATCTCCCCTTATCACCATTTTTGCTACGTTGTCATCCTTCCTATCTCCGCAGAAGCCAGAAATTTCTGGAACAAAAAACCCACAGTGATCTCTCAAATAGACGGCGAGTGTCGTCTTCGGATCCACATCACTCTCCTCCACCCGCTTTCCATTAACATAAAATATTAGCGTCTGGTGGTCGTAAGTCTCGATTTTATCTACATCGAAGGTCATCTGGAGTCGATCTAATGAGGCAGAAGAGGGCATAATTGAGAGAACTGATAAGGAATCGATGCATTTGGGGGCTGGAGGGCAAAATGGGGACAAAAACAAAAAGAGAGACGAAGAATACACGTGGTCTGGTTATCACCAGAAGTGCTCAGTGAAGGGAGAGATAGGAGCGAAGGTCGGTCATTCTGTCAGGGATTGAGATAAAGCATAACGGAGTGAAAGACTCATAGAAGCAAGAGTCAACTGATCACCAGATCGATCATAATTGTCTCTTCTTCTCGGTGGTTGATAGCGACTGTCTCTTTTTGCACACCCGTGACGATACGGAACAGAAGAGACGACTGGTTGCCGCGTGTGGGATTATTTAAATGACTTTTGGACTTTCAGGCTCCTTTTCGGGAAGTTATCAGCGGAAAGGTTATTGACAAACGACATGGCTGTCTAACTGCCGTGTCTGTGGCCTGTTATAAAACTGGAAATACGATAGCACTGTCTAACTGTCGAGTCCGTTGTCGAGCTATCGAAGGTCGAAAACAGTTTACTTACAAGATATTTTGAACAAATATCATACAAATACTGAATGTGTGAATGCAGAAATTTTAAGACTTGTCCCGCTTGGGAGCTGACTTCAGTGGCTGCTGTGGAGTTCCCGGGTTAGTCTTTCTTTCAGCTTCCATAGGCTTTGGCTTACTGAAACCACAACATTTGTCAGAAAGGAACACAAGACTCACTTCTTCTTTCTAGCAGCAGTCATTTTGCGATGAACAGAAATATGGAGGAGCATAGGGAGAGTCGTCAGGAAGCAAACGAGCCAAGTGAGTAAGGATTCAAGCTAAATTGGGCGTGACAAAATGTGATGGGACTTCAATTTATGGCATCATTTGGGCGGTATCTGTTAATTACGAGAATATGTGCATGAATGAGGGTGGAGACCAAATGATGGATTAGGAAATCGAAGATTATTCTGCAGAATAGTTTGTAAACAAGATGGCTTCTTTGCAAGCCAGAGTTTATGGAATCGCTAGAAGATCTGTCTTGCGTTTCAATAACTTTATTATAAGTCAGCTGAGAGATACAAATAGGCGGCTACCCGTAGGGCAAAGTGATTTGTGAAAGGCAAGAAGAGAAGTGAAAATGTTGAAGCACCGGGTATCATTATACGGTTGTCTCGTCTTGAGTCGATTTTTTCGTCTCATTCAGGAACAGATTCAACCGCACATTGGCATCTTTGATATAGGAAGCAGTCTCGGACATTGTGTCATTCTCAAACTGGGTCGACGAGCCGATTGAACGATCCACCTGAACCTTTTTTTGTAAAGAAACGAACATCTTTATGATTTCACCTCGTCTGGCAGCACGGCTAACAAGCTCTTATTCAAGAAGGGCTTTCTTTCCGATGGCTTGCTGCTGGCCGAAGAGTCGGGTCTCTCGAAAATATCAGGAACTGAGGCACTACCCGGGTGGAACGCTAGGTTCGTGATTGATCTGGAAGTTTTCACGTTGTGTTTCTCTGTTTCGAAATCCGGGAACAAGGGACCAGTCTCTCTCTCTCTCTCTCTCAAGATCCGTTATCAGACTGTAAAACAAAACAAATACCGTACCTCTGAGAAGCCCGTCCTCCCATTCCAAAAGTGTTCAAAGCTATTCCAGGAGGCGGTGCTGGGAGATCATCAATTGAGGTTTCTTGTCTGTGTTTGACTTCGGTTTCTTTTGAGATCTGAACAGAAAGTTTTACAAATTCGAAAAATTCTTGAACCTGGGTATATCTCAACGGACTGTGATCTATTTTTGGGGAAGAAGAACTGAGACTGTGAGGCTGGATTTGGACGTATTTCAGAGGAGTGGAGGGCTTTGAGTCAAAAGTTGTTTCCTAAACCAAGTTTTTCTTAGATAAAAATTTTCCCACCTTGTTGATTTCCGCCGTTCCCACACTCGGCTTTTCTAAACTTATTCCAAAATCTCGGATGTTGAAAGCGGGCTTGGGTGGCGGTTCTGCTGGTCTCTGTATCTTTTTGAATCTCTCCAGCCTGCTCATTTCTTCAATGGTCCTCCTTTCATGAATTTTTCTCTGTTCCGCCTGTGTCTCGACATTTTTCTTCTGCTCCGATTGCCAGGACACGGGACGGACAACATCATCTATAAGCGTGGTTTTCTGTTGAATAGGGATCGACTGCGAAGAACCATTGATCGGAAGAGATGGTAAAAGAGCTGAATTTTTTTATAAACTAACCAGCCCGAAAGACTTACCTTTCTTGGGAGATTCTTTGTTGAGAGTCAACGTAGAACGGCCTTCTTTTATGCTGTTCGGTTCCAGGTAGTACTCTGTAGATGGGCCAATCTGCTCATAAACAGGATCGTAGACGTGTGGTTTTGGTGGACTGCAAATTGTAATAAAAAAACGACATGGGTAACTGTCGAGTCTGTGGCCTACTTGAAAATCGGAAATACGACAGGACTGTCTAACTGTCGAGGTTGTGTCTTGCATAAACGACATAACTGTCTAACTGCGGAGCTTGTGAAGGCAGACTCACCTATTGTCTCCTAAGAACGACGAGACTCCAATCGAACTGGGACAGGCCAAGTAGTCATAAGTGGGATCCGTGTCATTCAGAGTCTTCCTCGAGCTCTTCGGAGTTTTCAAAGCCGACTTCAGCTTCGGAGTTGACGGCTCCAATGGAAGACGAGGAACTGGAGCAGTGGCAGCCGATTGTGCCGTGGCCAGAGTCAAATTCGATGCATGAGTCATCTCAGTAATGTTCGAAGCCGATGAGAAAAAGTCCTGACTGTTTCTGACTATCTGTCTCTGCCGTCTCCGTTCCTGTTTTTGTTGTTTCTTTGAAAAGTTTGGCATCGAGGCAGTCCTCTTGAAGTTGCTCTCAGTGGTCAAAGCTTGTTCTCTAGTCTTCTTCAGATAATCCTTCTCCCATTGTCTCAGAGCCGAAGAATCGACTCGATAGATGGCAGAGAAGGAGCGCTTGAAGGGCTGGGAACTACTGGTGTTCAGAGGGACAGAGTCATCTCCCTCGACCACCTGAACACGAAATTAAAACGGATGAAAATTATAGACTCACTTCAATCTTGACCAACTTCGCTCCTCTAGCCTTTCCCAAACTGATCGACGTGACACAACATCCGAGCATGGAGGTGAACCAAAGAATAAACGACCCGATAATTTGGAAATAGAAAGCATATCCGAGTTTTTGCTGAAAAATGTGAAAAAGTCAAAAATAACAAAACCTCATAAATGGTGTCCTCATCCTCCTTGATGACTTTGTTATCCTGATAATTGGCCCACATATAAAAGACCAGCCAGCCGACGGTTGAAAGAAAGGCTGAAACGTTAAAACTAGAAAAAAATTGGAAAAATATCACCTGCGATGGTGACTAGAACAGTACATGCGCAGATGAATGTCCTGTGACAGAAGGAACAAATCCCTAGAAGAAGAGCCGCCATGCAGAAACAGACCGAAACACCGACTCCCGAGAGAGCCGCAACTTTCCAACCTAAAATACACTTTTTTGGTTAAAACCGTACAAAAACCAAGGAATTGGTGCTGATAGGGATCATTTTGGATCCTATTTTCGTCGTGGTCATGGTCGTAAAGATCCTCCTGGTCGATGTAGTAGTCAAACTTGTAAACACAGTTCAGAGGAGGGAGGAAGAAGACAGCAAAGGGGGAACCTTCTAGGTCTCTCCTGGAATGGAGAGAGTGAAAAAATATGAAAGAATGGTTACCTCCAAAGAGTCTCGTAGTATTCTTTGGGCCTGCCGTAGTCAAAAGAATAGTCTCGCTTACAGTCCAGCCATAAGCCGTGGTGATGCTCTGTTCGACCGTTCTGAAAAAAAAAGTTATTGAGGCTTGGATAAACGACAGGACTGTCTAACTGTCGAGTCTGTGGCCTGTGCAAAAAAGTTACATTTGTTCAACCAACCTCCAAATAGACGTACTGCCAAGATGGCGATAGTAATGACAACAGACAGAATATGAAGCCTAGAACGGTGAAGCCGAAGAATATAGAAAGAGCAGTCTTCCTTCCGCACTTCGAGAGTCCATCAGCCATCTGTTAGCATCTAGAAAATGTCCTTCTCCCGACTGTTACAGGTTCAGAGAGAAGCGGAGAGGACAAAAACGGTTTTCGCGATCCCAGCTGACAAAGAGACAGCAGGGTGGGGGGAATAGTCAAGGTCTTTCGGGACCGGTGACAGCGAATATTCGAAATTTCATGGTCACCACCAGGTGTCCGACAATCGATTTCAAGCGGCGGTCACTCACTCTCCACAAAGTGTGTCAAGAATTTGCATAATGGTCATTTGGCGCAGATGAGAGTTGCCCCGCGGCTGGCAATAGTCCTCCCTCAAATGGCTCTGACCCAAATCAGGCATGGAGAAACATTAATTGGTAGACATTTGGTCAGCGCCATGAGTCAGAGGGCAGTCAACGACTAATCCGAGTGACCGGCCTCAGGTAGTCTGTAATTTGGAGTAAGTCAAGCAAAATGGAGAGAGTCTTTTGAGGAAATGACAAAAAATCTTATTTTAATGGTTTTTAGACCAAAAGGTGAAAAACGGTTTTACTAGACAGTTCGACAGTTGTGTCGTATGTTGGTCGAAGTGGCCACAGACTCGATAGTTAGACAGTATGCAAAAACGCTGTATTTCCCAGCGCAAGATGGTCTTGATCAAAGTAAGCAATCTTTCACTACCCGACTTGTTTACTACTTTTACCACCAGCAGGTTCACCACCTATCGTTGCTGGAAAACAAGGTCAAAAAATTCCAAAATCATGTGTAAATATCTCGAAGTTGCCACAGAGAAACTGAAAGCTAATAAACTAATGAATGAGGTCATGTTGTTGTCGTAATAACAGCCCGGGAGAGACGGCGAGGATAATAACCCTGGCTGGCAGCAGCAGGGTGTCGCTCGCTCGATCGCCATCACTACAAAAGGGCAAGCATGGCTGACCTGATTTGATATGAATATTTCGGTGCTGGTGGAAAAAGAGACTAGGATTGAGGTGGACGTCAGGCTATGTATTGCCTCAAAACGGCCAATACGATGACTAATGCAGACGGGAACCTGTTCCGGTCGCCAGCTGTTTGTCCCGAACTATAATGACTTTTAAGGAATCAGCCAGTTGCTTTCTCATTTTGTATAATCCGTTAATGGAAACCGGATTGTAGCAGAAGCAGCTTTTCTCACAAAGTTTGGATAACGTGAAGTGGCTGTGGAAGTTACGTCAAGGTCACTCATTGATGGGAGCGAAAAGAAAGCCATAAAAAGGATGATATCATAGGAAACGGGAAAAATATGAGAGAAGAAAACTTGAAAATAGATGAAAATAGAAAATAGAAAAAACCGAGCCACAACGTCGACAGTTAGACAGTCCTGTCTTTATATAGGCAACAGCCTCGACAGTTAGACAGTCATGTCGTATTCTGAAGTTTCCAATAGGCAACAGTTAGTCCGTCATGCCGAGTTTTCTAATAGCCTGCAGACTATGATTTAGACAGGATTGACGTTCATCCTATCCAAAGACTCGACGGCTAGACAGTTCTGTCGGTTTACAATGTCACTAACTCGACAGTTAGACAGTCTCTCTACTCCTCTGTTTCTCCGTCTCTGTTTCCAACCATAATTGAATCTGCAACGGTTCCCAAGTCTTTATGACAGACTGCCTGGACGGGCTCCCACAAAAACCGTCATTTTTTTCTTCAATTAATTTGGTCAAAGCCCTGTCTACTAACCTTCACTATACTCTCCCGGAAACTAAAACGACACGCTTTCACGTTTAAAGAGGATATCCCGGACCGTTTGCTTAGCCCATGTGGCTCCGTGTGTTAGGATCCACGCCACCTGCTTTGACACACTAGGACTGTGTGCTCTCATTTCATAGCTTTAATCGACCGGTGTTCATCGTCACATAACTTAACATAAGCCTGTTTTCCACTGTTTCGGAATGCTTTCCCGGTTTTTCCTTCTCTCCATTTTTGGAGTGGGGGCGGTTTACCTTATTATGTGGGTCAGTATGGAGAGGAGAAGTATACCGGCGTGAGTTTTTTTTGTCAACTATCTTCAAGAAATCTGTAGGTATGACACCGTTGTCAACTTGATAGACAATTCAAGGCAACAAGCAGCTCGGACAGTTCAGCAGAAAGTGAATAACAGCAAATGGATCGTGGTTACGTCGATACAGTATCCAACAGAGGATGTCAAGGTTTGTTGGATGGGGACACCCAAAATACTTTGAGTGCAAGACTGAAAAATTTGAACAGTAAAGAATAATTCACGGCGAGACTAGTGCAATTGGTCTCATGTCGCTTTTCCGAACCACAGACTCGACAGTTAGACAGTCGTGTCGTATTTCTTTAGTAGCCTGAAAAAATAGCATGTTAAACTTTCAGAACCTGGCTTCCCAAGAAGGCTGGACAGTCGTTGTAGTCGCCGACACGAAGACTCCCACCGACTGGTCTCTCAAAAGCGTTCATTTCCTCTCTGTCGAAGACCAGGCGTCATTTGGCTCTTTTGCTCAACTCCTCCCTTTTCAAAGTTACACACGAAAAAATCTCGGATATCTTTATGCGATGCTGAACGGAGCCGAGTGGATCTACGACACGGACGACGACAATAAGCCTTACGGTAGGTCAACGACAAATTTGCTATAAAACATTTTCAAGGCCTTGGACTGGCGCAGTTTGATTACAAGGAATCAGTCAGTGGACTCCGTTACATGCCAAAATCCACGAAGATTGCCGAGAAACTGTTCAATCCGTACCAGTTTTATGGCTTCAAAGAAATGTGGCCGAGAGGATTTCCACTAGAGCATCTGAAAGAGCATACGAACGGAAAGGACAGGCTGATTTTGTGCAAATGGATGAAGACGGCAGCTGTGCAACAAGGCGTCGTTCATAATGACCCGGATGTGGACGCTATTTACAGGTTTTTGCATTGAAAACCATTTGGTTAAAGATATTTTGGTCAGACTCCAAAACGCTGACAAACAGACTGGTCTCCATGTAACTTTCAACCCAATGGCACCTCCCGTAACTCTGGAAGAGGGGACGTACTCTCCCTGGAATTCCCAAAACACTCTCTTCCAACGCCGTGCCTTTTTCACAATGTTCCTGCCGACTAGTGTTGCTTTCAGGCAAGTTTTTAAAAAGCGAGCCTCCGTTATTCTAGAGAAAGGCTAGCATAGCCAAAACCGTAGGAAACTATTGTCTAACTGTCTAGTCTGTGACTTTGATAAACGACATAACTGTCTAATAGTCGAGGCTGTCGAAAAGAACCTCTTTCCAGAGTCACAGACATCTGGCGTTCCTATTTTTCCCAAAAGCTTCTTCACCTCATCGGAGAGGAAGTTGCCTTCTACCCAGTCAATGCCGTCCAGTACCGAAATGCCCACAACTATTTGAAAGATTTTGATCAGGAACTGTTGGTTTTTTTTCGAATACTTTTTGATAAGGATCTTTTTCAGTGAAGTCTATGAAAAATCGGGTCAGATTGTTCAGTTCCTGGATGACTGGGACTGTACAAAGGATACAGTAGCTGAGTGCACTGTGGCTCTGGCTGAAGCCTTCGCGTATGTTTTCACAGAGAAGATCGAGAAAAATTTTTCAGTGAGAACGAATTCTGGGAAGAGGACGATTATGAACTGGTCAAGGCGTGGATCAAGGCTTTGAAGGACATCAACTACGAGTTCCCTCCCATGAAGTACTCGACTCTTCACAAAGACTACAAAGTGAACTTGACGGAAAAGTTCAGCGGTTGCAGAGAGACGAATATTGATTTTGGAACAGGATTTTATCATAAAAATGGGAAAAAGGTTGGGGTTCAGACTTTAAGAATCAACACCAAATTCAGGATAACAGCAGGGCTGAAAAAATTGTTCAAGACTATGAGGAGCTCCTGGACTGGTGCGAGAGAGCAGACAAGAACGTGACTAACGGTAAGTAAGTGGAAAAGTTGCCTGGAACACAATTTTTGAGTAATTTTGTTCCTCAATACTCTGTAGGAGCTGCTAACATACATTTGTGCACAATTTTCAGGCCTGGATGTTCCTCTGCCCCAAGATCTCGCATCTAGTCTCGAAGAAGGCGTTTTGAAGGAACGAGAATCCAATGTAACTAATTTTTTCAAAAAAAAGACAATTTTTTAAGGTCCTCGTACTCATCAACAACTACCCCTGGTCGACAGCCATAGGTCTTTTGCAGCGGATCTACAGCCGCTTTTTTGGCACTATAATTTTCTGTGGAACATGGATTCCAAGCGCTTTTCCGGAGGGTAGATCGCTTTTTTCTCTCGAGGGAACTGATGTTTTAGAAGCTCTGAAAATCATCGAACCTATCAATTTTATCAATATTTCAAGGGAAGAGATGAGAAGCGGATACGAGTACTCGTACTGTTTTGCCAAAGTTAGGGATCTGAGGCTGCAAAATGTTAAAGGTGAAACAGAGGGACTGACAGAAACCATAATTTCAGGCTACTTCTTCATCGGAGACGATACAATGTTCAACTTTTGGGTGAATGTCCCTCAAGACCAGCCCATGAATCCTCAAACGATTCTGATGAATCACATGTGGTGGCTCAAAGATGGTCCGAAGAATCTAAAGTATCTACTGGAGGAAAAGTACAAGGACGACCCGGATGTCCAGAGAACTTTGGCTGAGGTCGAGAAGAGGGTGAGTAATATTTTAGAGACAAAAATGGCAAAGATTTCAGCTCCGAGTCAGGGGAATTACTAATCAGACTGGAGCAGAGTACTTGCACTCTTACCAAGGTCATGTTACTTCCGATTGGTGGGTTTTGAGAAATTCTTCAGAAAATTTTGTAGGATGTTCATTTCTCCAGACACCATCGACTACATGGCTGACGTCTTCGAGGTCATGAGCGAAGCCGGCTACTTTATCGAGAATCAAATGGCTCACGTTTTGAAGACGATCGACTACCATGACAATAAGTGGACGATGGAAAAGTAACTACTTTAGAATAGAATATTCATTTTGCCATGGGCAAAACATTGTTACAATGTACAAAGGGGGAATAGCAAAGGGTTACAATTCAACTTTAGGAATCAAAATAGTTTAAAAACACTCGGGCTGTGTTTATAACCGGGACGTATAATAGCCAAACTGCTGAAAAATGAGCAAAGTCTAACTGAAAGATTCAAGTAACCAATAGTTAGCTTACATCTCATATTCACCACTCTGGGCCGCAGTAAACTATCCCCCTAGCCACTATAGATGCACGATGAAAATCTACTCCATACGTGAGAGAGGCCTTGAATCCAATCAACAGAGGTAGCGGGAGTGACATCATTAATCCATAGGGCTGTGCTCGAACCTGTCTACGTGAATTAGGCACTATTTTGAAACCTTGGTTGAGTCGGAAACCATGCTAAATGTGAAAAAGGGGGGAAAGTGTATCGAGTGCAGGTCTTCTTCAAGGAATCATCCGTCTAGAAGACCAAGGATCGCGTCCGAATGTAGAGCAATGTGCTGAATAAGGGTAGAACGCCCAGAAAAAACTTTAACAAAATTTCTAAAAGAAAATCTTTCAGTGGCTACAAGTTCAAGTACGACTGGTATGGGAAGACGCGCGGAGGGCGTGTCGAAATGTACAGCCGTCTGAAAGACATCATTTTCTTCCATCCAGTGAAGACACGAAAATTGGATCGGGATCTACAGTTTCGAGCAAGGTTCTGCAAATATGTGCTGGGAAATTTTGTGAAGAATTTGTTCATGAGGGAGGAGGACGATGAAAGTGTGGAGGAAGTGGCGACAACAGTCGGGAAGTTTGTAGAGAACACTACGACGACCGGAACAGAAGAATCGACAGTGGAAGAATAATATTTTTGTTTTGTTTTCTGTTATAAAGTACCGGTTCAGTAGGAAAATTGTCGGTTGTGCTGCACTAGTTCGTTCAAAAAATTGGCGTGTAAAACAACCCCCTTGATTGGTCGGAAAAAAAGTCAGAAATAGAAGAAAATTTTCCGAGAACGACTTATGAAGGGAAAGCGTCATTTTCATGTTATTTTCGATCAAATTTTACGTCCAGGATGTTTTTTTACGCAGAACTCGATAAACTTGCTTAGAAATGTGAAAAATAGAAGAAAAATGGAGAAAACGGAACTTCACGGAAGTTTGAACGAACTGAGACGCCTATTGAAGTACAACCAAATTTTCAGTCAAGGGAAATGAGCTTCAGAGCTCCCTTTCAGTTCAAACTAGAACGAAAACCAAAGGTCAAGGTGTTTTATCAGTGTTACTTTGGGCGTGTACCATTGAACCTTTTTCGAGTAGAAGATACACTGTTGCGAGATAAGGGCGCTTAACCAAAATTGTGCAACTGTCTCTTGACATAAATACCCAAAAATTGAAGTCACGATCACAATGTTTTCCTTCCTTATCCTCGCTGTGGCCTTTCTGGGCACAAATGCGAACTATCCCAGCAAATGTCCGCCTGGCTACATCAAGGCCAACAACACGAACTATATTTTTTGTTACAAGACCTACAACATCTACACTAGATCTCAGGCGGCTAACCAATGCAAATCAGATCGGGCATCTTTGGTCATGATCGACACTCTAGCCGTTTGTGATCGAAGGCATTTTTTAAGCAAGAAATATTTAAGCTGAACTCGTATTTGGCAAGTGCAACAACTTCTCTGGGTTCCGTATACATTGGCGTTACCTGTAACAACACTACTGATTGTTATTATGACGACGGTCAGTTCTCTGAGCCATTTCTACGGAGGTAAATTTCAGTTTTTTAAGAAAGGAAGAGTCATTTTTAGGTGCTCCATCACCGCAAGTTGGCAGCTGCGTGATCATGGAGACTTCCAGTGGGTTGTTCTATTCGAAATGGATCAGCGTTAGTTGTTCCTCCAACGTCGCCTTTATCTGTCAATATGACATAGACGACCACTATTACAGTAAGTTTTATTATTGCTAACTTCTAAATTTTTAGAAAATCTGAGATACACAGGCTGCGGAGCTTCCTTCCATTTGATTGCTCCTGTTACGGTATGTTTATGCGCGATTGAGTTATTTTTTATCAAATCCTTATTTTTTCAGATCTATTCTCCAAACTACCCTCAAGACTATGACTTCAATTTTTGTTCACTTCATTTCAAGTTTTAGCGCTTCTGGTCCCCCTGGAGCTGGAAAGGATACAGCAGTGTCATGTCCGGAAAACAAGGAATTGCAATCTTTACATCGGATAACGACGTCAGTTATATGGGTTTTTCCATCACCTTTTCAGCCACTTGAACTGGACAATGAACCTTACTATTTTTTTATTTTTTTTCTTGTTGTTTACTTGCTTCTATAAAGTTTGCTTCTTCTGACATGTGGCGCATAGTTTGTCGTGCTCACTTTCGGGTTTTCTGTCTGCAAAAATATCCTCCAGCTACGAATTGACCAAAATTATTTTATTCGAAAACTGAGCAAAGGCTGTACATACACTGGAAAACAATAGAATCACTAATTTTTGAGCCAGTAGCCGGAAACACATGCATTGTCCTGAAAAAATTCTATATTTTTCTCTTATTTTTTCGAGTAAACTCACATTAGTACCTCTATACGGAGCTAGACTAGTGAACCTGCTGATCGGTACCAAATGAGGATTGACCAAGACGAAGTCGTTCATCGTCATTCCGTAACGTTTCAACAATGCGTCTACATTGAACGGCTTCAGACTGTTTTTAAGCGACTTGATCTGAAGTCTTTGTGTGCAGACGAATCGGGATCCGCTGGGGATTACCTAAAGTTTATGTCTAAATGCGAGACAGAACGTACAGGGAAGTCGGCTGCTAGTTCCATGGGGAGAACCAAATTGTCATAGATGGCTAGAAGAAGGATGATTGTCTTCAACATGATCAGGTTTAAGATTTTGGCATTTTCCACGGTTATATGTAGTCTTCTTCCCGCGAACTGTTGTTTGACCTGGGAGCAAGTCGCTCACGTCATAACTAGCCGGCAGCGTGTGCCTGCAAGCAGCCGAGAGTCAGCAAAAATTTGAGCAAGCCATGGAAATTCTGCAGGCATCAAACAGGAGTAGAGAACAAGAATGTTTTTCGTATACGAGCCTCTGATCTGGCTTTATTGTCCGGTCAGAACTCTTTTTGGATCAGGAAGTCTGGTCCAATTGGCTTGTCAAAATCTCCTCTATTTTCTATTTTCATTCTAACATAATCTGAAACCAAGATGACTCTCACAAACACAATTAATGCCAAGCTGGATTAAAAAATCGTACAGGTTTCTACGGTGCATAGGGACAAGTTCTGTTCCCACTCGTCATTAGATCTCGGCACGAGGAAAACGTAGACATTTACACAAATGTCGTTACCAGAAGACGCAGTTCAAGAGACGAGACCTGATACTTAAGAATCCCACGTTTTTAATGAGATCATTGACCAGAGGAAAACAACACGAAGACTCCCACAGTCTGATTCTGTATTAATCAGATATGATTCTGAAAACTGTTATGTGAAACTTTCTTCGCATGCTCTTGTTAAAAGTTCACCTAGGCTCATTAAGCTTCTAGCACTTCGCTTCAAGCTCTTCCACCGTAACCCAGATTTTTTTAAGACAGTCTGTTCAAAAAGAAGAGAGATTACCGTAAGATTTTAGCTCTTCCCTTCGAGACTCATTTAGCACACAAACATTGGATACTCAGCCAACTAATTCGAAAGATACGCAGCGAACTTTAGAATTGGTTGGCTGAGTATCCAACGTTTGCATGCTAAATGGGTCTCGAAGGGAAGAGCTAAAATCTTACGGTAATCCCTCTCCTTTTTGAACAGACCATAAATCCGATATTTCTTCTTGATTAAAAATCTTTTTACTCAGTATACAGTTCTTTACTCTTGTGATTCAATCGACATGCATAATAGACGCTGAACTAGGAACTAAATTATTTTAAAATGCTCTTACGTATTCACATGACTTGGATCAAGAACCGAAAATGTTTCCATGGCTAGACTATAAACGCGTGAGGGATTACTTTCTTCGATCATCTCTAGCATTTCCTTGAATAGGATTAATCCCGCTCGATTTTAATATAAAGGGGCAAGTTTCTGTCTTTCCAGCCAGTCAAAATGGCGGTACTTGGAGATATGATGACGTGTCTGAGTACGGTAGCCATCATCCTCAATTTCATCCTTTTGCCTCTTATTGCTTTCAAATCGGGAAGAGACATTGGCTCCTACAAGGTCTTGCTCTTTCTCTACAGCCTAGTCGCCATTGTTCACACTACAGTAACCCTACTTTTGGTCCCGGTAAGCTTGATTTTGATATACCGTAAAAGCTCTAACAGAAGCACCCCTGTACGCAATTGCGTACGCAGTTTTTTCGGGTTGATAAAATTTTTTCCCAACTTTCCGACTATTTTTCCCATACATCAGCCATAGACATCTCAGCTACCAAGGAAAAATAAAATGAAAATTGAAAAATTATGTCTTCACCCCGAAAAAAATGCGTACGTAATTGCGTACAGGGGTGGTTCTACTAGAAGGAAAACGGTAATGGCAAAGAAAAAGAGAGGCAGATGATCCCAGAATTCTAGGTCTTCGAACCTAGTGAAAAAGGCTGGCTCTTCTTCGCTACTGTGCCAAGAGTTAGCCGTGAGCTTGGCTCATGGTTCTTCTGTATTTTCGCCACCTGTTACATCAAACTTCTTCTGATCCTGACCTATTCTTTCGTCTACCGCTACTTTGTCATGTGCGCGTAAGTTTTGAAGCCTTGATCCTGAAAATAGACTGCTTACAGACCCCATCTTCTAGTCTGGTACCACAGACCACTGAGGATCCTCTTCATCGTGTTCATTCATTTCGGTATCATGGCCTGTTGTGCTGGACCAGTCGTTAAATACATGCGGCTGAATACCGAAATCGCAGACGATTTCGCGAAAGGTTTACCAGAAGGTCTCAATGTGAATCTCTCTGAAGTTGCTTACATTGGGTCGCCGATGTTTGTGAGTCCTGAACATTGTCAGAAAAAAACAGAGATTTTCAGAGAGACGGTCACTTCGTTACTGAAACTGCTTACATTCTATCAGTCTATACCATTGCAATTCTATGTTCTACCGCCGTCTGCACTTTCTGCATCGTGAAGATCATCAAAGCCTTCCTATCCACTACAAGCCTGGCCACTGAAAGTGCCCACTTCAGAAGATTACAGCAACGTCTCTTTGTTCTTCTGATCCTTCAGGTGACATTTTCATTCACCCTTTTCGAAGAATTCTATTTCAGACCACGGTTCCCTTCGTCTTCACCTTTATCCCGGCTCTTTTGAGCTACTTCCTGGCTTATCTAGGCACTCATGCTCCTTTCATTTCGCAAATCTCGTCGGCTTTTATGCCAATGGCTCAATTAATTGATCCCATCCTCATTTTTTCCTTCATTGGAGAATACAGAAAGGGACTGGTGAACGGATTCAGGAGAATTGTACTCAGACAGAGCGTCGCATCGACGACCCCGGTAACGGACATTTCCAATACGAAGACTCCTCAACATTCGGGGAATTTGATGTGAATGTGAAAAGTGGGAAGATCTTGTGTTCAAGGCTTTGCGTTAGGCTTTTTCTGATTAAATGGATTTTTCTCTTTTTTTTGGCTTCATGAATAACAACACACCTTCTTCAGTTCAAATCCATGTTCTGGAGTCGATATGGTAACGACACATTGTTTGGAAGACAATTTTTTTTTTCGAATTTGCCGGTACTATGTGTTCAGTAGAGGTTTGGGCTAGTCATAGTTCTAAAATACTTTATAATACGAATAGACATATCTGACGGGCCGGGCTTGGGCCTGAAAAACTCGGGGTTCAAATTTTGGATAAAGGGATGTTTTTTGACCAAAATCTGCATTTTTTCGTCATTTTTAGTAAAAATAAGTCAGCAAAAATATAACAATATTATCATTTTTTGAATTAGTTCTAAAATGCGCTAAAATGCACTATCATATGACCAGCTTCATTTTTGGTCCGATCCCGGTCCGACGGCCAAGTCTGGGGACCGGGTCCAGGTGGGCCGGCCCGGAGCCATGTCTAAATACGAAGAAGGGCGATCTGAAAACAACCAATCCTCATCAAGTAGATGATAGATGAACGTATACGGTTACCCAGTGCGAACATGTCGCTTAAAAGTATCCTTCTTCCCAACTTTTCGAAGAAACAGTATATCTTATGAACTATTACTCATTTTCCATTTTCGAAAAGCCTCTGTGACTAAACTATAAAAGATCTCCTTATCCTTGAAATGTTAGTCATTGCCCTTTTCTTCCGCTTCCAGTGTCGGATGTGACCAGCGCGAAGAATACTCAACAGTCTGGAAATATACATTTTCTTGTGTGAAGCGCAATTCGTAACAAAATACCATCTTTTGTGAATAAAGAGATGTGTAACGTTCGTTCCCACATGTCTCGAGCAACAAAATGACATCCTCGGTTCTTCTTCTGCAATAAGTATCCGCTTGTGATCGCAGTCTCGGCTCACAGAAGCTGTCCAATGACAAAAACCTCGGTATATTTTTGGGTAGCAGTTGATAATAGCTATGGAGAATCTGTATTTTCTAAGATTTCAACAAGAGGACCCACTTTTACAAGATTCTTGAATTAGATTACCCTTTGCTGTAACTTCCATCTACAGTACTCAAACAGTATTTTCTGACATAGTCCAGTATTCTAACAAAAGCGGTTCTTTGCACTATATATGTGAGAGAGATTAGCGTTTGTCATAAGTCAACTCAGCCGTTATTTCGAAAAGTTACTCTCCCGATCCATTTGTTAGTAACCACATTCACCCGTCTGCTTACCAGTTACCGTCAAGATGGCAATCCAAAGCTGAGTGCGTGTGGACGGCCATTTTCGCTAAACTGTCTGATGTAACTCGTTCAAGTTCAGAGCTTGAATAAAAAAAATTTCATTTGAAGAAGGAACAAAGCTGTGGACTATGGACAACAACTATCCCATTGCTAAGCCTAACAAGTTTTCCCTGAATAATTTGAAGTCAAAGAAGCTAAAAAAAAATCTAAGAGTTGAGACATTCAGAGCTTATTTTGATCGCTTTTAATGCGCTTTCGAGCAGTATATGGGACACATCACCATTATTTCAGAATAACCGTCTCTTTTCAGGCACTCAAAGTCTAAAAAGGTGTCTAAAATCTATGTAGTTTCTGCGTGTGAATTTGGAAACTGCTGTGTGAAATTAAGTTATACTGCTCTTTTCAATCCTGATTTCCAAACTTTTAATTTCTAAGCAGGATTTTCTCATCTCGCCTCGTCAAGTCCGAAAGTAAAAAAATCTAGTTTTCTGTTCTTTGTTTCAGTCCAGATAGTCATAATGCAGTTGTTTCAGGACTTCAATTTTTTCCTTGCCAGTCTACTCTCACATGACGTCGTTTACGTAAATGTTTCGCTGGCGAGACTATGAAACGAAATGCTTTTTTCTTTTGGTTAGATTAATCTGATGCGATCAGTGTTCCAGAGAGCACGTTGCCAGTCAAGATGCCAGCTCTTGGAGATCTTATGAGTTATCTGAGTGTGATAGCTATAACTCTCAACATCATCCTTTTGCTTCTAATTGCCTTCAAGTCGGGGAAGTACATTGGCTCCTATAAAGTTCTTCTCTTCATCTACAGTCTAGTTGCAATTGCTCACACAATGGCTATCATGAGCTTAGTCCCAGTATCTTGCTTTCCATCAACTGAAATTTTCCAGGTTTTTGAGCCAAGTGAAAAAGGCTGGCTCTTCTATGCTACTGTGCCAAGAGTTAGCCGTGAGCTTGGCTCATGGTTCTTCTGTATTTTCGCCACCTGTTACATCAAACTTCTTCTGATCCTGACCTATTCTTTCGTCTACCGCTACTTTGTCATGTGCGCGTAAGTTGCCAAACCTGTGGACTTTGGTAAAACTTTGGTAATAGTTCGGCAGCCGCCCCTCTTCGTTTGAAAATTGGCGCGGGAACCCTCGTAATGAACCAATTTCGCATTTTTCTTCATTTTTCATTAACTTTTACGCTTTCTAACTCTTTTGTCGGTTTCAGCGTGTTAAAGAACCTCTTGGATCAAGAATTCACTCAAAAAATGGGAGAAATAGACGAAATGCGGAAGTCTCGCTTTTTTCCTTCTGAAAATCGTCATACTTCGAGTGAATTCATGGTCCAAGGGGTTCTTTTACACGCTGAATCCGATAAAAGTAGTTAGAAAAAAATATTGCAGACCACGTCTTCTTGTCTGGTATCACAGTCCCAGGAAAATTCTCCTTCTAATCCTCATTTATTTTGTAATTTTGGCCTGCTGTGCCGGACCGGTAATCACTTACATGCGTCTGAACCCGGAAATGGCAACCAGATACGCTGCTAGTCCGCCAGAAGATTTTCAATTTGACCTGGAAAAAGTGGCTTACATTGGAGCGCCGATGTTTGTGAGTTCCTCTAACTTTTTTTCTGGCTTGCCATCTAGAAACTGCTTTCAGAGAGACGGTCACTTTGTTTCTGAATCGCTTTATCTTCTCACAGTCTGGACAACTGCAATTCTCGGTGCAACCTCCGTTTGCTGTTTCTGCATCGTAAAAATTATTCGAGAATTCCTGTCAGCCACGAGGCTGGCCAGTGAAAATGCCCACTTCCGGAGATTACAGCAACGTCTCTTTTTCTTGTTAATCTTGCAGGTAATAAGTTGTTTATTCCCTAGACTCTTTCTAGACCTCTGTGCCCTTCATCTTCACCTTCAGACCAGCGCTTTTAAGCTACCTCCTGGCTTGCATGGGTACCAACTTTCCAATAATATCAAAAATCTCTTCAGCATTTATGCCAATGGCTCAATTAATTGATCCTGTTCTTATATTCTGGAACTCGGAACGTGGAACTCAACAAACTGGAAATACTAATGAATTTTTGTGACATTTTGCTGTAAATAAGTTTTTATCCTTTTACAAAGTAGTACGGATCACCCACGTCCTGAACAAACTACGCGTACTCCAATGTTATGTTCATCAAAACATGATGTTTTTCACCATTAATAACCCTTGTTTAACCGTAACATGATTCGAACTCCTGAAGAAAATCTACCTGAAGAAAAAGCGTACTTCCTCAATTAGAAAGTTACATATGTTTGGAATAAATATGGGAAAACATTTGAAAAACTGGATGGGAGCTAAAACAGTATTAATCACGGACCTTCCTGAAACAAAGAACCGACAATTTTTTGAGATGCGGTGATCAAAATGAGTAGGATGACTACAGAAAACCAATAGTAATCAAATGTACTCTAACTTTTCTTAAGGAAGCTACACCTAAGAAAATAGTCTCTCTTTCATAGCACAGTATTCTTTTCTGGGAAAGGCTTTGTTTTCATCCAGGTAATTCCAGTAACAGGAAGAAGTCCATAATCCAGTCGAAAAGTAACCCGCTTAACTTTCAAGCATTTAACCGATTTTTTTGAACTTTAAATATTTACGAACACACCGTATGTATTCCATTAAAAGGAATACATACAGTGTGTAAAACCACGATGTGTAAAACCACCAGCAAAACCACGATGTTTTTTAAACTTTTTGCACTGCTGTTAACCGGTACATTCTTCATATTTTCCAGCCTTTGTTCTTTTGCTTTTTTTGTTACCTCATTCGACCCCAATATTAACACCATAGAGCATAGATTTCTATGTACGTAGAGCGATCCTGACGTGTTAGTTACTAGGAACAAGAAAGGGGTGGGATTATCCTGGAGGGTATATAAACCTTTACAGGAATTCCTAGGCTCTTCTAGTCGTCGACCGGCAGATACAACAACATGGCTCCTCAACTCGTCAGCGACATCATGACAGGCCTCAGTGTGGCAGCAATCGCACTCAACGTTATTCTTCTGCCTCTGATTGCTTTCAAGTAAGTCAAGAGTTCTCGTGAATTGTTTTGAAAGAATTTCTGTAGTTCTGACCCAGATGAACAAAGTCCGATTGCTTTCTTGGTAAGGAAGAGTTTTCCAAGAAAAAGTCATTCCAAGGAATGCAATCAGTAGAAGAAGCATGATGTTGTACAGGGTGGCCGATAAATATGTGCGCGCGCAAAAAAGCGATATTTTTTGTTGAAAATCCACCTTTTTAAAGTTTTTTTGTGCAACAAGATGTAAATATTACACAGTTACATGTCTACATTGTCCCAAATCTTGATTAGTTCGCGTTGCCAAAGTTGTACTCTTCGTGGTCTTCAGTTGATTCTCCATGTGTCCCCACACAGAAAAATCGAGGATTGAGATCCGGGCTGTTGGAAGGCCAAGGCATCTCCTTGCTTCTCGTCAACCTTTTGGCTTTGGCAACATCTGTAAGCAACTGGCCTTTGAAAAGACGATAACTTCGAAGCCCTAGAGACGTTTTGACAATGGATTGAACAGTCGACCGTGCAAAATTCAGCTCTGTCAAAGACCGCGCCAAAAACGAGCACATATTTATCGGCCGCCCTGTAGTCTTACTTGGTGTCAAGAAAGTGGTACAACCATCATTAATTGGTAGGTGATTGACTGTGTTTCTCCGTAACCTTGAAACAAAAGTGACAAGTCATATCTTGCAAAAGTTTGAGATGTTTTTGTCAGCTCTCCAAACAGACAGTTTTCACCATAATGCTGCCGATACCAGCTGGTACCGAAATCAAAGAAATGACGTGACATGAAGAAAATGGACAAGAAGACGTCCTTCTACACTCCAATCCCTCCCGTCCCTTCTTCTTAATCTTTTTTTAGATGAACTCTTTCTATTAAAAAAGACATATAGTATGAGAGAGCGACTGTCTAATTTGAACTGAACAAGAGACTGACTGAATGTATTAAGGCAAATTGACCGTTACAGTAGGACAGTTTGTAGAATGGTAAGGACAGGCTATTTAGAAGAAATGATGCCCATAGAAAGGTGACTAGACACGATAACAACAGATTAACAGATACAAAGTCAAAGAGTCACTTGATTCTGAGAAGAGCAAAATTAATCCCCTGTTGTGGACAGTCTGCGAACTCAATCACATTTAGGTAACTATTGCACGCGGTCTTAATCCACATGATGAACGTGTCCTTAAAACAGTAAGAGATTATACTTCCGATTTCAGATCCGGGAAAGATATAGGCTCGTACAAGGTCCTGCTCTTTTTCTACAGTCTTGTAGCAGTGATTCATACAACTGTGACTCTGATTATGGTTCCCGTAAGATCAAATAGTAACCCAGAACATTTTGGAACTTTAGGTCTTTGAGCCCAGTGAAAAAGGATGGCTATTTTATGCCACGGTGCAACGTGTCTCCCGGGAACTCGGTTCTTACCTCATCTGCTTCTTCTCAACCTGCTACATCAAGCTCCTACTCATCTTGACTTACTCATTCATCTATCGGTATTTTGTGATGTGCTCGTGAGTAAAAGTTCAAAAATTTGTGGAAGACAATCTTCAGACCTCAAAGTTTGAGCTGGTTCCACAAGCCGGGAAAAGTTTTGACCCTGATCGTCATCTATTTTGCCATATTGGTCATCTGCGCCGGTCCAGTAACGGCGTACATGCGACTGAATCCGGACATTGAGGAAAACTTCAAGGATATAAGCTACGGAGATCTTCATCTGGAACTGGACAAGATTTCCTACGAAGGAGCTCCGATGTTTGTGAGTTTTGTTCTCTTTCTGGTGTTCGGTTCATAGAAAGAGCGCCGACAGATCAGACAACAGCTGAACTTTGTTATTATTGTGTGTAATGTGAAACTCCCTCGAGTCTGATCATTTCTTTGAGAATGGCACAGTCATAGCAGACAAATACAGCTAGCGTTCCGACGGTCGTTCCAACTTTAGATGATGAGATAATACAGGAAAAAATGTGTCATTTTCCAAAGAATAGACCAAAGACTACGGTGACAAAAGCAATTTCAAAGAGGGACGGACTAATAAAGTCTTTGCGACTCTGTTTCCGTCTTGTTTTAGCGACACTAGACTTCTTTAGTGAAGTCAGTTCACTAGGAGTGTTGGACGATGTCGGAGGGAAGGAAGCTGAAGCGCCAGTCTCGTTCACGGACACGAATGCGGAGACGGCAAAGGAACTGGCAGCTCGAACATGATGGATCTGGTGGGACAGCTGAAGAAGAAGGAGACGACGGGAGAGACGAAGGTCACGAGCGAGAAGAAGAAGAAAAAGAAGAACAAGGACAAGGGAAAGAGCAAATACAAGAGACGACTGACCGCTTCGAGCCGGAAAACTACCTTCTTCGTGTCGAGGGTAGCAGCTGCTGTGGAATGCTCATCAGTCTCGGACTTTTCTTCCTCTACAACGCTCTCGTCCTCCTCATCGTCTTAATTTGGAGCGCCGCAGATCTCCACATGAAGGAGCCCGTCGACAACTCCGGAACCACCACCACAGCTGCTCCCTAGGTGTCTCTCTAGGAGTAGCGCTTGATCCGCAGTAAAAACAATAGAGAGTTGGCCTCATTTAATTAACTGGTAGTGAGATACAGTTCTTAACTTTCAGAAAGACGGTCACGTAGTCCTGGAGACTGCCTTCATCCTAATCATCTGGACGCTGGTCATCGATACCTGCATGGGAATCTGCATCTTCTGCATCACAAAGATTATTCGAGCTTTCCGCTCCGCCACGCGAATGGCAGATAAAAGCTCAACCTACCACAAACTTCAGCAACGACTCTTCATTCTTCTCATCCTACAGGTTTTTAGGATTTCATGACTTTAAAAGAAGAGAATTCAGACAATGGTTCCGATGGTCTTCACCTTCATCCCGGCTCTTCTCAGCTACGGGCTCGCCTATCTTGGAATGCATGCCCCGTTCATTTCCCAGACCTCGTCGGCACTCATGCCTTTGGCTCAAGTCATCGACCCCATTCTCATTTTTGCCTTCATTGGAGAGTACAGAAAGGGATTGAAGAACACCTTCCGTCGCTATGTTTTGCGACAAACTGTGATAACATCGTCGGTACGAGAAGCTACACACTCTCACAAAGAAAGTGGAATTCCTGAGCTCTCAACCTTGGGATAACTTACAAGGAATATATCCATTTTGTCCCGAATGAAGTAAATATCCTAAAAATTTTTTTAATTTAATGCGTGTACTCTGTTCTTCCTACAATCAGTTTTGCCGAATTTCACAAAACCAAAGACAGTGTTATCTTAATAGCCATTTTTGAGTGCTGGAAGGTAAACAGCGATTGGAAATTGGAATTGTATGTTGGTTTTTTATCAGACGCATTCGAAAGAAAACTTTAACTGTACAAGAATTGCAAAGAAATATTACCTCTCCCTTTTTTAAATGTTTCGTGTATGACAAAAAAAGGACAACCAGCATTATACAACTAAATATTTATAAATGTTATCTTATACTGCATTTTAATCGATGAAACGTTCCGGACATTTTACTAGCTAACAATCCATAAAACAACCCAGATAACAGTTTGAACCGCTCCCCGTCTCTTTTCCGTATAAAACCAATTTCTATACTGATTTGACTGCATGTTCTTACCGCCAGCATCATGTATCAGGAGAGGCCTGTCCAAGCCGAAGCCACTCGCCAAGTTCGAGAAACTCGTCAAGTTGAAACAATTATTGAAATACAAGACACAAAACAAGAAACCCGGCAAGATGATGGAACTCTCATAACTAAAACGAAATTTTCATTTTCAAGTCTGTCGAAGAAATCTACTTCATAGTCGATTCGAAAAAAACCTGATGACTCCTGTGCCTTTGGATCCTCAAGAAGCAGCTATGTAACCATTTTCTTACAATTAGTAACACGAATAACCTTTCAGTGCCTTCGCAAACATCGAGGAAATCAGAGCGGAAGCGTCTAAAGGAGACAATATTTCCAAAGATGCTTTTCGTTCCATCGTGCACAGTGACTTGTTCGAACCAAAAGAGATAAAAGAGACTATAAAGGATAACTTGAATATAGACAAATGGCTGAAGAAGAAACGAAGCATAATCGACGAGCATCAACGAAAGTTCGAACTACAAAAGAAGAGGTAGGCCAATCATTTCGTATTTACAGCGTTTTTTTCAGATCCCTGGAATTTCTCATTTCGCTGAAACATGATTATGCACTGACCAATGGGGACTTTGAGCAGCGTTGTCTAGAAATCATCTTCAACTTGACTTTGCTGGAGACAAAAAGCTTTTTCGAAGTCTGTGAGCAACTGCGCCAAACATACCGACAACAGCCCAAACAGTAGGTTTATTTATAACTTGTTTTGTCTTTAAATCTTAAGCTTTCTTCAAAGAGTTTTTTTAGAGAGGAACTACTACAAACTGCAAATTGCAACAAGCAGACGTCCCACACCTCCTGTTGACATCACCGTCCGGCCAACTTCGAAAATCGTCTTCAGCGCACCCTTCGACCGCCATCAGACCAATAACATTAGGATAACCAACAACTTGACTTTTCCCCTTGACTCGCTCATCAAAACTACTGACACGGGTTATCTTACTTTGATTCCTGCCAGCTGCAGACTCCTTCCTAACAAATATACTCTTGTAGCTGTCCACTGCAACCCTCATCCTGACGAATCCGAATTCGAGCGGGTCAAAAGAAAGAAGCAAGAAGAGCATCACACCGATCGTATATCCATTGAGTGTTCACAACAATGCAGAACCGTTTGTTGCAGAAAACTCGACATTGAATACAATATCTTCGAATAAAAACATTTTGTATGCAAATGCTTTTTACACTAATTGAACGCATTTGATGTACACCCGTTTCGAACTGGTGGAAAAGAAAACCTGTATTGAATAAAGTATTATCATCATGTACTATTTTCATTTTTTTTGCTATGATTATTCCGGCATAGAATCGTCCATTTAATTGTTTTCCGAAGTGGCGGGGTTTTCGAATTGCTGATTATGTTCATACAAAAACTCATAGACTTCGTTCATCGCCGGCCTTTCAATCGGCTTTTCTGACATCATTCTAAACAGTTCGTTTACTTGTCAATCAAATGCTAAACATACAGTTTTATGAACACCCAAGTGTCGTCTGAAACCAATACTTTTTGTACAATCTTCCCTGGTAGAGTAACAGATGTACTGACAGTGTCCTCATTAGGTCGCAGCCCGCGAAACATCAGTGTCCAACAAGTGCGACCGAGGGCAAAGACGTCGACTTTTGCAGTATATGCTTTCACATTATTGACAATTTCGGGGGCCCTGTAGCCTGGAGTTCCGTTATCGCTTGTGTATTCGAAAGAACATTGTTCGTCTTCTATGCTGCCAACTTTATTTAGTCCAAAATCAGCAATTTTGAGATGATGATAGTCTTTGTCTAAGAAAAGCATGCTGCAACGTAATTTCAGATAAATAACACTGGCCAAAAACTTGTTCGGATTGACGTCCCGGTGAACCAAGTTGTTAGCATGAAGAAATTTTAAACCACAAGCAGCCTGAAGAATCCAGAAAACTATATGCTTTTTAGCATAATTGAATGGATTTTCGATAACTGAAGGTTTCATGCGTTTGTTCAGTTCATAAGGTATACCGTTTGTCAAAGAGCCGCCTTTGCAGTACTCCATTAGAATTCCGATGGTCGTCAGTAACTATGTATCCGTAAATTGTGATTATGTAGGGGTTGCATTGTAGCTGAAACAACTGCTTCTTTTTTTATGAAACATTACCGTCAAGAGATTCTGTAACTCTGACCTGATCTGACCATCATATCCCTCGGCCAACAACTGCAATGGCCCAGCAAAGTACTTTGCAACGATGTCCAAAGGTAAGCCAGGTGTCCTGGCAAGATCAACATTGACTTTGGTCTTCTCATGGTAAGACAACTCCTTCAAAATCTTTAGGCTATCTTTCTCGTACGACTCCAGACGTAGTTGCTGTACAACAAACGTTTTGCAGAGAAAGAAAAACTTTACCCCTCGGCTAGCTAGAAGACGACCCCAGTCACCAGAGCAAATAATTTCGAGCTGATGTCTATGCTCGCTTCGACCACGTTGTGTAAGTGGCTTGAACATGATCTTAAAGCTTTACAGCTGCGACATCTAAAGCACACTTACTTCTCGGAAAAACTCGTTATGATTCGCTTTTCCTCTAATTAACTTCGTTTTCAATAGTGGAAATTTTTCAAGAGCATCTATCAAGGTGTCTATGTTCTTCGAAGTCTCTAACACAAAATTGCGCGTAGTATTGTACTGAAATTGTATTAACTGTTTTTGGAAAACACTTACCAGAAAAACTTCCCTAAAGGAGTGGAAGAAAGTGTAGGGAAACTTTCTCACTGGCAGCAGCATAGACCGCGCAACTCTTTGCATAAAGTACTGATTGAAGAGGTCCTCTGCCTCGATTCTTCCTTTCAGCTTTGCCTCCATAACACAGAGTGAAGCAGGCGACAGATGTTCTTTCAAAATCTGAAAAAAAGGTTTCAGCATTACGAGGTAGCGAGTTTACCAAATAATATATCAGCAGTGTTCCTGACTTGAGCAAAGAATCGATGGCGTCACAAAAGATGTCGCAGACTTTCTTCAAACTATTTTCATAAAATTTGAATGAACTAGGCAAACCTCATCGAGTTCCGGAAATATATATTGTCTGAATGCCTCTTCATGCAAATACCTAACCAAAGCGAACAGTGTCTCTCCTCGTTGGCATTGCGTCTAAAGACTTGTGAATACTTTATTCAGCCTTACCTCGGTCGCAAATTTACAAAGACTCCTAAAGTATTGTAATGGGTCGGTGTGGTCGGAGAGATAGTCGAACCCTTCTTCATTGTTTCTATACTCGTAATCTGGCCCAGTAACCTTTTTTCATTCTTCAAACTTACCATTTAAACTTTTCAAAGCTTTGATTAAAGCCTCCGTTTTGCCACGGCATTTATATAAACAGGCTGCAACAAAACTGTCGTCTTTAACATCCTCCATTTCAATTTCTTCCGTAACTTCTTCACCAGCCAACTTCGTGAGAGTGTCCAATTCGTCGTAGTCGCTGATGTCAACGTTTTGTGGCAGTATGTTCTAAAAAAGATTTTAAAAAAATCTTCAAAGCTACCTTGAATTTGTTCTGCAACACAAAAGGAAGCGTTGGATACAGTCTGAGAAGCATTTTTATTGCATGTTCACCATTTTTCATCTTGTCAGTTTCTTTCTAAAAAAAGGAGAGGTAACTGAAAAATAGAGCTGGTACATTGAGGACTGTGCTAAAAATTGCAAGCGAGTATTTCAATTCGTTCACGACATTGTGCCGAAAGCGTGTAACCCTAATCTTTTTTGGCTGCTTGTTAGCGTAAACCAATAGCTGTCCTGTAGCCTCGTCGATGACATCTCGCAAAGAACTTTCTTCCTTAAAATTTTTGGAATAAAATGAAAAAAAGGTTCAACACATATATGCTATACAAGGCTTCCTCTTCTTGCAACGATAAATAGCGATTTTCCGGTTTTTCATTGAGCTCCCAGAGAAGAGTTAACATTCCCTGCATTAACAAGTCGACTGGCAATGCCGGGTGCTTTTTGTAAAGCTGGCCTATGCAGATTAGATATTTCTGCAAACTGGGTGATCAGAAAATTCCGCAAAAAAAAAGTAAAACTTTGATCCCCTTCAGCACATGCAAGTATCGCGATTGAAGACCCAATTTACGAAGCTCGATGTAAGAAATGATATCCAATTGTGCATCTCTACCAAATCTGCATATGAAGTGAGGGTTTGTTTTGTCTGGAGCGGAAAAATGAAAAAAAGAAAAACGGAGCACTAACCAGATTGATCATTATTGTTTCAAGGGTCGAATAGGTCACAATTTGGTACGACCGGTGAAGAAGTGTCGAAATGTTAAGCCATTCGTCTATCAGATCTTTGTCAGGGAACTGCAAAACTTCATCTCTTTGAGGAATAAACAGACCTTTTCTTCGTCTAATGTAGCCAAGACATCAGTTTGTCCTTGCAAAACGTTTTGATACCAAAAAAGTGCAAATAAATCTGCGTCGATCTGAGAACTGCTTAGCTTTTACCGGATAGTTGCAATACCAGCTTGTATTCATTCCTTTTCAGCTGTTCTGATTCTTCTTCCAGATACTCTACTTTCAAAAAGTCCTGGGTGTAATCCATTGGTTCCATGTCGAGGCTGTCTGAAGGTCTAGGCAAAAGCTCATAGTCCTTGCTGCAATAAACTAGGGGCTTAATTTTGTACGGATCATCACAGAGAATCTGCCAGTGTTCTTGTTTCACAAATAGCTCTCCCTGAATCATGGTGATGTTAGAAAGATCATGAATTACCGAAAAGCAACAAATTCTTTCAATCTCGCGTTCCTTTTTTGAAGCTTTCACTGACATGTCTGAATCACTCACGCCACTGCTTTCATCTTCCGATTCGTCTTCGGAGTTTATCGATTCGTATTCGGAGTCCATTGCACTCATCTAAAATTCGATAACTTCTATTCAAAAGTGGGGACAGTAAAATGTGTGGAGGAAAAGTCACTATGCTTTATGGCTTTTCGCATTTCCGCTCTTATTCAAAACAAACAGTTTTTATGGTAGTAATAAAAAGGAAGATTGAAAGTGGAGTTTTTTGCTAGGATTGAAAAAACCTAATGTTATAGAATAACGTATTTGTCATGGAACTTGGCTTTCTCTGCAGAGTCGCGGGGTTGATTTATGGTAGCCATAAAAATTCGAAAACAATGTTCTAATTTCTCACTCTTTCTATAAAAGGAAGGCGTCAACAGTCTTGAATTCATTCCGACCCTTCGACAGCCCTCTCACAATGGATCAAGACTGGAAGAAAAATGTAGGTTTCCTTGTCCGTACTAAGACTTTCCCATGACTTTCATAGTCCCTTTCCCTAAAAATCAATGTTTTCAGGGTACTCCTATTGGAAAGAGCATGCCCACAGCTCTGACAGGAGAACAAAATAGACTGGGAGGTCTTTCGCCTGAATACAAAGGACGCTGCAAGAATGCCATCCCAGGATATCGCGGCCCAGATGCCATCTGAGCTCAAGACTTTGCTCAGAACAAGATGCAAGAAGGACGTCAGAAGAACAAGCAGTAGACGCTCTTTTCTATCCGTTCCTCTTATCCTTACCTTTGATACAATTTTAAAACTTCACAATAAAACTATAGCCAAAACTGTCGAGCTTTTCGGAAATACGGAAACATTATTTCCCTGACTCACAGGTCAAACAGTTTCATACTACAGCTCGGCAACATAACGTCACGTTATCGCAAAATTACGTCATGAGGATGGCCTGTCTCACCAGCTCGCAGTTCTGACACCACAAATCACTGTCATCTTTTTTCTTGAATTTTGATTCTCCCGTGATTTCTGCTTTTCGCTATCAGCGGAAATGATTGCACAATAGCGAATAAGCTTGCACAATTAACAATGTTGACAGAGAGAGGGACAGATAGACAGAGGGTTGGGAAAGGTATTTGAAACTGTTCCATTCAACACTACTAACTCCCCATGAGACGTATCCGTCAAACTGCCAGGATGAACGAACATAGGAACCTCGTCCCCCGTAGCCGTAGCAGAACGCCTCGTCGCCGTGTGAACATGACTGCCCCCATGACTATGGCTGCAACTACACCGGAGTCCGAATACGAGTAGCCGCAAGACTGGAAAGATGACCAACGCCGAGAAGAGAAGAAAGATCAGGGATCTCTGCGCCAGGCCACTCAGGGGCAACGATTGGCGCGACAAGAATGGACGTCTTCAAAGGACGCTTCAAGAAGGAGTACCCAAATAAACTGTTCACTGGGGGTAGTCACATCGTACCGTCTCGTCATCATTGGATTTCTATGAGGACCCCTCCCCAGTGAACTCATCTTTCGAGCCCCCTCCGACCTCCTTCGGGAAGTGTTGTACCTATTGATTCTGGTGATTCGCAGATCATGATCGGGCTAGAAAAAAGCTTAGTCTCTGGCCTGACTTTTTGCCACTTTTTTTCGGTTTTTTTTCAATTGCAGCTTTTTTCTAAGCGGGCTTTTAGGTTTTGCATTATCCGGCAGTAAGGAAACGGTAAGCAGCCAGTTACAAAGAGCACTGTCAAGAGGGATACAGTTCTTCCATTTTTATAGATTCGTCATTTTCTTCCTCACGTAATGGCAACTTTTGATCTGTCACTATTTGCTCTTCTTTCTCTCCTTATCTGAGTCACGGACTGCGAACATATAGACTGTCGATCTTTCTCCTTCTCCTCCCAGTCAAGAGGGGGACGCCCCACCTATACTTGGGGACATTGTGGTCTCTCTGCCCTCGCTCTCTCTCCCCGCGCTCGGCCTCCCATTCCAAAAGATCATATTGTGTGTGCAAGAGAAGGGCATTGATTGCCTGAACATACACAACGCACTGCTATCACAGGTGTCACGCCACGTGAACCCATTTCCATAAAAAAGTTCTACATTTTTGGCTTGTGAATGCTGTTACAAAGGCCACAGGCAGAAGCCATGTCCCCTCCTTGCCTTTTTGAACTCTCAACCACTCCTTCCCACAAAAAGTAAGTTTTTTCTTTGTTTTTCAACTAAAAAGGTTGTAGAACCGACACAGAAAAGTGCCAAATTTGCTGGAAACCAACGGATGGAACCCATTTTGGGGTGTATTCATGCAGGGCTTGTGCCGCCTTTTTCAGGTTTTTTTTGCTATTTTCTTAAAAAGATTAAAAAACTTTAGGAGGTCCATAGCTATGAACAAAAAGTACGTTTGTAGGAGAGGAGGAGATAAGTGCAATTTGAAATTGGGTAAGTCTTTTTTTCTTCTCTCCAAAATTTCCAAATATTTTCACTTAGAATTTTATGTGCTTAAAGTTTACGCACAGATAGTTAAAACCCCGAATTTGTTCTATTTTTAACCATTTACCGACCGGAAACTAAAGTTTTTGCTCCCGTTGACCCCACGTAATCCTCGTTGCACTATTTACCAACATTTCTCGCGCGCAACCTTTTTTTGCAAAAGGGCATCCAATTGTCATCACCCCGTGTTCTGTGTTTTGCTGCTCTTCACTCTTCTTTTTCAGCTGGCGGTGGTTTTTGTCGGAAATGTCGTCTTGCGAAGTGCATCGACACGGGGATGAGGGTGGATTGTAAGTTTGAATAACACATTTAAGAAAATTGTAAAACTCAGATGTTCAGCCGATTCGGGAAGAAGAAAAGTCCACAACTCCTCCAGAAAAGACACCTCAATATTTTCAGCCCTGTACGAGCACAACACCGGTGAGGGCTTTAAAACATTTTCTGGGACTGGACTATAGCCCAGCGCTGGCGCATTCATTGTCTTTCCCCCCGGCCCTGAAAGGTGGCTGATCTGTGGTGCTGAAACTGAATATAGTCGCTTAATGAGAGCGCATTCACCAAAGTATTAATAGAAGTATTAATTCCGCTTCTGACGAAAGGGTGCAAAGGTTAAAATTTTCGACAAATCGTGGTCTTGTTACCAAGAAAATCCTTGCATAAAGTGATGAGAAAAGTGAATAGTCTTTTAGAATTGTTGGTTAGCCCTAACTCTTTAAGCACAAGTTATAAAAATCTCGTCTATCCTTCATTTTTCAGATCCTCGATGACCCCACGGAAGAACTTTCTCTCCTGACGAAAATTTCTACAAACTACAGGTAACTTTTAAAATGTCACCAGTGTTTGATTGACTGTTGCGAAAAGTGTCGCCAAAGATCTCTTTCGTATGCTTCCGGTCTATTCTCAGATGATAGGGAGATCAAACGCTCATTTAACTCTTGATCTCAATCTATGAGAGTTCAGTTTGCTCACACTCTTGATCGCGAAAGTGATCTCTGATACCAGAAAAGATTATAGAGGGCGGGGGTTTGCTCTTGGGAACAGGAAGCGAAAAGTTGAGGGGATTCCCATGCTCTAAGTTTTGAAACTGACATACTGCAAGAAATTAAGCGGATTGTCAAAAATTCAGTTGACATGTCAGCCCACCTTTATGTCATTTCGGACCTTTGTTGTCCTGTGGTTTTGAAGTTTTGCGTTAAATACCTGAAAACAGTGGATTCTTTCCCTAAACAGATATTTCTGCTGAAATTTTTCGCTTCCAACACCCAAGAACACATTTTGATCTACTGAACACTAATCCCACTTTTTTCAGCTCATTCATTAAACTTTTGACTCTGTAATCTGTTCGAACAGGTGTTTGAGGCCAAAATGTGGCACTAAAGATCCCCACATTCATTAGTAAATCACGCATAATCAGCTGGGAACAAGTTACAATTATTACGTGAACAAAAGGTTTCTCTAAAAGTAACGAAACAATCTAAAAATATCCTCACAAGCTACATGTTGGTGGCTCATATTGTATGTGACGGCAGTGAAGCGGTTGAGTGCCGTGGCCACTTCCATCTCCGAGGACTCGATAACTGCCCAACGATAGAAATACCGCAAGTCGGTCAATATAGTTCTGACTGAAAAAAAAAGTCGGAAAAGGTACACTCCTTGCAGAAAAATTGCGGAAAGCGCAAAATAGGCCAGGAGATTGAATAGGAGAACATATTCTGAAGAGATTAAATTTTAGGGGAGAAGAACAAAGCTTACGATTTGTAGTAGGAATGGTTGAATCGTTTCCAATTTAGTACATCGTGATCCAGATTGTGATGTAAAGAAGAACAAAAATTGTTTCCCAGTAAACCAATCTCTTCTGATCTTATCTGATCCGTTGACTGTCAGCAGAAAATTGTAAGAAATCTCTAATAGTGTCTTACAGGCGTCTCTGCCTCCTCCGGAAGACGATAGAGCAAAATAACTATCATTCCAACGGCTCCAAACGACCAGCAAGCAAGTATGAAGGAATGCGACTCTGTACAGCTGAAGAACTCTCACGGATCTATAAACTTCATCTCCCGGCCATTATGCACTTTTTGACAGATTCTTTCCCCGAGTATGCACAAATGGATGAAGATTTCAAGTTCCCTCTCTTCCAGTCCTTTATGGCCTTCATGTGGCGACTGGACAATGCTTGGAGGACGCTAAAAACTGGAGTTGTTCCTGAAGATTTTTCGAAAATGTGAGGGAAAATATGATGTAGTCATCGAAAGTTTTAGAAATGTCGTCTCAGAGACAACTTATCTAGACATGGAAGAGGTGGAAACTTTCATTTCCCAAGTTCCAAACTGTGTTAGCAGAAAAGATCAAATAATCAAGTGAGTGACAGTATTATCCAAAATATAACTTTTTCAGGTCGTTGGGAGACTGCATGGGTCGTCCTAGGCAACGATTCATGAGAGCCATGCATGATTTGAATCTGATGGACGAAGAATATGCAGCACTTATAGGATTGGCGCTGTGGGATCAGAGTGAGTTCTAATACTTTGGTAGTACTTAAACAGGCGCCCCGACTCGATTTTACGCAAACTTGCGTACGCCGGCACGTAAACCTGCGTAGTTTCTCATTTTTCTCGTTTTTACTCCATTGCTTCAGCTTTCTTCATATTTTTCTCGTTTTTTTTGTTCTTTCAAGCTTCTTCACACTATTTGCAACCTATACTAGAAAAAAATTACAAAAAAGACGTATTTTGATGCAAATTACACCTGTAAAACTTGGATTTTTCAATAAAATTGTGCTTTTCCTTCTTTCTTCTTGCACAAACCAACTTTAGGATGCCTGTTAGAAAAGATCCAACGCTTATAAAGCTGCATCAGCTAACTGAGAGTGAGCAGGAGTGCTTTGAGTTCTGCCAGCGAGTTGGTCTTCTTGCCTCTCCGCCAATCATTGGGTACACTCGTCAACAGCCTCGTCAGCCAATCTTCGGTAGATGTTCAGATAAGACCTTTAACCCTAACAAACCAGCCTGTACAAGCTGGATTGTCATGGGAATTAAAGGCACCGTTCGAAAGTACCGTTGTACCTTCTGCCGAAACGATCGTTCTATCCATCTGGGGCTTTCGGTCTTCACTCCCAATAGCCCTGATAAGAGATCTTTCGATATGGATAGCGCATATGGATAGCAATAATAGACCAAACTTTAAGGTAGTTACTTTCTCTCCCCCTTTGGCTACCAAAATATAAAATCTAGATCAGTCCGCGCGATATTCTCTTCATTATCTGGTCGATCGCTTATGAAATTCCTCTCAAAGAGTTAGCCGCATTAACTAGCTGCTCTGTAACTGAACCTGTTCTGGTTTATTGGTATTTTGAGTTTTTCCCTTTTTCGTTCATGAGATACTTAGGGCAAACTATGTTCGTGAACTGACAACCCTTGAGCTAACCTCGGCTGGACCAATGGGAGGAGTTGGCGACGTGATCGAATGCGATGAGTCCTATCTGAGAGGAAAGCGTAAAGCGAATAGAGGTCGTCTGATGAATGGAAACCTAATAAATCCAAATGGCACTAGAGTCAATAATTATCTTCTGAGATCGCAAGGTTATCTGAAAATCAGACTTGTTTCCCAACTTCTGTGTTTAAGAACCTTGGATATTTGGACTTATCTGTAGAAGAACCATAGAGACTCGGCTGTTCCATGTTCCGGACAGAACTGGTCAGACCTTGTATCCTCTGTTCCGAAGTCATGTTGTTCCGGGTAGCTCCATCTATTCCGACGAGTGGCTGGCTTACAAGCGCCTTAGAATCATGGGATACCACCATGCTTGGGTCAATCACTCCTGTTGCTTCAAGGATCCTGTTACCGGCGCTCATACCCAGCAGATTGAGAGAGTTTGGCGTCAACTTAAAGATGAACGCTTCCATCGTGCTCCGGGAGTCCATCAGTCCACCATCGACTCTCATCTCTCCTTCTTCTGGTGGCGCAGCATGAACGGAAAGCGTCGTGTCCAGGATTCGTTCCTCCGTCTTTTTGACCTCATTGTTAAGTATTTTCCTGCTCAATAGTTGTCCTAGCCACGTACATCATGTTATTTGCTCGTTACTATAGTTTCTTTCGGTTTAGCGTTTGTTAAATTCGATAAATTTGTTGATTCTGTGGGCTGTGTCAAAAAAAAGATGAAACATGTTGGTTTTGTGATCAAAATCCAAGTTTTACAGGTGTAATTTGCATCAAAATACGTCTTTTTTGTAATTTTTTTCTAGTATAGGTTGCAAATAGTGTGAAGAAGCTTGAAAGAACAAAAAAAACGAGGAAAATATGAAGAAAGCTGAAGAAATGGAGTAAAAACGAGAAAAACGAGAAAGTACGCAGGTTTACGTGCCGGCGTACGCAAGTTTGCGTAAAATCGAGTCGGAGCGCCTGTTTAAGTACTACCAATACTTTTTGAAAAAGAAAATTTTTGTGCCTTTTTCAGCAAACAGCGACTACCCTGATACTAAAGTGGTCAAGAGTTATAGGCATAGCATTTGGGAAGACTTGAGGATCGTCTACAAGCGACAAAACATGACGAACATAGCCTTGAGGCTAGGAGAACTGATGAATTTGTACACCAACATCCTCTTCGCCACAGCGAGAATGCGGGAAAATGTGGTTCTTCTGGAGCTGCTGGACACATTTGAGCATGAGTCAATTATTTACTCGTTTTACAAGAATTGTTCTCTTGTTGGATAGTTATCTGTGATCTTATGTTATGAACCGATCAAGACCGAGGTTATAAATTCTTGGTATGATGTATATGTTGCATTTCAAAGTGTTTTTCAGTTCAAAGTGATCCTGGAATCACATTTTTTCAACATTTTTCGCTACGTTTTGCTTTTCTTTTCTTATATTATTGTAGAATAAAAAAATTCCACAAGTCATTTTTGGTTGTTTTGGGCTTAGCTAAGCATTTAGCCCCCTTTAGCCATATAAACGGCTGGTTTTGGTCTGAAAATGTGTGGAAAACAGCAATCTATCTATTTTTGACAGAAAAAAAATATATAAAAACCTAAAATATGCAATCCCGGATCACTTTAAACTGCAAAACACTTTGAACTGCAACATATATGTTCGTGTATGTAACTGTGTAACTACAGCTGACTTGCTTCCACAGCCTATACAAAGATTATTGCATCACTTTTTGTGATCTTTCTCCATAGACAAAACTATTTAGCCACGCGCAATGATGAACCATCAGTCTCCAGCGAAATTTTATTGCAATTGTTCAGTCTAAAACTGGATCCATCTAAACGAGCGTATGCTTCTTACAATCGGAAGTTTCAGCATGCCAATATTCTTCGCATTTTTTTAGCCAAGTCCAAGAATTCTCCTTCATAGACTAGCGTTAAAACCACTGCCGTCGGGCTTGTCGACTTTGCTTTTCTCAGAAACTTCGTCTGGGCTCTGGCTGACCGCAAATATTACCATTGTTATCGTGGACAATAAACTTTATGGGAAGATTTTTTCTGATGCACGAAGATGGAGACAAAGGTCAGCTAAATCAATGGCAGTAGAAGACTTAAGTTGATACGCCGCCAGTCTGGATCGAATTGTTTGGAAGCTTAGCTTCTCCGAGATCCCGCTATTTGGGTGACTCTTCAATTTAACGCAAGAGACAGCATGTCCATTCTATTTCCAGCTATCCTGGCGTTTTTCTTAAAAACGAGTAGAGCATGCGTCGCTACTTATACCTATGACTTTCCTGGTAAGTTGTTTCTGATCAAGATGAACAGTTAGAAATCAGCTTATAACGTTGAAGCAGCAGTGGCTGCAGCGGCTTCCACTACTACCACAACAACCACAACAACAACTACTACAGGTTAGAGAACTTATGTTATTGTCATACAAGGGAATGTTTTTAGTCAAATCCCGGATATTGGAACGAGCTTGGTACTATTCGAAAGAGCACGAAAAATAATTTTGTTTCCCAGATTTTCAGCGGAAACAGTTGAGCCAAACAACGCTAGAAATAGGGAAGGAAGGGAGCCTTGATTTTAATTGAAGATGTGCTTTCATAACTTTTGTGTGTTCTACAAAAATGTAGCAAAACGTATACTCTACAACATTGCAGAACATCACTTGGGACCAAAAAAACGTTTTCGACTCGAATTTTGGAGTTTGCTTGGGCGACCAAAATGGTATTTTGAATATTGAAATGACTGCAGGGACAGCAGCAAGCTGAAAATCTGGGAAACAACATTATTTTTGCGCTCTTTCGAATAGTACCAAGCTCGTTCCAATATCCGGGATTTGACTAAAAACATTCCCTTGTTAGACGACCAACCTCCATTTTTTTAAACATCTCATATATTTATAGTTTGGCTCAAAATTGGTAAGTTATAAGCATTTCTTGTTTATTTGAACAAGATGGACATCAAGTCGAACTTGCCTGTTGTGGCACGTTTTTTTGCAATTTTTTATGGAGCCCAAACATGACACCTTGGCACGAAACCGAGTGGCAGATGATGTGCCCGAGATCTTAAAAAATCGTTTTGCGTACAAAAAGACTGATATATTCCCTTCTTTTTGCAGCTCATTGTCCCAGTGCCGCCTGGACGATGTATACCGATACAACGACAATGGAAACCAACTGCTATCTACTTGGACCTCTCGGTTTTGTTTGGCAGCCAGATGCAGAAGCGAACTGTGTGTCCTTGAATGCACATCTCGCTTCCATAACTTCTGCTACTGAGCAAACGTTTGTGAACAGTTTCTCTTGAATCTTTGCGATTTTTTTCATGCTGTTTTAGACCTCTGCGGGACTGGCGAATGTTGGGTTGGCGGAATTCGAAATACCGCTGTTCCCGCTTGTAATATTGGTAATCAATACAATTCCGACTGCTGGAGTTGGCTTGACGGCGTATCTGTAAGGTATCACTACATTTGAATAGTTTCAAATTGTAGTGGGACCCCTACGGTCCAATGGGTTTCGGCATGGGAATAGCTGACAATGCTGGTGGAGACGAAAACTGTATCATGCTCAACTGGATCGGAGCCGCAATGTACCACACGGGAGGCAACGGTCAATTCAATACAATCAAATGCACTATGGGTGCATATTTGGCGTTCCCTATTCCATATGTATGCAAAGCACCCTTGGGATCTTATTAAAAGAAATCTCTAGAATCATGTTGTAGTTTTCAATGAAAAGAATTTTTTCTCTGTCTTTCTCAAAAAAAAAAAATAATCTCAGACGTTAGAAGTCACTCAGATGATGTTGGCATGAATTCAGCACACAATGATAGTCTAAACGAATATTGTATCATTTCCTCCCTGCACCCCTTTTGGACACTCCTGGAAGAAACGGTCAATTCAACACAATTACCGTATTTCTTCTAATAAAAGCACCTCTGTACGCAATTACGTACGCATTTTTCGGGTTGATAAAATTTTTTTCCAACTTTCCGACTATTTTTCCTATTGGGATCTTATTAATTTGGGAAATTGTTTTTGATAAAACTTTGTCTCCGCATCTCTGTCTCTCTGCTTCACTTTCCTAAAAAGTGATTCCACTGTTTCTCTACATACAAGTCAAAAATGCCTCTAGTAATTGTTCCTCCGCCACGACAGATGTTCGATTTCACGATCCATTCACCTCCCCTCATTGGAACACACGTGTAAACAGACAATCCCTCGCTCAGCCGGCCCAATCTTGTACTAATCGCTCCAATTCGGTCGACCGTTCAATGATTTTCATTTGCTGGAACACATGTTTGACAGTGTGAGACACAATTATTACAGAGGAAAAGCACTTGGGGCAGTCAACAAAAAGAAGGTGGCAATCACAGCTAAGAGTTGAGCTCTACAGAAAGGATTAGTGTGATCGCTGAGATATACATCTGGAACTTTGAGGAACAGAGATATTTGGCAAGAGAGGAGGGGAAGATCACCTGGGAAGGTTTAGACGCAGGTCTCACTCTTCCTTCTGACACGCTGGGGGAAGAAGTCTGTCGAGGGGAATGCTCCTCTGAAAAGGGGTTTATTTGATGTACCACTGAAAAAGTTAATACGTCTAGCGATAGTTTGTTATGGGCTCAAATAGTCTGTAACCATTTTGCCGACGTAAAACTACTGTATTGTTGCTGAATTTGTGCAAACTTTAACCATCAAATGGTTTCAGAAGATTTTAGGTCGCTAATTTTACAGAGGTGCTTAGTAAAATAAAAAAAATTAAAAGTAAAATGCTACAGTTAAAAAACAAAGATTTCCCCTCGGCGGATTCGAACCCAGCGTGAATTTCAGAAACTCACTGCACCATCATGACATTTTCAGTTTCGACATGATCCCAAGGTCAAAAATCATTTTTCAAAAAAAGCAACCTTGATATGGGCAAAGTTGTGTTTTGATCGAAACTTGAAACGTTCACTGTTCTTAGCTGATGAGATATCCAGGTCTCTTATATAGCCTATTAATTCGGCCTCAGGTAGACCTACATTGAAAAAAAAACTCTATTTGGACGAATCTGAAAAAATCTACGAGCAAAAGGAAAACACTTAGTTGGCGACCTAATAGATTCAGCCAGCAGTGTGTCTGTTTGGTTGACTTTAAAAGTTAGAAAAAGTCTTCTAGTCTGACTTCCATCAGCTTTCCGAGAGACGAAGAAAGACTATTGGTCTCTCAAAACCCTCTCTTTAAAAACTACTCTACTTTGCCTACCAAGAAAGCGAGTACCTCGACTGTCCAAATCCAGAATCGGATCTGTAAACACAGTTTCATCCCTTTTTAAAACACTGATCTTATCTATCTAACAGTCAACAAGTCGAACTCTCACCTGTGACCAAGTTCTGGCATGCTCTCAGCCACAAATTCCTCATGGGTGTGTTTAACGTAGGGAAGACGAGGCTGGGGAGTCTGGGGTGGCATCATCATGGGGTCGAATTCCATTGATCTGAAATTCAAGCAGTTTTCTATTGATTTCGCTCTTCCCACTCCTGGTCACATATATTTTGTTGCTGTTTCTAAAACAGTGTCCTCTCGCGGCCTTCAGGGCAACCTGTTTGCTGTTTTCCGGCCACGTTATTGGTCGCCCGGCACGCGCTCTTCCCCGTTACCTATACATTTCACACAAAAAATGGTTTACGATCCGCTACTTAACACGTCTTCCTACGGAGCTTACGGTCCGAATGGATTCGGTCAGTTGTATGTAAAAAAATTCAATTTGAATCTTCAGGAACCTGGATCATAATTGCCATTATTCTATCCGTAATGGGCTGTCTATGCTGTGGTGTGGCCGGATTTTTTGCCTGGTGGTTCATGAAGTACAAGAGACGACCCGTGCCGACGGATCACCCTTACGTTGTAGGCCGATCCGTTCCCCATTATGTTCCAGCTCATACTACTGTCTAATAAATTTTTACCTTCCAATATTCGTCACATTCGTTCTGGAGCTTCTCTGAAGACTGTAGTGATCAGACAGGTCTTTGGATCCGTTGAAACTGAAGTAGGTTGAAAGCATGGCAATCAAAAAGGCGATAAAGTGACAGAAACAGGCTGCCATTTGAAGGAAGAAGGCCAATCCGACTCTTTGCTGAGAATATCAGTTATCCACTTTAGATCGGAAAAAGAGTTACTTCATAAGTGCCGACGATTCCCTTGATGAACCGGTTATCGGCCCTGTGAGAGTAGAAGAAGAAGATGCCCTCAGCGACAGAGGAGAGGAAAGCTGAACCAATTTTGATTGAGCGGAAAAAAGTTGTTCAACTGACTGGTTAGCAGCAGAATGGCAGTAAAGACCAGGGACAGAGATCCGTAGCAGCAGGCACACATTCCGAGGCAGATGGAGAGGAAAGAGGTCAAGAGAGCCAAGCCGAGGAGGATCAAAGTAGCAGTGTGCCATCCTAAATTTCTTAAATTGAACAGTTTCATAAAAAAATTCTATTTGTTTTTCCTAAACTCTCTCCCAATATGTATCATAGCAGGCCGACGACCCATTTACGGGGCCTGTGAGTCACAATGGGAAGATTATACGAAGCGATTTCGGGGATGACTCACCGTAGAATTTATGCCGGTTGACTTCTCCGACTGGACTATTATCGTCCTCCAGATCCATAGTGCCGGAATACTTGTCGTAGTCAAACTTGTAAACGCAGTGCAGAGGCTCGGAGATTGTGTTGTACCTAAGTTTTAGGTTTTGCTATGTTTTCAAAGGAAAAACCTCTCTAAAATGTGATATCCATCTCTACTGTGTCGTGTACAATCCAGCCACAAGCCGTGCTCATGAATGCTGTTGTACTCTCTCAGATTGACTACTTGCCAACTGGGTGTCAGTATGGCTCCGATACTTAGTCCCATTCCGATCAGTGTGAACAGGACGGAGCCGGTAAGACTGCCCTTTCGGGCAATGTCGTTAGCCGACGACATCCGTCGCTGAAAAAAGATCTTTTTGTCGAAAAAAAAGTAGCCAGAGAAGAGGTAAATTTTGTTCAGAGATTGAACCTGACCTGCAAACCTCGAGACTCCCCTAATAGCGCCTAATGAAAGCCATTGTCAGATCGCCCCGTTCAAAACCTACGTTTTGCATTGTATGAGGCGAATTGAGCGGTAGCGAGAGAAACAGACAGAACGAGTTAGGCGGGGAGGACGATTGTTGGGGCAGATGAGTCAGAGGCTGGCAGCACACGCGCTCTCGGGTCGGCAGACAGCCTAATTGCAGTTCACTACTGGCCCTTTGAGTGCGACAGTAAACAGCTCATTGAGGACAGTTTGTGGATGGGGCAAGGACAGTTTTGAAAGGAATAAAATAGAGGGGGGTAAGACTTGTTTTAGGAAGAAAACTAGGAGACACGGAAGGGGGTAAACAGCATGGGAAAGGACAGCATATTATCGAATTATGAAGAAATGTAGAGATTTTCGTTAACCCGAAGCAACAGAGAATTAAGATCTAATGACAATTGCCGAGAAAGGCAGTCCACAATTGACCGACAATGAAACAAGGAGAATGAAGCTCGAAAGCTAGCTTTTTCCCCAAACAAAAACTGCGGCTGTTTCAAAAACTGTCAGAAAATGGAACTGAAACGTACAATACAGCCTGTATGTTTCCTTAAAATGCGTCGGAATGTAACAGCAAAGTAATCAAACAGGAAAATCTTTAGCTGACCGAAATACCGTCCGTTTTTTAGGAAAGGATATAGGTTGACTGCAAAAAAATGCCGTCCTGCAAACCATACGGAGAAAAACGTATTATGACATGTTGTTCGACTGTCAAGACCGAAACATATTCCACTGAAAAAAACTGCCCTAAAACAATTCTCGTGACACCTGGCATTTCAGCCAAAAGCTGACAAGAAAATTTGAATGAAAATTTGTCGTGGTGTCATTAACGAGAGAGGAGAGAGGACTGTAGGGCGGTGCAAGTCAAGGCCACAATCACGCGTGGCCTCTCTCCACCTTGTGTCCGTTCAAATTCCAATGGGTCCTCCGGGCGTTGGTGGTCAGTCGGTCGGCCCGGAGAGAGAGAGAGAGAGAGAGAGAGAGAGAGAGAGAGAGAGAGAGAGAGAGAGAGAGAGAGAGAGAGAGAGAGAGACGGCCAAATGGCCTTTGTGGGAACAGAAGAAAGTCGTGGATAAAAACGAGATATTCTGGACTAAGAGTGGACATTAGGCTTTATTGCGCCAGGTATAGCTAAGGATTGGAATGTCTCATGTTTTGGGTGTTCCGGAGAAAAAATGAGTTCACATTTAGGTTCTGTTCTGTGAAAATAGAGATTTTTTTATTGCATGAGTGAAGCCATAAATAGTTTGGAACACAATCTTCGGCAGGAGCGAAAATCTTTGTACCTTCACTGTTAAGACAGTGAAGGTACAAAGAAGAAAGTATGTGAAAAGTTCAAGTATTCTTGAACTTACAAAGATTTGTGGTAAAAAAAGGGGAAGGAAAAAATATGGCAAGTGATACAAAAACAAACTGGTAGCTTTCAAGGTCTCTCTCAGGCCATGAGACACCTTTTGTGATAACAATCGTTAATAAAAGGTAAACAGTGATTTGGAAATTTGGCCGGAAATCGACAATCGGCACGGACTTCCAAATTCTGTAGATAGAGCTAACAAACTTTGCATAGGTTGAGAGGGATACATCAGGAGAGACAGACCCAAGAAGTTCAAAGTTGAAAACTTTCAAATAAAGTGTAAAATCGGAGAAGTCAAGTGATATTTAGTCAATCTCCCGACACAGAAGAAGAGATGGGTGTGGACGGGAGGGTCTTTGGCCATAAAAGAGAGAAAGACGGCCCTCGAGGTCAGCCTGACATAGATCGCCGTGGAAGGACGCCGTACTGACAGCCTGTGCCACATGTTA